>JARFJB010000113.1:3932500-4472500 GCA_036346205.1 Vesta saturnalis | reverse complement strand
AATTGTTTAAATCACATCAAGCTATGAAAACAAAAGAATATTAGAAACAAAATTCAGCAATAGTATCTGTTTTGTCATTTCGCGTGTATGTTCAAACGTAACTGAGTTAATTAGTTTATTGCAGTGTGAATGTTTGACGCTTAACTTCACGAACATCATATACGTAATACGTTTATTTAAGAATTATAATGAGTAATTTTTTTGCGAAATGAATTAGCTGACATGATATTTGTGCTTGGAGAATCAAACAAAAATTGTTTATTGGCTCGTCGAATCTACGGGCAGCGTTATCCTGATCGAAGACAACCAAGAAAAGAATCGTTTCGCAATCTTTTAGAAAGATTTGAAAGTACTGGAAGTGTTGGATATCCTAAAAACGAAAGAGCTAAAGTTGTTACAAATGAAGAAAATGAATTTGGTGTACTTGTAGCTACAGTTGAAAACCCCCACGTTAGTATTCCGAAATTAAGTGACAATTTAGAAATCAGTCAAACTTCCGCGAGACGAATGTTAAAGAAAAATAAATTTCACCCCTATCATGTACAATTACATCAAGAGCTGAAAGAACAAGATTTTCAAAACCGAATTAATTTTTGCCAGTGGGTTCAACAACAGTTAAATGCGAACGAAAATTTTATATCGGGGATATTATTTACCGACGAATGTACATTTCATCGAAATGGATTTGTAAACAGACATAATTTTCATTTTTATTCAAATGAAAATCCACACCAATTTCGGTTAGTCTCTCAAAATAAATGGTCAGTGAATGTTTGGGCAGGTATATTCGGCGGAACTATTGTTGGTCCTTTTTTTTTCAATAGCACACTCACTGGGGTAGAATATCATAATTTTCTAGAAAACGAATTATATCATTTATTGGAGAATGTACCTTTGGCTCAAAGAAGAGGTATGTATTTCCAACAAGACGGGGCACCTCCTCATCATGCCAGAATTGTAACCCAGTGGTTAAATTCGACGTTTCACGAAAATTGGATAGGAAGACAAGGACCGATACCTTGGCCAGCTAGATCTCCCGATATAACTCCATTGGATTTTCTTCTTTGGGGCTTTGTGAAGAATAAACTATATGATGAAGAACCAACAACTGCTGAGAATATGAAATTGCGAATTAGAAATGTTTTTGCTACAATTACTCCTAATATGTTAGATCGGGTTGAAGCTTCTTTTATTAAAAGAATTCAGTATTGTCTAAATCAGCGTGGTCGACAATTTGAACATTTAATTTAATATTATTTTCTTCCAAAATCGATCAATTCAGTAAAAAAGCTGGATTATCAAAGAACGGCAAAAAATAAATACCAACAATGTTATATCAAAAAAATTGTAATTAAATTTCCTATCTATCAATGTAACACAATGTATACCTTTCCATTTAAATAAATCAAGCTATCTATGATTAAAAATCTTAAACTTTGCAAATTCAGTAAAAAAGCTGGATTATCAAAAAACGGCAAAAGATAAATACCAACAATGTTATATCATAAAAAAATGTAATTAAATGTCCTATCTAACAATGTAAAACAATGTATACCTTTCCATTTAAAAAAATCAAGTTATCTATGATTGAAAATCTTATACTTTGCATTACGATATCTCGAAAATTAAATAAGATAATAGTACTATTTTTACGATTTTATGTAGCACAGTCTATGACTAATCAACCATTAAAATTTTGTGTTACACATTTCTCCATACGGTTGTTACAATTTTTCTTTTCAACCTCTAAATTTTCAAAAATGGAATGCAGCGCCTAAATTGCGCGTTTAAGATACCTCATATAGTGAATAAAGTGCCCTTAAAATTAACCAGGGAATCCAAATTTATAATAATATACGGTATGTTCCAATTAAAAAATATAACTTTGTGTTGTAATACCCTGTATACGAGTAGTAATTTTGCGAAAATATTTTCTAATTGTAACCCGAAAGATCCACACAATCCTGCAATAAATAATTTTGAAAACGATATTGTATACACTCATAAAGCTTCGTCCACGCACTATTGGTGGACCTTATATATATATATATATATATATATATATATATATATATATATATATATATATATATATATATATATAGCCGAGTTATAAAATGCTTAAATCAAATTGGCGGTCATGTGGAACATTTGTAATGATTCATTTTATCTTTTTTATCACTTTTCTTCCAGTTATGTTCAAATAATTGTTTTATGTTTTTCATTTGTTATTATGCTCTCAATTTTGTTATCTTCTTGTTTTATTTCATTGTTTTAATAAAATAGAATTTGTGTAGTTTGAATTAAGTTCATTTTATTTTTGGAAAACATTTCAGTTTCTGTCAAAAATCACATTAAAGCAGAAAATATTAATTAACAAGAAAATTGTCGATAATAGGTATAGGTAATGTTATAGCCAAACGATGCATAACTAAATGCTGCATCTATTCATCCAATAATATACAGGGTGTCACATTTGAATTAACAAAGTTTTTCAACTTTGAAAATTGTTTAATAGTTCATCAAATTTTGAACACTATGTATGCAATAAATCAATTGTCAAGGAGTATTTCAAAAGTATAGTTCTTATGCTTCTGTCTACTCCAGAAGCACTTTCCATCAGTCAAAAATAAGTAAGACAAGCAGTGTTGAAAATAGGGTTACATCTTTCAAAATTTTTCAAAAAATCAAGATATCTAAGAAACAGTTGAAAAAAGGTATAGGAAAACCTTATAAGACTTATCCTAAAATTTTGTCGAGAATCCAAAAATAAAATAATATACAGGGTGTTCCATTTAAAATAAGGAAATTAGTGGCGACTTCCGGTATAACCGGAAGTAACATGAGCTTGAAAATATTTTAGAATGAAAGAGAATCTTAAATAACCCTTAAGTCCAAAAATTCAGATTTCTAAATTGTTTCTAACCACATAAACTTCTAACGAACGCCTAACGTGGAAAACCCTGTATATATATATATATATATATATATATATATATATATATATATATATATATATATATATATATATATATATATATATAATTCCTTATGTAACTGGTTTATATTATATATTTTTTTAAATTGTTGGTTTAAAGTCAATAAATAAAACACTAGAAGAGGAAATCATATATTTCGACATCGGTTGATAGCAATTTGTCTATCACTGACGATGACATCAACCGATCCACTTCTAGTGGTTTATTTCTTGACTTTAAACCAACAATTTATATACAGTGTGTCAATTTAAAAACTTACAATAGACTATATCTCATGAATAAATGATGATATCAAAAAATTCTCCAGATTTTTTTCTTTGGGGTTACCTCAATTCAGTTGTTTACAAAACCTAACCTGCGTCACTTCAGGAGTTGCGGGAAAGAATTACTCAAGTATATCGGGCTATTACCAGAACAATATTTATCAAAGTTCGTGAAGAATTTGAAAACAGGCTGTATTATTGTTTACAAAACAACGGAACCCACTTTGAACATTTACTTCATTAATTAATATTTCTACCAAATTTGTAGTTCAACAAAACCTTTTAGTGATATTGATGTACTTTTTTGAAATAAAATAGTATAGTGTTGTTTCTGAAAGGAGATTTGTGTTCATTTATAAAAATGACTGAAATAATATAATACACCCTGTATAATTTTTATTTATACCACTGGATAGCATTTTTTACAGGATTTCCAATGATGTATTACAAGTAGGGGTTCGCTATTTAATTTTTTTTATTTGGGGTAGGTGGGGCGTAGGGGGTTGATTGGGTTGAGTTGTCTTCTATGTCATTTTGGTTCCCCCTTTCTACCCTAGAAACGGTTTAGAGAATTTTTTGATATCATCATTTATTCATGAGATATAGTCTATTGTAAGTTTTTAAATTGACACACCGTATACCTACTATATATGTATATATATATATATATATATATATATATATATATATATATATATATATATATATTGAAAGATAAAAACATGAAATAATAGGAGTAATTACAGTTGTCTTCGTTTATAATTATAGTTTTATAACACTAAATACTTAATTACGTCTTTTTTTATGATTGTGGACCTGTCTTAAATTAGTCTTAGCCTGCCAGATTAACTATCTCTAAAAATCCTAAAATTAAACGTAAATAAAGAATCTTAGTTGAACGGAAATTATTTCGTTATGCATTTAATTTACAAAGTAGAAAATGGTCAAATGTCTTGACGCAACCGGCATACCAGTTACAAGAAAATTCCGTTCCTTTACCTAAAACTAAACAAGAATTCCTTTTATTATATATTGCATCTTTTTTTTTTCTTTTAATGAGATGTACACTCACTGATAATCAAATTTTTTATCACTACGATTTTTTTGGAAGAATAGCTATATCACGGTTAGATGAAAGTGTTAGCGGCCAAAATGGCCTACTGAACAGTGTAATACGAGCCGTGTATCGATATCAACTCGCCTGCACCCCCACTCCAAGAAACCCGCTAGTTTGTGCGAGTTTAATTGTCTATTCATACCACGTAATTATTTCGCTATTTATTTCGATACTTAATTCTGTATCATTCAAGGTTTTCATTTCGCATTAACTCGTGTTATCTTATTTCTTGGCAGTAATTGCTTATATAAACCTATTTAGCGTATACACTACTTAATAATTATTTTACTAAAACGGGGTAAAATTTCACTTTCCCTTTCTGTTATCGTTAACTAATTGAACTCGTGCACGTTAAATGTTCCAGCGTGACACTGCACTATTATACGCGGTTGATAATTCTGTCACAGACAATTAAAGTTTACTAAAGAAAACAATTGGAAAAATTAAAAATTATTATTAATTTTATTAAATACATAAATAAAAAATTTACCTCGAGTAGGATTTGAACCTACGACCTGTACTTTGCTAGAGTACCGCGCTAACCAACTGCGCCATCAAGGTTCAAGCCCCAATCGATGTAAATTTTGTATTTATGTATGTAGAACGGATGTCAATTCTAAATATAATGAGATTACAATCAAATTACTTATATTAATGGAATGTGAGCCTGCAATATCGCAAGGATTCGCACATACCAAAGCAACTTGACTAATATTAAATTATTATCAGTTTTTGTTTATGAACGAATACGTTCAAAGGTAAATATGTAATTAAAAATTATTATTAATTTTATTAAATACATAAATAAAAAGTTTACCTCGAGTAGGATTTGAACCTACGACCTGTACTTTACTAGAGTACCGCGCTAACCAACTGCTTCAAATTTAGCTACTTGCTCATGTTAAAATCGGCTTAGCCGTTTCGAAGATACAAGGGGTTATTTAAGGAAACGTTTGAATACCCCCCACCACTTTATTTTTAGGCATACGTCAAAAAGTGCCAAACAAAAATAGTTCAGATTATCCTCGACTTTAAAGATCAGTTATTTTTATTAGGTTAATATAGCAGAATTCACAGAAACATCACTTTTTTAGATTCAAGATTGCAGTTACGCCCCCTAGCGGCCATTTCAGAAACTTGAAAATATTTTCCAGGTTTTTGTATTGGCCGTTTTAGTAATAACTTTTTTTGCGCAAGCCTTTACGATGGATAGTTTCCCAGATACAGTACCTCGCATTCTTAGTTGGCCACCCTGTACATATTGTTCCGATATTTTTGTAAAAAAAATGTTAACCAAAGAAGGGCGAATTTATTTAATTAATTTTTTTGGAATTGTTGATGTGTTATACGATTATGCAATTGGTCGGTTCCATGAAAAATTCCCTAATAGAACGGTATCACGCGAAG
This sequence comes from Vesta saturnalis, assembly GCA_036346205.1. NCBI lineage: Eukaryota > Metazoa > Arthropoda > Insecta > Coleoptera > Lampyridae > Vesta > Vesta saturnalis. The sequence continues at coordinate 4,466,714 of JARFJB010000113.1, read as the reverse complement.
TATTGTACGGAAATTTGATGAAGCTGGATCAGTATTGGATGTCAAAAAACCTAAGAAAATGTACAATGAGGAGGATGCGGTGACACTTTTGGCCATGAACTCCGTGATAGACACCCCTAAATTGTCTATGCGGAAACGCTCACTAGGGGTAGAATTAAGTAAATCGCATTGACAAAGAATTTAGAAGGAAAATAATGTACGACCATTTAGAGTAAGGTTTAGACATACACTTCAAAATAGAGATGAAGAGGTTGGAGTTTTATTCGTGGGTTGGTGAGAATTATGTTGATAACAGAAGCTTTCACAGAGTGTTGTTTTTTTACTGACGAGGCAACCTTTTGCAGCAACGATCACGTTTCCTCACAAAATAGTCGCAATTGGGCTATGGAAAATACAAATTACGTTATTCATAAACGAAGTCAACGATATAAAGGCTAATGTTTGGTGTGGAATTTTTTATGATAGAATTTTATTACCGAAAATTTAAATCAAGTTTATATGCACCTTTTAGAGACAAACATATTTCCTTTTATAAACTCTTTGCAACCAGAAATTCGGCGTGATGGGTGCCCTGCTCATTCCACACTTTTGGTACAGCAGTGGTTGACAAATCATTTCGGAGATAGGAGGATAGGATATACAAAATTTTGCGGACCCTATTAATTCACTAAAAATATTTTCAAAAATTTGTTTGGTGACGCTATGAAGTTTATATGTTGGCAGTGTTAAACATGTACCTATCAAACAGCTTTAATATGTATGAATGTCGTCAGCAATTGTTTATGTATAAAAAGTCAGTGGTGGCAATCTAAAAATATTTACGCTTTTGCCTATGCCAGAAACAATGTGTTTCGGGACGATTTTGAGGATTGAAAAACCAGTGCTGCCGGACGGAAACACAAAAAACTTATTTTGGGGACGCTTTGAAGTACATACCTTTTACTATTGTTAAGAAAACTTCTTAAAAAGTAGTCACCACACATTTTGCCAAAGAGTTGATAATTTTCGATTTATTCTCAAATGGTTGTGTCTCTAGAGCAGAAACGATTATTTTGCGAGTATGAGCAGAATTAGCAGCCTGTAACTCCAGGCGTGTGATACACAATTTATTGTGTTGATCCTATTAATTCATTAAAAATATTTTCAAATATTTGTTTGGTGACGCCATAGAATTTATGCTATGTTGGCAGCATTAAACATCTACGTATCAAACGGCTCTAATATGTATGAAAGTCGTCAGTTTATGTATCGTGTGTCTATTAATGATTGAAGCTGACGTGATGTAAGCAAATCTTGGTTAGGTTGGTACCATTACACTTCATTTCAGTCGCAACGATTGACATTAGCGTCCCATGGGGTAATCACCTTTGATGTAATTATAAACATTGTTTGTTAAAATTAAACAGAATACCCCTACTTTTGGAAATGTTTACTGCCAATATTTCCTAATTACAATTATTTAACAAAATTAAATTATGCAATCTATTTCTATAAATATTGTCTTTATAAATTATAATAAAAGCTAATGAAAAACAGACACGTGCGACTATGGCAAAAAAGGTAGGAACCGATTGATTTTACAATATAATTCTCTGTGTTGCAAATACTAAGCAAAGAATTTCTTAGATTTGACATGACGTCAGCTTCAATCATTAATAGACACGGGTTATAAGTCAGTGGTTTCGACGATTTTCAGGATTGAAAAAACAATGTTACCGGATGGAAGTACAAAAAAAATTATTTTAGAGACGCTTTGAAGTGCGTGCCTTTTTTAGGATACATTTATTTCCAACGAAATACTTTTGATAAAGTTCTTAAAAAGTCTTCTTCTTATTTTAGGTGTAGGGCTTGTTTTTTCCGGTTTTCAATCTTTTAGTCTTGATCTCGTGCCGTTGAAGTCCAACCATCTCTTTCGCGGTCTGTCATCGTCAATTCTCTGTACATGTTCTCTCCATTGTCTTCTTCTTTGTCTTCCCCAGTATACGATAACTTCAGTTTTGCACGTATTTCTGTTTCATTTCTCATTTTATCCCTCAGTGATTTTCCCGCTATTTGTCTTAATACTCTCATTTCGTTTGTTCTTAATAGTTTGTTGGTTTTAGTTGTATCCATCCTTGTTTCGGTTGCATACGTCATGATGGGTCTTTTACAAATTCTGACCTTTCTGTCCGTGTCCATACTTTTGTTTCTCCATACAGCCCGAAATAGCTGCGGCTTTGCTGGTTTGTTTAAATACTTCCTTGATAGTTTTTCCTACATTTAGTTCCATATTTTTTTTTTATGATTGTGGACCTGAACAGGCTAAATAAGGCCTATCGTGCTAAAGCACTCAGGAACACTTAGGAGGATGGATAGAGGGATAATGAATTGCCAATAGATGCCTATGAACAGCTACCTTAAATTTTCTCATATCATAAGTGAGAGGAAAGCAGGAACTAGGGAGATCATTCCAGAGTTTAGAAGCCGTGTAGAAAAATGTGGATTGCGCCCGTTTGGTACGACAAGTGGAGATTTGTACTGCATACTGATGATGTGAATGAGCGAAGGGAGTGTTTCTCGCAAAGATAGCCGGAGATGGTATCAAATAATGTAATTCACCAGCACAATAGCCGTTGTAATAACGATAATACAAAGAAAGAACTGAAACCATCCTTCTATGCTCAATATTGTATTTTGCTGCTGTCAAATGGAATTTGTGTAAAATACGCTATAGGTCGGTCTCATTTTCCGCCAGTAACGCTGCATCGTCGTCGTAACGAAAGGTTTAAACTATCTCATTGACGCACTCCCATTGTTAGCGGTATTTCTTGGGTAAGTTCGTTGTTTACTCTTATTTTTGTTATGTAGTCTATGTTAAGCTCCTTTATGATGTGTGTTATCTTATGTGGAACTTGCTCTTCGTTAAGAATATTTACAATGTCTGATAATCTGACTCTATCGAATGCTTGAATCAGGTCGATGAAGCATAAGAAAGATGGTTTACTGTACTCTACCGCCTTTTCTCTGATCTGTCGTATGATGAATATCACGTCTGTGGTTGAACGATTCTGTCTGAAGCCTTGCTGCTCTTCACTGATCGGAATTATTTCATTTAATTTATTTTTAATGATGGTTGTATACAATTTTAATATATATCCTAAAAGCGTTATTCCTCTATAATTTCTGGGATCTCTTCTGTTGCTTTTTTTAAAGATGGGGATGATGATGTTCTTTTTCCAACCCTGTAGTATTTTGCCGTAGTCTGTGATTTTTTGAAATACGGTAGTTATTTCCCGTATTTCACTAGTTCATTAAATATTTTATCTTCACTTGGTGCTTTTCTGTTCGTTTTATACTGTATATTATTTGTGCTTCGTCTATTATTATTAGTGCATTAGCTTCTTCTCTACAATCTTCGTTCATTCGTACTGTTAACTGTTTCATTATTGTTAAACAGCTTATTGAAATGTTCCACCCACTGTTCTAAGTTTACTTCTATAGTTCCAAGCGCCTCTTCTGCTGCTGCTTCGTGAATATTAGTTTTAATTTTGTCCAGAATTGTTCTACTGTGTCTGATTCGTTCGTACAGTTATTTAATATTTTTTGTGTTAATCGACTCTCATAAGTGCATTATCTTCTTCTCTACTATCTTCGTTCACTCGTACTGTTAATTGTTTCATTATTGTTAAACAGCTTATTGAAATGTTCCACCCACTGTTCTAAGTTTACTTCTATAGTTCCAAGCGCTTCTTCTGCTGCTGCTTCGTGAATATTAGTTTTAATTTTGTCCAGAATTGTTCTACTGTGTCTGATTCGTTCGTACAGTTATTTAATATTGTTTCTGTTAATCGACTCTCATAAGTGCATTATCTTCTTCTCTACTATCTTCGTTCACTCGTACTGTTAATTGTTTCATTATTGTTAAACAGCTTATTGAAATGTTCCACCCACTATTCTAAGTTTACTTCTATAGTTCCAAGCGCTTCTTCTGCTGCTGCCTCGTGAATATTAGTTTTAATTTTGTCCAGAATTGTTCTACTGTGTCTGATTCGTTCGTACAGTTATTTAATATTGTTTCTGTTAATCGACTCTCATAAGTGCATTATCTTCTTCTCTACTATCTTCGTTCACTCGTACTGTTAATTGTTTCATTATTGTTAAACAGCTTATTGAAATGTTCCACCCACTATTCTAAGTTTACTTCTATAGTTCCAAGCGCTTCTTCTGCTGCTGCTTCGTGAATATTAGTTTTAATTTTTTCCAGAACTGTTCTACTGTGTCTGATTCGTTCGTACAGTTATTTAATATTTTTTGTGTTAATCGACTCTCATAAGTGCATTATCTTCTTCTCTACTATCTTCGTTCACTCGTACTGTTAATTGTTTCATTATTGTTAAACAGCTTATTGAAATGTTCCACCCACTGTTCTAAGTTTACTTCTATAGTTCCAAGCGCTTCTTCTGCTGCTGCTTCGTGAATATTAGTTTTAATTTTGTCCAGAATTGTTCTACTGTGTCTGATTCGTTTGTACAGTTATTTAATATGTTTTGTGTTAATCGACTCTCATAAGTGCATTATCTTCTTCTCTACTATCTTCGTTCACTCGTACTGTTAATTGTTTCATTATTGTTAAACAGCTTATTGAAATGTTCCACCCACTGTTCTAAGCTTACTTCTATAGTTCCAAGCGCTTCTTCTGCTGCTGCTTCGTGAATATTAGTTTTAATTTTGTCCAGAATTGTTCTACTGTGTCTGATTCGTTCGTACAGTGATTTAATATTGTTTGTGTTAATCGACTCTCATAAGTGCATTATCTTCTTCTCTACTATCTTCGTTCACTCGTACTGTTAATTGTTTCATTATTGTTAAACAGCTTATTGAAATGTTCCACCCACTGTTCTAAGCTTACTTCTATAGTTCCAAGCGCTTCTTCTGCTGCTGCTTCGTGAATATTAGTTTTAATTTTGTCCAGAATTGTTCTACTGTGTCTGATTCGTTCGTACAGTTATTTAATATTGTTTCTGTTAATCGACTCTCATAAGTGCATTATCTTCTTCTCTACTATCTTCGTTCACTCGTACTGTTAATTGTTTCATTATTGTTAAACAGCTTATTGAAATGTTCCACCCACTGTTCTAAGCTTACTTCTATAGTTCCAAGCGCTTCTTCTGCTGCTGCTTCGTGAATATTAGTTTTAATTTTGTCCAGAATTGTTCTACTGTGTCTGATTCGTTTGTACAGTTATTTAATATGTTTTGTGTTAATCGACTCTCATAAGTGCATTATCTTCTTCTCTACTATCTTCGTTCACTCGTACTGTTAATTGTTTCATTATTGTTAAACAGCTTATTGAAATGTTCCACCCACTGTTCTAAGCTTACTTCTATAGTTCCAAGCGCTTCTTCTGCTGCTGCTTCGTGAATATTAGTTTTAATTTTGTCCAGAATTGTTCTACTGTGTCTGATTCGTTCGTACAGTGATTTAATATTGTTTGTGTTAATCGACTCTCATAAGTGCATTATCTTCTTCTCTACTATCTTCGTTCACTCGTACTGTTAATTGTTTCATTATTGTTAAACAGCTTATTGAAATGTTCCACCCACTGTTCTAAGCTTACTTCTATAGTTCCAAGCGCTTCTTCTGCTGCTGCTTCGTGAATATTAGTTTTAATTTTGTCCAGAATTGTTCTACTGTGTCTGATTCGTTCGTACAGTTATTTAATATTGTTTCTGTTAATCGACTCTCATAAGTGCATTATCTTCTTCTCTACTATCTTCGTTCACTCGTACTGTTAATTGTTTCATTATTGTTAAACAGCTTATTGAAATGTTCCACCCACTGTTCTAAGCTTACTTCTATAGTTCCAAGCGCTTCTTCTGCTGCTGCTTCGTGAATATTAGTTTTAATTTTGTCCAGAATTGTTCTACTGTGTCTGATTCGTTCGTACAGTTATTTAATATTTTTGTGTTAATCGACTCTCATAAGTGCATTATCTTCTTCTCTACTATCTTCGTTCACTCGTACTGTTAATTGTTTCATTATTGTTAAACAGCTTATTGAAATATTCCACCCACTATTCTAAGTTTACTTCTATAGTTCCAAGCGCTTCTTCTGCTGCTGCTTCGTGAATATTAGTTTTAATTTTGTCCAGAATTGTTCTACTGTGTCTGATTCGTTCGTACAGTTATTTAATATTGTTTCTGTTAATCGACTCTCATAAGTGCATTATCTTCTTCTCTACTATCTTCGTTCACTCGTACTGTTAATTGTTTCATTATTGTTAAACAGCTTATTGAAATGTTCCACCCACTATTCTAAGTTTACTTCTATAGTTCCAAGCGCTTCTTCTGCTGCTGCCTCGTGAATATTAGTTTTAATTTTGTCCAGAATTGTTCTACTGTGTCTGATTCGTTCGTACAGTTATTTAATATTGTTTCTGTTAATCGACTCTCATAAGTGCATTATCTTCTTCTCTACTATCTTCGTTCACTCGTACTGTTAATTGTTTCATTATTGTTAAACAGCTTATTGAAATGTTCCACCCACTATTCTAAGTTTACTTCTATAGTTCCAAGCGCTTCTTCTGCTGCTGCTTCGTGAATATTAGTTTTAATTTTTCCAGAATTGTTCTACTGTGTCTGATTCGTTCGTACAGTTATTTAATATTGTTTGTGTTAATCGACTCTCATAAGTGCATTATCTTCTTCTCTACTATCTTCGTTCACTCGTACTGTTAATTGTTTCATTATTGTTAAACAGCTTATTGAAATGTTCCACCCACTATTCTAAGTTTACTTCTATAGTTCCAAGCGCTTCTTCTGCTGCTGCTTCGTGAATATTAGTTTTAATTTTGTCCAGAATTGTTCTACTGTGTCTGATTCGTTCGTACAGTTATTTAATATTGTTTCTGTTAATCGACTCTCATAAGTGCATTATCTTCTTCTCTACTATCTTCGTTCACTCGTACTGTTAATTGTTTCATTATTGTTAAACAGCTTATTGAAATGTTCCACCCACTATTCTAAGTTTACTTCTATAGTTCCAAGCGCTTCTTCTGCTGCTGCCTCGTGAATATTAGTTTTAATTTTGTCCAGAATTGTTCTACTGTGTCTGATTCGTTCGTACAGTTATTTAATATTGTTTCTGTTAATCGACTCTCATAAGTGCATTATCTTCTTCTCTACTATCTTCGTTCACTCGTACTGTTAATTGTTTCATTATTGTTAAACAGCTTATTGAAATGTTCCACCCACTATTCTAAGTTTACTTCTATAGTTCCAAGCGCTTCTTCTGCTGCTGCTTCGTGAATATTAGTTTTAATTTTTCCAGAATTGTTCTACTGTGTCTGATTCGTTCGTACAGTTATTTAATATTGTTTGTGTTAATCGACTCTCATAAGTGCATTATCTTCTTCTCTACTATCTTCGTTCACCCGTACTGTTAATTGTTTCATTATTGTTAAACAGCTTATTGAAATGTTCCACCCACTATTCTAAGTTTACTTCTATAGTTCCAAGCGCTTCTTCTGCTGCTGCTTCGTGAATATTAGTTTTAATTTTTCCAGAATTGTTCTACTGTGTCTGATTCGTTCGTACAGTTATTTAATATTGTTTGTGTTAATCGACTCTCATAAGTGCATTATCTTCTTCTCTACTATCTTCGTTCACTCGTACTGTTAATTGTTTCATTATTGTTAAACAGCTTATTGAAATGTTCCACCCACTATTCTAAGTTTACTTCTATAGTTCCAAGCGCTTCTTCTGCTGCTGCTTCGTGAATATTAGTTTTAATTTTGTCCAGAATTGTTCTACTGTGTCTGATTCGTTCGTACAGTTATTTAATATTGTTTGTGTTAATCGACTCTCATAAGTGCATTATCTTCTTCTCTACTATCTTCGTTCACCCGTACTGTTAATTGTTTCATTATTGTTAAACAGCTTATTGAAATGTTCCACCCACTATTCTAAGTTTACTTCTATAGTTCCAAGCGCTTCTTCTGCTGCTGCTTCGTGAATATTAGTTTTAATTTTTTCCAGAATTGTTCTACTGTGTCTGATTCGTTCGTACAGTTATTTAATATTGTTTGTGTTAATCGACTCTCATAAGTGCATTATCTTCTTCTCTACTATCTTCGTTCACTCGTACTGTTAATTGTTTCATTATTGTTAAACAGCTTATTGAAATGTTCCACCCACTATTCTAAGTTTACTTCTATAGTTCCAAGCGCTTCTTCTGCTGCTGCTTCGTGAATATTAGTTTTAATTTTGTCCAGAATTGTTCTACTGTGTCTGATTCGTTCGTACAGTTATTTAATATTGTTTCTGTTAATCGACTCTCATAAGTGCATTATCTTCTTCTCTACTATCTTCGTTCACTCGTACTGTTAATTGTTTCATTATTGTTAAACAGCTTATTGAAATGTTCCACCCACTATTCTAAGTTTACTTCTATAGTTCCAAGCGCTTCTTCTGCTGCTGCCTCGTGAATATTAGTTTTAATTTTGTCCAGAATTGTTCTACTGTGTCTGATTCGTTCGTACAGTTATTTAATATTGTTTCTGTTAATCGACTCTCATAAGTGCATTATCTTCTTCTCTACTATCTTCGTTCACTCGTACTGTTAATTGTTTCATTATTGTTAAACAGCTTATTGAAATGTTCCACCCACTATTCTAAGTTTACTTCTATAGTTCCAAGCGCTTCTTCTGCTGCTGCTTCGTGAATATTAGTTTTAATTTTTTCCAGAATTGTTCTACTGTGTCTGATTCGTTCGTACAGTTATTTAATATTGTTTGTGTTAATCGACTCTCATAAGTGCATTATCTTCTTCTCTACTATCTTCGTTCACCCGTACTGTTAATTGTTTCATTATTGTTAAACAGCTTATTGAAATGTTCCACCCACTATTCTAAGTTTACTTCTATAGTTCCAAGCGCTTCTTCTGCTGCTGCTTCGTGAATATTAGTTTTAATTTTGTCCAGAATTGTTCTACTGTGTCTGATTCGTTCGTACAGTTATTTAATATTGTTTGTGTTAATCGACTCTCATACAAGTATTTGGTGCTGTGTCCGTTAACAGTTCAATGCTTAGTTTGCTCACAATTTGTGGTGGCTTCTTCTTTGCTGGTTTGAGCTTCACGCGCAATTTGCATAATACCATGTTGTGATCAGAGCCCACATTAGGTGATGATAACGCCCTGACGTCGATGATCTGTGTTGGCTGTATTGCTATATTGGTTATTATATAGTCAATTACTGATCTCTGGTTTCTTGTGTTCGACCAAGTATACTTATGTTGCCATTTGTGTTGGTAGCAGGTATTATTTAGTCGTAACTGATTATGAGCCCAGAATTCAACCAGGTTTTTTCTATGTGCATTTATGACTTCTTGACTGAATCGTTGCATTACTCCACCCACTGTTTCGTTTGCAGAATTCTGTCGTTTCGTTCTTTGGTCTGCTTGTGTCTGTAGCATATTTTGAGACAATGTATATTAGTTGATTTTCGAACTTCAGTGTGACTTGTAATATTCTGTCACTGGCATATTTAATTTCTTCGATATTTGGTTCGGATTTCTCATGGATTAATAATCATACTCCTTATTCTCGTGGTGGTCGCCATCAATTGGAACCGTCCATCATCCGAGACTTCTTTACCGGTTCTGTGAGCAACTAATATCTCCCTTAGACAGGTTGCTAGCCTCACCTAAGGGCTCCCCCACCTTTACCGGCAACGATAACTGCTGAGCTATTCAATCCACCCAGCAGCTGACGCAGGCGGAGTTTTACATATTAATTGTAATGACTATTTATTTAAAAATAGTCATTACACATTTAGCTAAAAAGTTGATAATTTTTATTTATTCACAAATAGCGATTAGTACCACTAGGTGAAAAACGATTATTTTGTGAGCATGCGCAGATTTGCAAGTCGAGACCTACAACTGCGAATACTCGCAAACATAGTTTCAAGGCGTGTGATACACAATATTTTTTGTACTGACACTATCAATTTATTAAAATATTTTCAAACATGTGTTTGGTGACGCCATCATATTTTAAATTATGTTGACAGCATTGAACATCTACGTATCAAACGACTCTAATATGTATGAGAGCCGTCAGCAATTGTTCATGTATAAAAAGTAAGTTGTGCCAATCTAAACATTTTTACACTTTTCCCTGCCGAGGCCAGAATAATGAATTTCTAGACTATTTTGAGGATTGTGAAACCAGCGTTGCCAGACAGAAGCATAAAAAAGTTATTTTCGGGACGCTTTGAAGTGCATACCTTTTTTATTGTAGGTATGTTTAATACCCTTACGAAAAAATTCTAAGAAAACTCGTATGAAAATTAAATGCCTGAATAAAGTTCTTTCTTTTTTTTTGCTGAAAAGTTAATTTTCCAAATAAGCACAAAAATTACTTTAGGGATTGCATAAGTTAATTTTAAAGGCTTATTTATTACCGTATGAAAAATTTGTTTAAAATGTTATTATTTTTTAAAAAATGTCTATATTTTTTACATTCATTTGACAGTTAATTAAATTTTACCGTTCAGTAATATGCATGCATGGGTGGATGTTAAGCCACCTTTTACATACATGCACTAGGTACAAATAATTAGACATTACCCATTTCGCGTTTCAAATGGCCATGTCCATTTATTAGTATTAATATTAACATTGAATACACAGTTTTGAACGCATTTGGAGTGGTAACAAGCCTTAACATTTTTTGCATATCTTTATGGCGTCAGCGCTGTAATTTATGCGAAAAACGTTAAAGCTTGAACATGATCATTTAAATGTTGTTTTTGTAAATTAATGCGTCAATGAACGAGTGGTAACAAGCCTTAAAATTTTTGACATAAATTACTGCGCTCGCATGCGCATGTTCAAATGTTAAGACTAAGTTATCACTCTAGATATAGTCGTTACAACCTAGAATATAAAATATTTTATATTCTAAGCGTTATAATGACTTGGTTAATATTCATTGAGTCGTTATTTTCTTAAATTATTATGTATAGAAAGCCCTTCAAATTGCTGTAGCCAATGGTAAACTGTGTCTTACTTGCAAATAATAAGAATTAATATCATGTACTAACGTTTCAAGCGAAAGTAGTATTTATTTATGACTACAGCATTATGGTGCAATTTTATTTACACTCCTTGTTTACCTGCATTAAACCCAGACCTATCAAGCAGAAGTCTTAAAACATGTTTTCGTATTTCAAAATACGTTTTCGTGCCTTCGTTCTGTAATATGGCATATGCAGACCACAAATCCGTCCGGAAACTATGCGTTTTCCGGCCAAGGCCGGCAAATATAGTACTAAATTACATGTGGTATTCGTTGTAGTGACAGAACTGATAGAATATTCGACATAATCGACATTTGACATAATACAAAGCCTAATCGCGTTACCGTGACGTGTACGCATCCGTTATTATGTCCTTATAATCCATAAATTACATCTATAAATTATTATAAAGTCAACAAATCGGTAAGGTACCTACAAAATTCGAGTAATGGATAATTTCGCAATTGTATTTTTTAGGTTATATTGGTTACTGTCAGTTGTCAGTAGTGCCAACTTAATTTCAACAGATATGACATTTTAAAAAATACAATTTTGTTTATTGATTTTAATAACAATTGACGTCGGCACAAAAAATTCGTATGTATCACTCTGCCATAAAATGGTTTACTCGTACTCGGAAACACCCATTTTTTGGCCTTGTAATACAAATAACTATTTTTGGATAACGTCAATTTAAAAAGGACATAATTACAAACATTTCTTCTGCATTTTATTTTAATGACTTACAATTACTACAAATAATAAAGTGTACATATCACTAATGACATATTGGTTAGTTATTTATTAAAATGCAGTGTTTAATTTCATTTTTATATTAGGTAGTGTACGTCACAAGGAAAATATCTCATTAATTTTACTTGTGTTTAGATAATTGTCTCGGTAAGGATAATTAGGACCATCAACAGGACACTGTGTATAAGAATCCAGATTTCTCATTGTGACACGACCTGCTTGGCATTCGGGAGGTAATGGGTTCGATTCCCCTACCTTGTATGAGGTTTTTTCAGGGAGTGTTCCTCATACACATGTAGCGGTATGATCACTGCGTATATGCATTTTTTTTTAAGGTTAGTATGCTCATGCTTTTGGTTAGTATGCTTATATTTTATGCTTATTCGTAGACTGTTCAGGATTCTCCCTCTTCAGCCCTGGTCATTCCATTATTGTTGGTGTTGCGATGTTTTTTGTAATTGTGTGGTTTACAATCATGAGTTTATTATTTTTGGTGTGTTAAAAAAAAAGAAAGATAATTTGTTAAGGGTTTATTATTTGGAGTAAAAAAAAAGGTTAAAGGTCTGATTTATTAATGTTGTGAGTATTTAGGTTTAGATGTGCATGTGGTTGAGTGTGGTGAGGGGTGTAGACGATTCGTTAGCCGGTATCCTTGCGTGGTCGTTATCCGGTTGACGGTGTGATGCGGAGTACATAAGGGATGTTATCGAGAGTCTCTTCTATCTCCTCTGGGATGTCGTCTAATAATTGGGTTAAGATCGCGGGGGGGGGGGGGTGCTTAAATTTAAGTTTGGGTTGGGGAATTTGGGAGGTTGGTAGTTGTAGGAAGTTGTGATAATTTCTTTGGTAGGGATGGTATCGCCGAAAATCCTTTTGTGTGTAAAGTTTTTCTGAAGTGTTTGGATTCTGTTTGTGATTGGTGGTATGTTTGCGTGTTGTGTTGTGAGGTTGCTTGGGTACCTGAAGGGTAACCCGTGTATACGTCTAAATATCCGGCGTTCACAGGATGCTATAGAGGAAAGGTGGTTAGGGTTAATGTTTGTGTATATTGGTGCTCGGAAATCCATAACAGGGCGGATGTAAGTTTTATATGTGTGTTGGAGTGTTTTGGGGTGACAACCTCTGATTCGACCCCGGAGTGCGCCCGGTAGGTTTGCACGGTTTCTAATTCTGTTAAGTGTTTTCCTAACATCGGGGAGCCAATTAAGTGTTCTGGTGAATAGGATTCCTAGGTATGTGATTTGGTCTTGAAGGGGGATTCTCTCTTGGTTAATGGTGAGGGAGACATTTCTGGAGGATAGGTTTGGAAATTTGTCTTCGACGTAATTAGGGTGGCGGAAAAGGATTGCTTGGGTTTTGGAGGGGTTAACGGAGACTCTCCACCGGTTGGCCCAATTAGAAAAGTTCCGAAGGGTTTTGGATATGCGGTTGGAGGCCGTTTCGCTGTTCCGATTAACCGACCATAAGGCGGTGTCATCTGCAAACTGCGCAACGACTACTCCGGGTTGGGTAACTTGAGGGATATCTGAAGCAAATATGGTGTAAAGAATGGAGGCTAAAGCAGAACCTTGCGGAACGCCTGCAGTTGGTTGGAAGGGTCTGAGAGAGTTTTTCCCTACTTTCACCCTGACCGATCGATTGGTCAGGTACGAAATGCGTATATGCACACCATGAGTGGTTACTTAAGCGAATGCTTATGTAGCATGCTCCCCCTCAGGACCCTAACTCCGTTCCTTCCGATCCTATCCTGACCACACCCATCCTTAACCCCACCATGCATATATACGTAATGTATGTATTTATGCTGGTAATCCATGATTGTTACTGAAGGAGCTCGGAAAGCTAGAGCAGCCCGCCCTCCCCCTTGGGGGGCGGGAATGAAATACGTGACCTTTTCCTCTTCCTCATAAGCACTCTTACACGGTGTTGAGTTGCATGTGCGGTGTGTCTTATAATATGAGTTATGCAAAACATCTGCATGTAGAGGGTCGACAACTGCTACTTAACATGTATGATTACTACTGTCATTAAAATAAAATGTAGAAGGAATGTTTGTAATTGTGTCCTTTTTAGATTGACGTTATTTTCAAAAAACGTATCTTGAAAGAGGAAAAATGTAAAACTTCTGCTTTATTGGTCTGGGTTTAGGCACAGCTTACTTATTAGCTGTGGTTTAGGAGTAGGTACAATAAAAATGCAGGTAAACAAGGAGTGTAAAGAAAATTGTACCATAATGATGTAGTCATAAATACTACTTTCGCTTGAAACGTCAATATATGGTATTAATTCCTATTATTTGCAAGTAAGACACAATTTACCATTGGCTACAGCAATTTTCCTATGCATAGTAATTTAAGAAAATAATAACTATACATTAATAACTATTAAATTGATATTCATAAACAATTAATGTAAACTTTCTAAAGGAACCATCGCAATTATATATAAACTCACAATATTTAACATCAAGCAGTCGTGGCCGAGCGGTTAAGGCGTCTGACTAGAAATCAGATTCCCTCTGGGAGCGTAGGTTCGAATCCTACCGACTGCGTAAAATTTTTTTTTTTTTTAGAAAACGGTACCTGCGAGACACATGGAAATTCATGGCCTGAACGTACATCCAACAATGAAATTTGCATACGAATTTAGCGTATCCATAATCTCTGAAAAAATTCGTAAACGAATCAAGCTGTATTCTAATTTAGATGATTTGGTATCTAATGAAAATATCGATGCAGAGATTTTACCAAAAGAGTACGGTGGAACAATGCCAATGGCCGAAATGATTAGTAATTGAAATTTTGTAAAAAAGCGATTGATTAATGCATTTTCTATTGTAGAGCTTTGGAAAGAAGAGTTGTTAAAATCAAATAAGTTGCTGTTATCACATGACAAAATGGAAGTGCAAGAAGAATTATTCAGTAGTAAAGAAAGAGATGGTGCAGTTTCTGCATTACGAGCAAACAGCGGAACATGTGGAAATGATGAAGATTCAATTTACGGAGTTACAGGAAATTTTAGAAAGCTCGAAGTAGATTAAAAATTAGCATAATTTTAAAGGAAGCGGGTTAACAATTAAGTCATTTAATTATAAGAATAAGGTACAAAAATAAATCACAGTCGTTACTTAATTTATAAGTGATATCTTTTGTTCAAGACCTTTAAATCCATTCCTCTTCACATAACCAATGTCTAACATACTACTAATTAAACCATCATGACGAATTTTATCAATACCTCTTTCCTCTAGCTTTGTACGTAGCCACTTTTCAACTACCACAAAGTCTGGTTCGCAAAATATAACCCACTCGTTATCAACATTTAATTCATTAATAGTCTCTTGAATCAATTCGTAATCATTAATGTTAACATTATAAATTAAGCCATCAGCTGTTTCATGCACGTTAAATATCAATATAACAAATAAGCGAAAGTTATCCAACGGTAATAAATTAAGAAATTCAGTTAAGTTTTTTAAATCTTGAACTTTCAAATTGTCAATTAAAACTAAATTACAGTAACAAGCACTTAAATCATTAATAATTTTTGTTCCTTCTTCAATGAAGTTTATTTCAAAAATATAATTGGGGTTGAAGTGTCGTTTTAATATATTTGCAGTGAACGTTTTTCCAACTCCCGTTGGTCCTATAAATGTTAGTATTCTTGATGTGCCAAGTACATCCATTGCATCAATATTGTAAGAAATGGTCAGTATTGCTTCACTTTGATTTAATAAGTTAGCTTCCAAGTCGGACTGTATATAATGAGATTGAAGAGGACTATTTCCTAATATACAAGAAATTTTCATACACATAAACAACGTTGCGGCACCAATTATAAGAAAGATTAAAGAAGTAAATACATTTAAATGGCTAACGCAACAGATTTTTTGTCGAAATAGTTTTCTTGAGGAATTCAATTTTTGATTTACATTCAGATGTGGAATTTCTTTAAATGTATCACAGCTATCATTAGCACTTGTATCCACTTCCATAGGTTCCACAGGAACGTCTTCAATTTGAGATTTGCTATTGTCTTTAAAAGTTGAATTGACGTAAGAAAAACAAATGCTTGTGTTTTGATCGTAGATTTCTTGATAAACAAATCTTCTATATTTTACACCATTAACAGTTCCCTGAGCTATAGTTAATCTGTTATAAAATTCTCTAGACATTATGCCAAGTCAAGCAACATTTAAATTTCATTTATATTTAAGGTTAGTAAAAATTAAAAACTTAGATAACGGTTATAACTCCCAGGTTGGCCAAGCTTTAAAAAATTATTGAACATACGAGGTAAATAAATAAAGAGCGGTTTGTACCAATTAAAATAATTTTTATACTGGGTGTAATCCATACAGGGGAGTATTATAATAAACCACTTGCTGGTATTATTATAATACCCTTGTTTATTCTGTGTTATGGACTATTTTATATTTATATTTACTAATTTGTAAACTTAGTTGGAAAAAGTTAACTATGTTGTTGGGAATTAATATACAGTGTGCTCAAAAAGGGACAACCAAATTCATTATTTTCGAAATCGTTAATTTGTGGTCAAAATCCTGCGACACGGCGATTTTTTTTTGATTCCGGACTTTATGCTGTGTAGCACATGTAGATGGCGCTGCGCACTTTCCGGACATGACGTCAAAGTTCATATTTTTAAATGGCAACCTCTATTTATTGGGATGATTTGAAACAGTATGCGCGATATTCATAATTAAATGTGGCACAATTCGAAAAGTGATGCGGTGTTAGTGTTGTCAATGATTGTGTTAAATTAAGAATCTGGGTACTAAACAATGCACAACATTTATTAAAATAAACATAAACTGAACGAAAACAAACATAAAATAAGACTTGAAAGGGTGTTTGTCTTCCGGTGACAAAAATACCTACTTCAAGTCTACCTATAACGATACACAAATGTGCGGTTTTCGGTCGCTTTAAAATAAAAAATAAACTCCATATCGAGTTCCCCAGACAAAAGTCTACATTTCAATCACACCAGTTTCGTTCTTGACTAACACCGCACCACTTTTCGAATTATGCCACATTTAATAATTAATATGGCGCACACTGTTTCAAATAATCCCAATAAATAGGGCATTTTTGAAAGAGTTGCATCGATTTCCGCGAAGAACACACAGGGTTTCCATTTAAAAATATGAACTTTGACGTCATATCCGGAAAGTGTGCAGCACCAAAAGATGAAACGTTAGACGAACGCACGCAACTCTCGGTAAACACAATAATGGAACTTCTGACAATATGCATTAGAACTATATATTTCCAGGTAGAAGACAAATTCTACCAACACAAGTTTGGAATGGCGATGGGTTCCCCACTATTAGTGAGCAATATATATATATATATATATATATATATATATATATATATATATATATATATATATATATATATATATGAAAGACTTTGAAGACCAAGCGATATCCGAATTCACAGAGAAACCAAGGATGTGGCTTAGATACGTGGACGATACCTTCGTAGTTTGGCAACACGGCAAGCATAAGCTAGATGAATTCCTAGATCATCTAAATAGCCGCGCACCCTCCATAAAATTCACAATGGAGTTGGAGTCGGAACAAAAACTGCCATTCCTGGATGTACTTTCACGACAAGTGTATACAGGAAACCTACCCACACGAGGAGGTACCTACACTACAACTCCAATCACCACAAAAACGTGAAGTTAGGCGTGGCAAAATGCTTGTACGATAGAGCAAAACCAAGAGGACCTGAACAGAGAAAAAGAAAATATCGCTAGAACACTCAAAGAAAATGGCTACACCGATCTAACACCTAACCTAAACAGGGAAAGGGCAACCGAAAAAGAAGAACCTAAATATACAGCGATAATACCATATATACAAGGTACTTCAGACAAAATACGAAGGATAGACAGCAAATACAAGATACGGACTGCCTTCAAATCGACCAGAACGCTCAGGGGAATACTAACCAAAACCAAACCATACAATGAAAATCAGAATTCCAAGAATTGTGTATACAACGTACCATGCGAATGCGGCAGAGCATACATAGGAGAGAGTAGTAGACCACTCAAAGTGAGAACGTAGGAACACAAGAACAACGTCCACAAGAGCGAAACAGAAAGATCAAGAATCACTGAACATGTCTAGAACGAACACCACCACATCCAATGGGATAACATACAGATAGTGGCAAAGGAGGAGAACACAACTCGTCGGAAACTCAAAGAAGCCACATACATCGCATTAGCAGAAAACCAATAAGCCAAGCTACTGTAGAAATGAAACCCATGTGGATTCCAGTAATGCGCAAAGAGCTTAAGCGCAGTGCATCTGCGCAAGAAGTTACGGCGCAACAAACTTCTGCGCAACTACGAAAAAGTTTAATATATATATATATATATATATATATATATATATATATAAGTTCTAAAAATATATATTGGATTACTCAGTGGTAAAGGTGCCAGACTAGTAAGTGAAAGGTACCAAGTTCGAATCTGAGAGTAGTCAAGTGCTTGGGGAAAAAATATATATAACATATGAATTCGACTCAAGTGCGAAAACAGTCCTTCTGAGGACTAAGCCTGATTACGGAAGCAGAGTCCGCTTCCGAAACGTCGCGCTCTAAAAATGGAAATAGGCCGATCAACTCCACTAACCATCTACATGTGCGACACAGCATAAAGTGCGGAATCAAAATAAAAAATCGACGTGTCGCAGGATTTTGGCCACAAATTAACGATTTCAAAAATAATGAATTTATCCGTTACTTTCTGAGCGCACTATATGTCATTTTCAATTTTTTAAAGTGTTGAGTGTACCAAATCGGTACACTCAAGATGCAACATTGGTCATTTCTAAGAAAACTAGTAAAACCGTATTCAGTTACTAGTGTTAAGTTGCAAGAGGTTGAACTGAAAAAATTAGAAATGGTAAACCAATTACGCCGAGGGGAAGAATTGAAAAAGGTAGAATTTGGAAAACGAGAATTAGATAGAAAACTAGCTATCTTAGAAACTAAATCATCCCTAGAGGCCGAAAAGGTATTGGAAAATTCGAGCAAGAAAAGTATATACAGTGTAAAAAATAATAGCTTAAAAGATCTAGTATACGACAAAGATGAATATATTGAAGAAGAGGACATCAACGTTGCATTTGAAAGGGTAAAATCTTGGCTAAACGACGAGAAAACAGGTGAAATCAGCCTAGAAAATGATTATCACGAAAATGTTGAACATGCATTCAAAACAAGTACGTCGCATGTTATAAAAGAATTTACAACCGCCACTCAAGCTGTGACAACCGCATTTAAATCTTTAACAAAAAATAACCTTACTCGCAATAGTTCAAAGAAATACCTTGGTAAAGAACTTCCTATTTCCAATGGTAATGCGCAAATTTAACGAAGAGGAAAGTTTTATCCGCATTGTTTATATCCCCAGATAATGTGGATATCATTCTAAAGACCCTTGAAACTAGATTTGGACGTCCTGATTTTATTTTGGAGTGTTCCGACGCCATCTTGGATTTTGACGTCACAAGGCCGGCCACGTGGGAGACCGTATTTTTCACCCTTATTTTTATGGTTTATTTTCGGAGGCCTTTTTCAACCTCTTGATGGAATTTTGATCCCTAATTATGGTCTTTTTGACAGCAATTTTTTTTGTCGGCCTTATTTTATGGTTTCTTTTCGGAGGCCTTTTTCAACACTTGATGGAATTTTTTATGTATTAGGACCCATTTTTATTTTATCAAATAAGATTGCATAATTGTATTTCTTTTAATTCCCATCTACAGATTGTGATCTTTTACCTATACGAAAATTTATTTATACATTGGGGTTGTATTCTAATAATTAAATTTCACTGTCATTTAAATTAATCTCAACACGCAATGCAAAAAATTATTTAAAGTTAATTACACGACACAGTAATCAGAATATTGTTTTTCTAAATGAATATTAAAATTGGTTGCTTCCTTACCTTTGAAATATCTTTAATCACCATCCTCTCGTTAAAATTGTTGTATATACACAGGTCCTCGGTATCCAAACACTTAATATTCCTAAAAAAGATATGTTGTTTGCTCTAGCTGTAATTAAACCTATGCAACTAAATAAATAAATTAAGGTTATAACTACCGTTTTCTGCTGCACGTATAGGCACACTAATACCATTTTGTATGTTTTGACTTATGCTTAATTGATATAAAACTGGTTATCGAGTAAAAGTAATTTTTGGAATGTAAATAAAATATTATATGCTGTACATACACACAAAATTGCTTTATAGAAAACGAATTCATTATAAAATCCTCATTAAAATATAACATAGAGTTAATTACAGTTGGTGTAATTATATAATACCAATATTGAGTAGCATACTTTGTTTAATGATAAATGCTAAAATCATACCTTTTTATAAAACGATTAAAAGAAAGAAAAAACAGTAGGTATTACGTAACTCTTAATTAAAAAGTAAAATATAACAGTGTCGCAGATCACTTGGTATTTAAACGAAGATGCTTCAGTAACGTTTAGCGATCCGAGATGGAGGGTCAGTTTAAGCACCCCTTTTCAGCAACAGTAGCGGGGCCATCTGGTTGTGGGAAATCGTATTTCATTGTAGATTTTCTAAAAAATATCGAAACTGCCTGCGATACAGCTTTTGAACAAATTATCTGATTTTACAGCGAGTGGCAGGCGTTTAGCAATCAATTAACATTTTCTAGTTTTACAATGAGCGTTTTGTAATAGGATTTATTATAAAGAGGTTGCAAAATTATCCTGTTATAAAAATTGTATTCTAATAAAGCACAACGACATGTAAAGATAATGACAAGTGTTTTATAATAAAAGATTTTATTTAATTAATTTAACCAGTTAACATGTGCCAAGATTATTTTTATTTTATAGAAGCGATCGGCCTTGTATCATATACGTAAAATTTCGCGACGCGAGGATTTCAGCGATCCCACTCCAACCCTCCCCGAGCATAACCGAGATTGTAAGACAGGTGTAGGGTGTCGCAGCTTGTTCTCGGGTCTTTGCCCCTTATCGTGATCGCAACTTGTTCGTAGGCCTTCGTGTATTGTCGTGGTACCCTTGCCGGAAAATTTGAATTTGTATTATAATAATCAGGAGTCTAATGCTAACTTGTAAGACAGGTGTAGGGCGGCGCAATTTGCTCTCGGGGCTTTGTCCCTTGTCGTGGCCCCAATGGCGAAAAATTTGAATTTATATTCAAGTCTATGCAGGTTATGGCTGGAAATATGAATCTGTATTATAATAAGAGGTATAATGCTAACTTGTAAGACAGATGTAGGGCTTAGTAACTTGCTTTCAGGCCCTCACCCCTCTACCAAAAATTTGAATTTGTTTGTGACGCAATCTATGAGGGAAAATCTGAACTTGTATTATAATAATGAGGCCTAATGCTAACTTATACGACAGACGTAGGGCTTCGCAACTTACTTACTTTCGGATCTTAGCCCCTAGCCCCTTGGCGGGATATTTGAATTTGGATTTGTATTTAAGTGTTTCCATTCTAATTACTTATTGCGAGAAATTTGAACTTGTATTCTAATAAGGGACCTATTGCTAACTTATAAGACAAAACATAGGAACCTGTGTTAGGACCTGCGCCCTCCTGTCGTGGCGCTTGTTGGGAAATTTGAATTTGTATCGTCATCTAGTTGTGTATGGCCTAATGAATATCTGAAATAAAAGAAATACAATTATGCAATCTCATTTGATAAAATATAAATGGGTCCTAATACATATTAATAAACACAGCTTAAATAAAAATCTTTTTCAATCAGAACACGTGCAATTGCCTAACCTCCAGGGGTTGTACTGCTCTTAATATTACCAAAAGGACCTTAATTAGGGCTGAAAAAGACCTCCCGAAAAGAAGCCGTCGCCCAGTCCCAGCCCCCAAATCCAAGACCAACGTCTGGACCAACCCCAAGTCCAAGTCTAAGACCAACCCCAAGCCCAAGACCAAACCCTAAATACACCCCTCACGTAAGCAAGCACAAAAAATTGGTGTCAAAAAGGCTCTTAATACAACAAAAAGGGTTGAAAATTCCATCAAGGGCTGAAAAAGGCCTCCGAAAATAAACAATAAAATAAGGTCGACAAAAAAATTGCTGTCAAAAAGACTTAGTACAACAAAAAGGGTTAAAAATTCCATCAAGGGCTGAAAAAGGCCTCCGAAAAGAAACCATAAAATAAGGCCGACAAAAAAAATTGTTGTCAAAAAGACCATAATTAGGATGAAAATTCCATCAAGGGATTGAAAAAGGCCTCGGAAAAGAAACCATAAAATTAAGGGTGAAAAATACGGTCTCCAACGTGGCCGGCCTTGTGAGGTCAAAATCCAAGATGGCGGCGGAAGGCGCAACACTTCTACTAATGATTACTAGAGTTAAACTTTTACCTACAATGAACAGTCGCTACCCATTGCCAATAATAAAGTTTTCAAATGATATACAGAACCTTAAAGCAACAGCGCAGTCTATAAATATGGAAGCATACATCAAAAATCCCCAAATTTTTGGTGATGAAATTGCCTGAACATTTACAATTTCATAGGGCTAGAAATGTAACAATAAATCACAAACAAGCTATTTACATTCCAACTTTATCAGAATTTTCCGATTGGTTACCAGAAGAATCCTAGCTGCATAAACCTTTAGTACGAACTTTTTTTCCACTGATAGAAATCAAGAAAAGAAATAAAAAAATTATGTTTCATTTGGATCTGAACAAGTAACAAAAAAAGATTAGGATAAAAATTTTGTTCCAACCCAAATCTTTCCATATACAAATGTGATCGATCCTTAACTCTTGCCGTGGATAAAAGATGGGAATGGACAAAAAAACAAAAAGTATGCTTTTGTTGTCTCGCTTCGTCGCATCGTCTGTTTAAATGCAAAAATAAGAAAAAATGTGAAGTACAAGATTGCCAAAACACCACAATTCTACTTTACATTCGCAAGATGTACCAGTGCAGCAGCAACAATATAATCTTCAAGTACATGAAGAAAGTGGTCAAGTAACTGATCAAGGAGAACTGACAAGAAAAAGAAAGAACTAGGATCCGAATGTTCAACGTGTTGTGTAAATGAAGAACACATATTACAAAACTAATCCCCAGTTAAAGCTGTATTTCTTCGATTATTTCCCGTCACCATTATTGGAAATAAAAAGTCTGTTAAAACATTTGCTCTCTTTGATGAAGGCAGCACAGTAACATTAATGGATTCTCGTCTTAACGCAGAAGTTGGTGTAGAAAGTAAAGCAGACAAATGCTACTTCATACATAAACGAGCATTCCAAACCAGTAAAAATCAAAATAAGTGGAAGCGTAACAAACGACGAACATGATCTGTTTGATGTCCGTACTGGCTGAAACTTAAAGCTATCAGTCCAATCTGTAGATGTGAGATCACCTGCTAATATATGGAGACATGTGTTAAACATTCCTTAAGCCAATTTAGAGAAAGCCAAATTCATATTAACAGGATGAGATAACATTGACCTAACAATAGCTAGAGAAATCATTCCAGGTCCACTTAACGCTCCAGTTACTTCAAAACCGAAATTAGGATGGCCTCTTCATGGAAAAATGTCTCAATTTAAAGAAAGAATTGACTCCAAATTGTTAGTGCACTGTAACGTTCATGAAGATGAAATGCATAGTTAGTTAAAAAACTTAATACGTCAACCAATTGTTATTGATAACTTAAGAGTAGAGCATAAAGACATAAACATTTTATATCCATAGGATAAAATAGGTCTTGAAAGAAATGGAACAAACTTATCTTGAAAACCAGCATTGAGAGATAGGAATGCGGTGGAAAACAGAAAAAAAAAGATATGCCAGTTTTCTTACAAATGAAGAAGGTGAAGAATACGGTATTCGCCAAAATAAATAGTAACGAAATATGAAAGGCCATGGAATAGCTTGGGTGATGTCTGTTTGTTATGTCTGGCTTGTTTGTCATGAACTGTCATAATAATATTACGCTCGTGTTAAAATCGTTCTGAACATGATTCTGGCAACTGAGGAAAAGGTATTTATAGTAGAACATTGTTTCCGTTCACATGGAAGTGGACGGGCAATGGCTTAAGTTCGAAACAAGTTTTTGAAAAATATTGGGAGCAATTTAATAAAGCTGAACCCATTAAAAAGCGTAATGTTAGCAATTGTTGAGAAATTTCGTCGCACTGGTAGCGTGTTGTGTCAGCGAAACGGTTCTTCAAGTCGTCGAAGAAGTTTGTACGAACGACAATGAAGAACGGGTTCTTGACCAAGTTTTGCAGTCTCCACAAAGAAGTCTTCGACGAACTGCGTATATGTCAGACATCAATAAAACATCTGAACAACGACTAAAGGTTGTGGACAAACGTTCAAGAACAAGTTTATTGTGGGCACGTGTAGAGCCCAGTACACGAAGATACCGATTTCTTAAGAAAAGGAATGGTTTTCACATGAAAGTCATGTTCACCTAAATGGCTACATCAATAGACAAACAACTCGATTTCCTGGATTTGAACGCTCCGACTTCATTGCAGAAAAACCAGTTCACAGTGCTCGAGTTACGATTTGGTGTGCTGTGTCGGGGCACGATATAATAGGTCCTTATTTTGTTGAGGACGAGAATCAAGACACAGTTGCTGTTAAGGAAGAGCGTTATACGCAGAACATCATCATACCTTTTGCGAGATTTTGTGAAATTTACAGTTGAACAGGCAATGGTTTCAACAGAATGGCGCCACAAACCATATGGCCAGACGCTCATTAGAAGTTCTTAGCGAGTATTTTGGAAACAGAATAATTCTTCGTGGAACGGACTTCGATAACCCTTCACATTCACCTGACCTTACACCACCTGTATGATGAAAAAGTCAGTATTCCGCTCTGATGATGCACCACTGGATATTGCAGAACTACGGCAAACAATAATAACTGCATCAACATAACAAAATTAATAAAGTTATTGTTTTCGGTACTGTTTATTTTGCCGAATACTGTATACAAATAAAACATGGTACTTACCTCATTTTGTTGTAAGAAATCCAAACAAGTCAAAAAATTTCGTTTTGTTTTTGATGCTAAGGCTAAATTAAAGTTTAAATGAGAACCTAATCAAGGGACCAGACTTGTAAAATTCCCTCTTAAATGTTTTATTTAAATTTCGTCAAAATCGCATTGCGGTCGTGGGAGATATTAAATAAATGTACTCACAAATCTACACAACTAAAGAAGATCAAGATTCACAAAGATTTTTATGGCGAGTAAGAAGGAAAACAGCGCCTATACTGACTTATCTAACGCAAGTACTTATTTTTGGTGCAATTTGTTCTCCAAGCTGTGCAATCTATGTCACGACAAAATACCAAGAATTATGTTGAACAGTATCCAGAAGACGAAACAGCCATAGAAAAATATGCATACACTACCTAGATAGTCTTGAAAACGAGACAAATGCAATGAAAGTAGTAAATGATGTTCTAAACATATATAACCGAGGTGGATTGAATATGAGAAACTTACTTTGTAACTCTACAGCTGTCATGAAACATATTTCAGCTAATTTGGACGCAAATTAGGACTAAACTGGAGCTCTAAGGAGGATATGTCAAGTTTTTCCGACAGATATACAACAAGGTATAAATATTTAATTTTAGAAACAAAAATTCCCATGGAAAGAGTAGTTATTCAAGTGTGTAGGTAGCGGACCGCGTACATTTTATTATTATAATAAACATGTTCAAATGGCAATTGTTACCGCGAAGAGTTAATTAATGCGGTTTAATATATTTTATTATATATTAAGTCGTAATTTGAGAATGGTTTTCGAGATATTTTATTTTTGTAACTAATAGTAGGCAAGGGTTGAAAAACACCTGTTAGGGTAGAACCAAGCAGGTGTACGCTCGACACTGCATTATTGCCGGCGACCGTAACGAATCTTTGAAAGTTGCTGTATGCACATCCTTGTGGTAAAAACTTCATAAATGTAATAATCAATTACGTCGGAACATAGCGCAAACCCTAAATGTAGTGCTTGTTACGGACGAATGCATATTTTTAAAATTAAGAATTCGTTCCATAATTAATATGAAACTGCTTCAACGTAATGTTTCTTGTTTTTATTACTTTTAAAAAAAGGGAGGTGGTTTTTCGGGATAGTTAGTTTGAAATCGGAGGGGAAGGTAGTTCGTTTGAAGGTTTGATTGAGCCGGATCGCTTTGATTTATTTTAATTAGAACCGTTCCCTCCATAAATATTTTTGTCGTGCACATTTAAGAAAACTAGCAACTCCAATTCGTTCTTTTCTTTTAGTGTATGTTTTAATGTAAATTTTTTCAAAAATTAATCGCCGTGGCGCCGAGTTTTAAACCGCGTACCTTAACTCGTCGTGTGGTGGTAAAGTGTTTAACAAAAGGGAATATGTTCAAGGGTAAGTAGGTATTTTTATATAAATGAAAGCTCGCAGCAAATAATTCTACAAGCCTATGTAACGTATTAAAAATCGAGCATGGCCTTGCAAAGGTATCCCATTCGCACGCGGGCTCATTAAGCGGAAATCTGCTACAATAAAAGACAGTACAGGGCTCTCTCACTCATGTATTTGGGTGAATTAGCATTGTTGTTTGTTGTTTATATTTATATTTGTGTAGAGGTGGGCATGTACGAGCGGACTACAGTATAAAGATTGGTTATAATTGTAAAAAGGCAATTCCCGAGTGTTTTCCCGGGTCCAGATAACCATTAAACACCTCGAATTTTATTTTTACTGTTTTTATTGTTGCATAGATGAATGTGTAACCTGAGAAATGGACTCTGTATTTTTCTAACGCACTCAAACTTATATATCGGTCACGATGATAATGTAATTTATTGTAACTACGTATGTATATTGTGCTTTAGTAGTCCCTAAACAGTTGTGTACGTGTAAATTCTGCGTCTATTTTCTTTTGTCCTTGCCTATTTACTTAAAGACCGGCATGGTTGGCTTTAGAGGGCCACATGTTTGGTATTACAATTTTTATTCTGATTTATTTATGACACAATTGAGGGTGTGACTAGATTTTTTTAAATTGTGTTTATGTGTAGCTAAACTTTGTACGCATTTTAACCTGATTTAATGGTGTTTTGTTATACATTTAACCCTTTAATTGTTTTTTTTTGTTATTTGGTTTATTAATGTACTTGTGCAATTACTTATTTATGAATAAAGTGGGTTTTATTGGTGGTTCTTTCCTACAATAGTACACTAGCGGGATGAACCACCATTGCGTAAAGCTCGTTAATTTTAATTTGAGTAGTTTCATTGTTTACCTGCTCCACATGATGCAACACTTACCTCATCCAGTCTATCTAATTCAAACATCACAACGTACCTACCACTAGACAGCCAATTCTTTTCATCAGATTTGAGGTTTACGAGTAATTAAATATCAGACTTGTAAATAATTTCTAATGTTTTAATTATTGGCAGGAAAGTAAATGTAATGCAAGAAATTAATTTGAGTAATAGCAACATTGTCAGTAAAGTCAAGGTAAATCACTTAGCGATTGTTTTGTTCTTAGATTTGCATTATTGCAAATAGGTTCAAATTACACTTTTCAAGATAGGGTACCTGGGAGGCGCTACAAACGTTAATGTATATTTATGACCCGCTGGGAATACTAGCAGCAGTAACCATTCAAGCAAGAATCTTATTGCAGGATGTGTGGGTAGAAAAACTAACGTGGGAAGATGAACAAAACCTCGTCTAGTTGAAAAATGGAAACGTTGGGTGACTAATTTGAAGAAAGTTGAAGGTTTAACTATTCCTAGGTAGTATGGTTTTAGTCAAGCTACTGCAGAAATTCAACACCATATTTTTAATTATTGCAGCGAGAAAGGGTACGTTTCTGTAGCATACTTTCGACTCAAAAATCTCCGAGGACACATTTCTACAACACCGGTTATGGCAAAATGAAGCGTAACGTCTATGAGGCCTATGATAATCCCAAGAATAGAGCTTCAAGCAACTCTACTAGGAACTCGTTTAGATGAAACAATTGAAGTCGGACATTCCTGTAAAATTAGTAAAAAATTCTCTTGGATATGATTCAATAAACGTTTTTAGTTACACATTCAAAACCAAAGGTCTATAAGACCTTCTGGTGAATAGAGTAGGCGAAATATTAGAAATAACTGAACCTGAAGAATGGCAGTGGCTGCGAACTGAGTTAAATGTTGCGGATTATGCAACTAGGGCTTTATGGAAATTCAACAATTTTGAAAAGTGGTTCAATAGACCTTCCTTCTTGTGCCTAGGCGAAGAGTTTTGGCCGTAAGAAATAAAGCCAGAGAGTTCTGAACTCGACACCGAAAAGAAAAAGAACTGTCTGCGTTCAGACAGATGAACATGCTGATAACATTTTTAAATTTGATAGATTTTCAAATTATTTACGTTTAGTCAGATCTACAGCCTGGGTCGTAAGGTTTGCTGAAGTCTGCAAAATCCGTGTTGGAATATAGCATGTACACAAGTGTACACGAAAAGTAAAAAAGTCGGGAATTCATTTCAATGTTTAGATAGAAAATAAAGCGATAGGTATCGCATTACAAATAATGATCTAAGTGGGTCTTCTGTAACAAACAAAAAGTTATAGACCAGACTACGTTACGTACATTGCAAACAAATTGCATAAGCACATTTCCTAAAATTAGTAAAATATCCATATATTTTCTGTAATAAACACATATGTAACTGCAATTTCAGTAAATACAACCATTAGTTAGACGGTGTTTCGATAATCCGGTACATGGCATATGCGAATCATATTCTGACAGATATTAGCATTTGTTGGTACAGCCTAAAACTTCAGGATTTCCATAAATACTGCATGCATTTCATTAAAATTATAGACCTAGTGACGTCACGTCTCCCACTCCTATATTCCTGCCAGGTATAGAGTACGCCGTGGTTCAGTGGAAAACTTTGATGTGAACAAATTCGCGACCGTGTTTTTGACAATTTCACGTATTTCAGGGGACGTACATGCAAGATTATTTTGATTATCTTCCATGTTCGTGTTTTGTGACAGAATTTGGATTAAACAAAATTCGACTAGATAAAACTGGCACTTTTAAAATTCCTAAATTAACTAAAGTAAAATTTTTTGTTTAAAAGGGGCAAATTACAAAAAGTAGCACACAAAACGTATTCCATAAGACCTTGAAGCACTTGTTCTTTAAAAAACTCGTGGCTATGCCACTCGTTTCTTTAAACTTAAATTCGTGCTTCAAGACTGGCCTTATGAAACTTGTTTTTTTAATATACTATTTTGTAATTTGCTTCCATTTTGATTCTTTAATAGACATATTAAGAAACGCGACGTCATCATCTCGATGTCATTAGCCACTAGATTCCCGATTTGACAATCTTTCCTTGTCAAAGAATTCGTGTAAGCAAAGCTTGATCCGGAATTACGTGACTCTTACAAAATCAGGATGGGTTCAGTGGAAAACTGTGATGTGAGCAAATTCGCGACCGCATTTTTGGTATTTCAGGGGTGTACATGCAAGACTTCTAGGAAGCGGTAAACAGAGGATGTGGTGCCGATGTGTGACGTCGCCATAGCTCATAACCAATTATAATATTAATTTTAGTAACTTTCTCAAAATTTTAATAGAATTAGATTAGATAAACAAAACTACTTTAACCTAACAAAAGTAGATTACACTACAGTAACCTTAACAAAAAGTTGCATGGGCCGTTAAAACCCACACCAACCGCGTGGTAGGCGACCTCTACCACTAGCCCACCAGCGCTCTAGCAGTGTGACAGTGAAAGTGATATTTAAAGTAGCGACTAAGGCAAGGAACACGTTCCTGAATCTGCGCATGACTTAAAAACTTGATATATATATATATATATATATATATATATATATATATATATATATATATATATATATATACAGGGTTTTCCACGGTAGGCGTTCGTTAGAAGTTTATGTGGTTAGAAACAATTTAGAAATCTGAATTTTTGGACTTAAGGGTTATTTAAGATTCTCTTTCATTCTAAAATATTTTCAAGGTCATGTTACTTCCGGTTATACCGGAAGTCGCCACTAACTTCCTTATTTTAAATGGAACACCCTGTGTATTATTTTATTTTTGGATTCTTGACAAAATTTTAGGATTCCTATACCTTTTTTCAACTGTTTCTTAGATATCTTGATTTTTTCAAAAATTTTGAAAGATGTAACCCTATTTTCAACACTGCTTGTCTTACTTATTTTTGATTGATGGAAAGTGCTTCTGGAGTAGACAGAAGCATAAGAACTATACTTTTGAAATACGCATTGACAATTGATTTATTGCATACATGGTGTTCAAAATTTGATGAACTATTAAACAATTTTCAAAGTTGAAAAACTTTGTTAATTCAAATGTGACACCCTGTATATTATTGGATGAATAGATGCAGCATTTAGTTATGCATCGTTTGGCTATAACATTACCTATACCTATTATCGACAATTTTCTTGTTAATTAAAATTTTCTACTTTAATGTGATTTTTGACAGAAACTGAAATGTTTTCAAAAATAAAATGAACTTAATTCAAACTACACAAATTCTATTTTATTAAAACAATGAAATAAAACAAGAAGATAACAAAATTGAGAGCATAATAACAAATGAAAACATAAAACAATTATTTGAACATAACTAGAAGAAAAGTGATAAAAAGATAAAATGAATCATTACAAATGTTCCACATGACCGCCAATTTGATTTAAGCATTTTATAACTCTATCATATACTCCTTGCGAAATAGATCGCCGAATTTCGTGTGGACACATACTATTGAATGTCTTGTGAATACGATTTAGCAATTCCTCTCTAGTTTGAACTGGCCTAGAGTACACTAATTCTTTTATACGACTCCAGAGGTAAAAGTCCAGGGGCGTCAAATCGGGTCATCTCGGTGGCCAGTTCCAAGGTCCTTGTGGGCCAATCCACCGATCTTCAAACATCAATGTCAAGTGTTGGTGTACAGCTTTAGTGGGGGTACAGCGGGAGCACCATCCAGCTGATACCAACTGTTTGCCCTGTGACATGCAGGTAGAGTATTTAGAAAATCCATAACAAATCCATGGAGAATTTCAAGATATCTCGCCCCATTCAAATTTTCATCGTACACTTGATATGCCACTCTATTATCCATAACTAAACAAAAAACGTTAAAACTAAATTGGAACTGGTGATCACGTTCTCTTGTTACGTGAGGATTATCTTGTGCCCAGTAGTGATTATTTCGGCGATTGAAAATTCCTTCTCTACTGAATTTTAATTCATCGGTCCAAATAATCTGTGAAGAAATCTCGGATATTCGGTCATTTGTACAAGAATAAATTCACAAAAGTTAACTCGTCGTGCCTGATCACCAAGATGTAATCCTTGCACAGTTATTACCGAAAAAGGATGCATTTTATACTTCTTTAATATTCTGTGGATTGATGTTTGTGAAATATCCAAATCCAGTGCAGCTGCTGTAATTGAAGTTCGTGGATAAGCGTGAAAATAAGCTAACACGTTCACCTCGTTAACTTCATTATCTATTACTGGCTTTAAATGCGTTCGAGTTGCCCTTATACTTCCAGTTGCAATAAATCGAGCTTCAATTCTTGCAAATTTTCCAGGCGTCATTAATGGTAGGTGTGGATACCGTTTGTTAAACAACCTGCATGTTCGCCTAACAATTCATCCACATTCACCATGCGTGTAAAACAAATTTAATAAATCATTGTTAGAATATTCTTGAATACATTCCATTATAAACAGTACTTAAAAAAAATACTTAAAAAATTACAAAATCACAGAAATTGTACTGATTTGACATTAAATCAACAACAATGTTTTAATGCGTGTCAAAATCAAGGCTCACTAGATTGCAGTTTTGGAATTTTATCGGCTTTTATAAAAAATACGGAGTTATACGAGTTATAAAATGCTTAAATTAAATTGGCGGTCATGTGGAACATTGGTAATGATTGATTTTATCTTTTTTATCACTTTTCTTCTAATTATGTTCAAATAATTGTTTTATGTTTTTCATTTGTTATTATGCTCTCAATTTTGTTATCTTCTTGTTTTATTTCATTGTTTTAATAAAATAGAATTTGTGTAGTTTGAATTAAGTTCATTTTATTTTTGAAAAACATTTCAGTTTCTGTCAAAAATCACATTAAAGCAGAAAATATTAATTAACAAGAAAATTGTCGATAATAGGTATAGGTAATGTTATAGCCAAACGATGCATAACTAAATGCTGCATCTATTCATCCAATAATATACAGGGTGTCACATTTGAATTAACAAAGTTTTTCAACTTTGAAAATTGTTTAATAGTTCATCAAATTTTGAACACCATGTATGCAATAAATCAATTGTCAATGCGTATTTCAAAAGTATAGTTCTTATGCTTCTGTCTACTCCAGAAGCACTTTCCATCAGTCAAAAATAAGTAAGACAAGCAGTGTTGAAAATAGGGTTACATCTTTCAACATTTTTGAAAAATCAAGATATCTAAGAAACAGTTGAAAAAAGGTATAGGAAACCCTTATAAGACTTATCCTAAAATTTTGTCAAGAATCCAAAAATAAAATAATATACAGGGTGTTCCATTTAAAATAAGGAGGTTAGTGGCGACTTCCGGTATAACCGGAAGTAACATGACCTTGAAAATATTTTGGAATGAAAGAGAATCTTAAATAACCCTTAAGTCCAAAAATTCAGATTTCTAAATTGTTTAAATTTAAAATTTTAAAATTATTCACGCGAATACAGGTTGTTTATTTAAAGATGACCAAACTATAATAAAAAAAAATTAAATGAAACACCCTGTATATTATTACTTTTTTGAATTCTACACATTGTTCCTAACAAATTCGCAATATACTTCGCTATCCCTAAATATAGCCGTTTTTGAGTTATGTCGATTTTTATAAAAAAAATTGAAATTACAGAGATAGCTTTGAAAATGTACCTCCTTAACCGTTGAAAAACAAAAGTTATCTAATTTAGAAAGTACACAGATAGAGCTTTCTTATAATGCAAAGAAAATGTCATAATTGCATACAGGGTGTTTACAATTGACTTGCCAATCAGACATTATTCCAACTAGTAAAAGTTTACTTTTCCACATAGAACACCCTGTATATTATTCCGTTTTTAGTTTCTACATATTAACCCTTATCAATTCGATATATCCCTAAATATAGCCGTTTCCGAATTATTTTCAATTTTTCAAAATGTATAAGATTATTGGAACATTTTTTTTAAATCCATGGCCCATAAATAGAAAAAAAACAGTGGAAAAGAACTGTATTGCAAATTAAAAAACGGAACAGAAACTAATACACTATAATTATTAAAATTATTTCTAAAAATACAAAACTAATAAAATAAAAAAAAAAGAATTTAACGCTAATCATTAGTGATAATGATTTATAATAATTGTTCAAAATGTTGTCCGTTTTCTCGGATGCAAACCTGAAGTCGATCTGTAAAAGATTGTTCAACTCTACGCAACAACGCAGGAGTAATGCTATGAAAATCCTGTGTTATAGAATTACGCATACCTTCGGCAGTGGTTGGTGGTTCCCTATAGACAATACTTTTTATGTAACCCCATAAAAAGAAATCTATTCTTGTCAGATCAGGGGACCTAGCTGGCCACCTCACAGGTCCATTTCGCCCAATCCATTTATTTGGAAAGACTCTATTGAGATAATCTCTTACATCTGCAGAGTAGTGAGCAGGAGCGCCATCATGTTGATACCACATTGTGGCTCTAATATCAAGAGTAATATTTTCTAATAAGCCCGGTAAATCGTTACGCAAAAAGTTAAGGTACTTCTCACCATTCAAAAGTGTCCATAAAAAAAAGAATGGACCGATGACATAATCCCCAACGATGGCACCCCAGACACTTAAAGACCACTTATGTTGATTATCAACTTGTCTTAATAAATGTGGAGTTTCTGAGGAATAATAATGAAAATTATGTGTATTAACAAATCCATTCTTATGAAATGTTGATTCGTCTGTCCATAAAATATTATAAAAAAAATTTTTCTCTGGCCCAGATACAAAATCTTACTCGATGATCGAAGCCTGCATCGCTCAATTCGTGGTGTAACTGAATATGATAGGGATGTAAGCGATTCCTCTTTAAAAGACGGCCTTCTGATCTCTCACTTATACCAACTATTTCCCTTATGTCCTTTTGGCTTCTGTGATGATCCTCTTGGATGGCGAGAAGAACCCTCAATTCACTATCTTCATTTGTAGAAGGTTTAACACGTTCATGTTTGGAGTAATTGGCACATGAAGTTGCAATAAATCTACTCATAACTTTCTGAAACGATCTTGCGTTTGGATGTCTTCTATCTGCATATCTTTCAGCATAAATTCTGCTGGCCAATAAACAGTTTCTTTCTGCAGCACTCAACACGAATATCATATCAACTAACTCATTTTGTGTAAAATTCATTTTATAAAAATCTTGATTACTAACAATAACACTCGTAAATGGTTAACTACAGTTTTATTTATTTACGTCAAACATTCAATTTTTATAAGAAGCACACTTGATTTTAGAATTTTACTTGAAATTGAAGTAAATATTTGTCAAATTCTTGTTAACATGCAATGCCTCCAGTACAAAAATTGTAATTAGTCTTCTATCATAATATATTAGTTTCTGTTGCGTTTTTTAATGTATAATACAATTGTTTTATGATGTTCTTTTTTATCTATACGAGGCCATAGATTTAAAAATGTCTCAATAATCTTATACATTTTGAAAAATTGAAAATAATTCGGAAACGGCTATATTTAGGGATAGGGAGTTGTATGGCGAACTGATAAGGGTTAATATGTAGAAACCAAAAATGTACTACTAGTTCGAATAATGGTTGATTGGCAAGTCAATTATAAACACCCTGTGTGCAATTATGTCATTTTCTTCACATTAAAAGGAAGCTCTATCTGTGTAGTTATTCTCATATAAATTAGATAACTTTTATTTTTCAACAGTTACGGAGGTACATTTTCAAAGCAAACTCAGTAATTTCAATTTTTTTTAGAAAAATCGAAATAACTCAAAAACGGCTATATTTAGGGATAGGGAAATATATTGCGAATTTGTTAGGAACAATGTGTAGAATTCTAAAAAGTAATAATATACACGGTGTTCCGTTTAAATTTTTTTATAATAATTTGGTCCTCTTTAAATAAGCAACCTGTATTCGCGTGAATAATTTTAAAGTATGCACACAACTAAACTAACTATATAAAACAGAAGATATATAAGTCGCTCTTGTTGCCGGACCCTATATATATATATATATATATATATATATATATATATATATATATATATATATATATATATATATATATATATATATATATACACAGGGTTATTACAAAGGATGTTCCTGATTTCAATTATAAATATTACTGGATTAATCTGTTTTAAGACCATTTCACTTGGTAACACTGGAAAGAAAAACTCATAAAGTTTCGTTTACATTGGTTTAGGTACGTATGTGCTGTTTGTTAAAGTCAATTGTTATCAATTGTGTAATGGCTGAGTTTGAAGACAGGAAAGCATTTTGTGTGTTGGATTACAGCATCAATAAATCAGTTATTAGTGTGCAACGACACTTTAGAACCAAATTTAATGAAGATCCCCCTAGCAATCACTATTCGAAAGTGGTAGAGCAGGTAAGGTAAAGTTTTACGCGTAGTCGACAGAAATCTACTGTTAAATGCAGCAGAGAGCTTGGTATACCACAGCCAACAGTGTAAATATCAAGCCTTACAAAATTCAGCTTGTTCAAGCATTTAAAACCAAACAAAAAAAGTTCTAAGACTTTCATTTCGTGAGAACATGCAGGCCTTGATGGAAAATGGAAACTTTGTAAAATGGTTAGTCTTTAGTGGTGAAGCCACA
Source organism: Vesta saturnalis (assembly GCA_036346205.1). Classification (NCBI taxonomy): domain Eukaryota; kingdom Metazoa; phylum Arthropoda; class Insecta; order Coleoptera; family Lampyridae; genus Vesta; species Vesta saturnalis. The sequence goes on along the minus strand of JARFJB010000113.1, from coordinate 4,430,839 downwards.
TTCCACTTGTGTGGTAAAGTGAACAGACATAATGTCAGAATATGGGGCTCGGAGAACCCACACACCTATATCGAGCACATGTGCGATTCTTTGAAAGTTAATGTGTTTTGTGCTATCAGGTACAACAAAGTGTACAGGCGTTTTTTCTTTGTTGGACAAACAATAAATGTAATAATTTTCTTGTACATGATGACAGAATGGCTTCTACTGCAATTAGAACAAGAATACCCAAATTTCATTCTGCAATTAGACGGCGCACGTCCACATTACTATTTCGATGTTAGGACTGAACTTCGAAATCGGTAGCCTGACAGATGGATCGGTCGTGCTGGTCCAAATGATGGTGCACTCTTGAACTGGCCTCCAAGATCTCCGGACATTACCCTCTGTGACTTGTTCCTGTGGGGATACATCAAAGATACATACCGTTACCAGAAAGAATACCTGAGACAACGGATTACCAGAGCCAACGCAACAATCGACCAAGACACTCTTAACAAAGTATGGCAAGAGTTTGAATACAGCCTTGATATCTGTTGTATCATAAGGGGTTCACATATCGAACATTTTTTAATTCTTGACACCTGGGATGAAACTTTTTGAGTTTTTCTTGAAATGGAACCATTTTATTTTTTTAAGATAAATAAAACCAGATTTATGTACACTTATATATATATATATATATATATATATATATATATAATACATACACTATATATATATATATATATATATATATATATATATATATATATATATATATATATATATATATATATATATATATATATATATATATATATAAATATAACGATCGAATAGGCAAGTAGCAAGGTAATTACTGTCACTTTCTAATTATCTAATTAACCGCGTGCTTCTACGAGATCTTCGCCGCTTTCACCAGCAGTAGTTGTCACTTCCTAGTACACCACTACAGAAAGGAAGCGGATTAAAACATTCCTTATCAGGAATATAAAACCGACGGACTGAAGGTAGCAGCAGGACCAGCAGCATCGAAGAAGCAGGCAGCACGTCAATGACAACGCTTGAAGATAGCCAGTGACCGAAGAAAGGAGCCGATTACACGAAGAGGAACACCGCAGGGTGAATTAATTTATTTCTACCTAATTCATACTTAACCTATTAACAAACAAAATCCTCCATTTCTATCGGACTCCCAATTCAATGCCATAACCAGCGGGGTGTGAGGCTGCACCTCGGTGGGAGTTCACCTTCCGCAACACAGAAAACATTTGCAATTTTTTAATTGCAAAACATGGTAAATCCGCACCTCCCAGTCCCTTTTCCCTTACCCTAACCCGGACGGCACCGTCCGTGACGTACGCTGCCGGATCTTCGCTACCGGAAGCACCGACCCGGACCACTACTACCACGACGATGACGCGAACTACCACCAGGCTTCACCACCCTCACCCGCAACTTCTACCTTGTCTATATCCTCATCCTCGACCTCTATCGTCCCCCAACCCAAATCCCGGTATTGCTTAGCAATATTCCCCAAACAGTTACTTCCCAGAAGCAACTGTATACCATCCTCCGCCCTCTCCAACTCCCGTGGGTGAATCTACAATTCAACCACAACCGCACCGCCCTGATCAAAACCTCACATCCTATCCGTACTGCTGAAGTGGAGAACTCCATTAAAGCTACCTTTGGTACCTCATCCGTTACCCTATCCCAACTGTCCGGCCCAACCCACACCCCTTGCCCTGTCATGCGTCATCCGCAAGATTGACCGTGACATAACCGATAAGAAAATTATACAGGCCATGGACCTCCTCCAAGTAACCAAGGCCATCCGTATAATTTCCAGAGCCACCAACAGTCCTATATCCTTTGTACACATCCTTACCCATTCCAAAAGTTCCATAATTACCTCTTGCACAAGGGGGGTGGACATATTCGGTCCACACTACCTATGCTAGCCTCCACTCACCCCCAATCCCGTTCCTAAGTTGTGCTCCACCAGCACCCAGGTGGATCACCAAGCAGTAGAGTGTCCCACGCACTACCAAGGTAGCCCCCCACCACCACCTCCGATCCTGGCGCTGAAAGCCACGAGCACTTTCTAAGAATCAACACCTTCCTGCGATCCCTCACCTTCACTCTGTTCCCTCTCTTCCCTGATAGGCGCGAGCTTACCACGAAGATAATGTACTACGTAGCCAGGGAGTTCTTAAACAAGCGATTGTACTGCGCTTGGAGCGGTACGGTTTAGCAGTCTCTACTACCAACAGGAGTAAACTCCCAAACCCCCTTCCTAACCCTCTAACCTCCCTTTCTTACTTCCCGCAACAATGGATCTAACGATAAGGACACTTACCGCGGGTGACGTTCGGCAAAAACGCCGCCTGAGCAAAAACTTACTTGACCAAGACCATATACAAATATTAGCCATAACAGAGACCAAACTAACCAACCGAAGCACCCTTAACATGACCCATTACAATACTTACCTTCGTAACAACTCCGACAGAGGCATGCGAAGTACTGCACTCCTAATGCACTCCCGATAGCCATCCGCTCTCTACACCTTACAGCCGCACCTTCAACACCTTGAATGTGTAGCTGCAACAGTGCACCTTCCCTCATCCCCTATAATAGTATTCTGCTATTAGAACCCTCCCGAACACAACACCCTTTCAACTTCACTACTACAGTATGTAGTCAACATCCCCAATGCAGTACTACTCAGACACCAACAATTTGGAGACACGAATGACAACCAACACGAACAAACTTCTCAGTCTACCAATTGTAAGGATACGGAACATACATCTCGCATTTATCGGATACAAAGGCTACTCCATGCCCGACCATATGTGTTCAGAACAATTAACACAATATTTCGAAGACAACGGCCACCTCGGTACAACAATAACATCCGACCACCTTCTTCTACTAGTCGATACATCCCTAGATCCACCACTTCCGACGGCACAAACCACCGCCACACATAGGGTTTTTCACAATGCCGATTGGAATGCGTTCGAAGAAAACATCTCCAATAACCTCCCAGATTTACCCCTAGACACCACAGAGGAATAACTCACCCGGAAACCACTTCCACCCCGCATAGTTCTCCTGATTAAAGAAAAGCGGCGGATATACCGTCGATGTTTTAAAACCAGGGACCTCGTACTCAAAACCGAATTAAACCGACTAAACGCAATAATCCGACTAGACCAACAGATACATGCAGGAAAATTGGATAAAGGAAACAGTCCAACTAGACTACCGCGAAGGCCCTAAATTTTGGCACAAAGGTCCTAACAGAAAACCAACCAAAAATGCCACTTAACCAACCCTCAAAGTAACCTTGCAGTTTCAGACTTGTTCGGTCTTCACCTGCAAACCATTCTCACTCCCCAACGATCCATCGTTTGACAACGATTTCCAAACTCACCTCGAGCAAAACCTTGAGGAGTTCCAAAACCAAAACCACAGACCGCAGGAACTCCCATTACACCCAATCTAATACTACAAACTTTCAGAAAAGGGAGAAACACCGCTTCAGGACAAGACGGACTTAACCGACTAATACTCAAAAACCAACCACCTAACGTCATTAGACAGTTAGCCCAAATGTACAACAGATGCCTTGCCCTGTCCTATTTCCCGACGGAATGGAAGTCCGCTTCCACCGTCATGTTACCCAAACCTAGATCCGATCCTTCTCAACCCTCATCCTACAGATCAATTTCCCTTTTAAGTTGTATGGGCAAATGTCAACAGACCATCCTGTACCGAAGGCTAAGGGAACATCTCGAAGCCAACGACATCCTACCCAACAGCCAATTCGGCTTCAGACCGAACCTTGAACTACGGTAACTATTGTCTCGCAGTCTTCCTTGACATTAAACAAACCGTTGACAAAGTATGGCACGCAGGACTAATACATAAACTACGACAGTTAAGCTTCCCGACTCTTGCTCTCATATCTGACAGGCAGATGTGTGAAGGTACGAGTAGGCTCCGCTACTTCTACCCGGCCGCCGGAGTTCTGCAAGGATCGGCACTGGTAGCTGTCCTATATACCACCTATACATACGAAATTCACCAAAGTACCAACCCGAACATAAGAGTAGACCAATTTGCCGACGACACTGCTCTCTAGCCGACCAGTAGGGGCAGTGACGGGGCAAACAGACCAACAACGCAATAACTTAACTACTTCTCCAACTCGTGGAAATTAACAATCAACCCAAACAAGACGCAAACAATACTGTTTAGACACCCTAAATTATCCAACTTCGATAGGCAAACCTCCAACATCAACTTGACCTTACGCGGACAAAGACTACAACTACAAGACACAATCATATACTTAGGTACCACGTTCTTCCGGACCCTACACTGGCAACCCGACATTACCTGCGCTCTCAATAAGATACGCAACCGCGCATCACTATTGAAAATGTTGCGACGAAACGTCAGAGGTTGTCACCCCAAAACCCTCCAACACACTTACAAAACTTACATCCCACCGATACTCGACTACCGCGCTTCATTGTACGCAACCCTAAAAACCAACCAACTCCAATCCCTCGCCTCCTGCGAAAGGACCATACTACGCACCATACACAAACTACACTACAGACAACTTAACGAAAATAACCATACAACACGCCAACATTCAACCAACAACCGACAGACTAACAACACTATAAACCAAATACACAAATCGCAGGGTAAACGGTGACACCATCCCTACTAAACAAATACTCCAAGTCCCATTCTCCAACAAACTCCGACTACCACAAAAACCCAAAACCAAATTATAACACCTCCCAGCACGCCTACTACAACGAATAGATAACCTACCAGAGGAGTTCTAAGAACTTCTCAACAATACTTCCTACAACCTTAGATAAAACCAATCCTCACGAGTAAACGATGACGACAACCGCCACAAAAATGCACAATGATATCCATCCTATAATACTACCCACTATTCACTAACTTCAAACCCTAAACATGCCATATACAAATCATTTTAAAGTTTTTTTTCCACAAAACATAAATGTCAAAAGTATTAGCACTTACAATACACATATACAGTATAAGCTCGATAGTGTGAACACTCGTTATTATGAACAGCTGTTTAACATGAACAAACATTTTACCCCTTAATTTTACATTGACAGCCGTATAATGTGAACAGTGAGAACCTCTCGATAACGTAAACAACCGCGCAAACGAGCGTCTATGTGTCTACATTTAAAAAACTTGTCTTAACTTGAAGAAAATATTATGGTCATCATTTATGTAAGAATTTCAGTAGTTGAAGTTGTGTACTTGAGTAATCGATTAGTATTCGTTTTAGTGTGGACCTTGTGTAGTGTGAGTACACCAACGGCATGACCATGCTTAAGTCAAAGAGTAAGTGTCTGACACTGCACGAGAAGTCAAAAATATTAGAAGAATGCGAAAAAGGTATAACAGTAACGCTATTGGCCAAAAAATATGGTGTGGCGAACCATTTGCTCAATAAAAAAAAGAAGAATGTGATTTTCGAAGCAGGTGACAATACTCTGAATCCCACTAAAATACGCACTTTAAAAGCATCGGTATATAAATTAATGGAAAAAGAACTCTATAAGTGGTTCCTTAGTCAAAGGGAACGAAATCTACCTGTCAGTGGTGATATGATTCGAGAAAAGGCGTTAAGTTTGAGTAAAAACGAGACTTTTACAGCCAGTGATGGTGAAAAGTTGTCATCTCAGCCGGAATTCGTCGACCCTTTTAAGCAAGAATTGTTCAGGATTATAGAAGAATTGAATTTATCTCATCAACAAATTTACAATGGCGACGAAACTGGACTGTTCTGGAAGCTTCTCCCTGGCAGAAAAAACCGCTCCAGGATTAAAAATTCCAAAACAAAGATTAACATTCTTGGGCTGCGCAAATGCAACAGGTCAGCATAAATTAACACCTCTTCTTATCGGAAAATCTAGAAGCCCAAGAGCATTAAAGAACTTTAAAAATCCTTTATTATACAAACATTTCAAAATGCCTGGATGACTGCTGATATTTTTAAAAGTTGGTTTTTCGAGAACTTTGTACCGAGGTAAGTTTAACTGATATTACGTACATAGAAACTTACCTGAATACATACGTACATACAATTTTTGTAATTTGTTTACAGGTAAAGAAATTTTTAAAATCCCAAGGGCATTATTCTTACTTGACAATGCGCCTAGTCACCCACCAAAGGAACAATTAAAAACAGCGGATGGAATGATATTCGTAACATTTATGCCGCCTAACGTAACACCATGGACACTTACAGCAGTAAAATCCAAGAACTACTAGACGGGGGCGAGTACAAACAAATACCAAAAGACCCCACACCATCAATCGAAAGACGGATATACCTGACGCTGGCGAAACATAAGGAGGAGTTCTCCGACTACCAGATAACTAGACTTACCCCACACTACAGCATACCTCCGCATCTGTACGGCCTACCAGAGATTCATAAGCAGGGAATTCCTCTGAGACCAATTGTGAGCTCGAGAAATTCACCTTGCCACCCATTAGCACACTATCTGCTAGGTATCATCACACCCTTATCGGGAAAAACCGAGTCTATGGTCAAGAATACGCAGCACTTCGTGGAAACCATCAGAAACTTCCAACCAAACCACGAAGAAATACTGGTAAGCTTCGACATTGTGAGTCTATTCACAAATGTGCCTACCGATAAGGCACTAACTATCATAAGAGACAAGCTGGGAAAGGACGAAACGTTAGACGAACGCACGTAACTATCGGTAAACACAATAATGGAACTACTGACAATATGCATTAGAACAACATATTTCCAGGTAGAAGATAAATTCTACCGACAAGAGTTTGGGATGGCGATGGGTTCCCCACTATCACCCATAGTGAGCAAGTGTATACAGGAAACCTACCCACACGGGAGGTACCTACACTACAACTCCAATCACCACAAAAACGTGAAGTTAGGTGTGGCAAAATGCTTGTACGATAGAGCAAAAAACGATATGCTCAAAACAAGAGGACCTGAACAAAGAAAATATCGCTAGGACACTCAAAGAAAATGGCTACCCCGATCTAACAGCTAACCTAAACAGGGAAAGGGTAACCGAAAAAGAAGAACCTAATTATACAGCGATAATACCATATATACAAGGTACCTCAGACAAAATACGAAGGATAGGCAGCAAATACAAGATACGCACTGCCTTCAAATCGACCAGAACGCTCAGGGGAATACTAACCAAAACCAAACCATACAATGAAGATCAGAATTCCAAGAACGGTGTATATAAACTACCATGCGAATGCGACAGAGCATACATAGGAGAAAGCAATAGACCACTCAAAGTGAGAACACAGGAACACAAGAACAACGTCCGCAAGGGCGAAATAGAAAGATCAAGAATCGTCGAACATGTCTGAAACGAAGACCACCACATCCAATGGGATAACATACAGATAGTGGCAAAAGACGAGGACACGACTCGTCGAAAACTCAAAGAAGCCACATGCATCGCACTAGCAGAAAATCCAATAAGCCAAGCTAGTGTAGAAATGAATCCATATGGATTCCAATAATGCGCGAAGAGCTTAAGCGCAATACACCTGTGCAAGAAGTTACTGCGCATCCACGAAAAAGTTTAATATATATATATATATATATATATATATATATATATATAAATTCTAAAATATATATATTCGATTACTCCGTGACTCAGTGGCAAAGTTGTAAGACTAGTAAGTGAAAGGTACCAGGTTCGAATCTAAGAGTAGTCAAGTGCTTGGGAACAAAATTATATATAACATATGAATTCGACTCAAGTGCGAAAACAGTCCTTCTCAGGACTAAGCCTCATGACGGAAGCAGAGTCCGCTTCCGAAACGTCGCGCTCAAAAAGCATAAACTGTGGAAATAGGCCGATCAACTCCACTAGTAACACCATTGATTCAACCACTTGATCAGAACATTTTAAAATTAACAAAACTTTACTACAGGAAAAGTCTTCCGAGCTCTGTTGTAGAAAAAGGTGATCAACTGTCCCAAAGTCTTAAACTTTTGACAAACAAAGATGCCATATTGCACTTGGTAGTAGCATGGGAGAAAGTAACCCCAGTATAATTTCTAAATGTTGGAATATTTTAAAGGGCAACGATCCAGGTGAGGACGATGACGATATTCCATTATCAGAACTTTTAAAGAAAATTAAAGAATCGAAAAAGGATGAATACAATAAAGTTCTTAAGGACACAATTACATTACTCAATGAAATAAATCCTGGTAACATTTCTGATGACATTGAAGTGTGGAATGAAGATCGTCAATCTACAACGGAAACTGATTTTCTTGAATATGAAGAAATTGATGAAGAAGGCGAAAATGGGACAGAATTAGATCAACAACGTGTATCCCAGTGATATATATATATATATATATATATATATATATATACATATATATATATATATATATATATATATATATATATATATATATATCATATTATATATATATATATATATATATATATATATATATATAGCGACAAGTTGAGATCATTTAGTTATAAATAGTATATAAGTTGAGATCTGTTTTGCAAGTTGAGATCCGAATTCGGATCTCACCTTGTTTTTATGAGTATATCATTTTGATGACGTTAGTAACATGGGAGAAGTCTAAATTTAAATTTTAGATTGGATCTCCACTTGACTTTTTTGTGAATTTTATACGCTGATAATTCCAACAACTAACGAAAGAGGCGCTATATGTTCTTAGTTCGGATTAAGAGAAATACGGTTAACGCGAGATCTAGTAAAACTGACAACGTTGCATCTAAACTTTCGCAGATAACGACATAAATGTTATTTTATGTTTGATAAACATGTCTCGAGGAAAGAAGTTGCTAAAGTTAGCTTTGCAAGTTCCAAAGATTGAAAAACTTACTGGTACGTATTATTTTATTTAAAATAATAAAAAGCAGTGGAATCTTTGGATGACAATGTTTGTGTTATGTGTTAATAAATTCTATTTTAGTTGAAGATTACGAATTTCAAAAAGATGTACATAATGAAGATCCTTGGTTTTATTACAAAGAATGGCGCAATACTAGAGTGGCGCGAAATTTACATATGGTATGTAACAAGTAAGGTTATAAATTTGAAATGTGTGTATATGATAAGCTCGTAAAGGGTTTGAAAGTTGACTGGAATTTTATATAATTCATGTTAAAGGACAGTTTTGCAGTTTGGTTAGCAGTAGTTGTTAACAGTAATAATGAATAATAATAAGAGCGTACTGCAACAATGACAGTAATGTGCGTCTCTGGAGTCTTAATTCATTGCTACAGTTTTAGTAACTTCTTGATTAAATTTTCACGTTGTTGGAAAGCTATACATTTTTTGAAAATAATGATTAAAAGTATAATTACAAATTAAGTGAAGTACTTCCGATCAGATCTGGCTTCCTACTGGTGGAATTCCATTAAGTGGTATTAATTTCAGTAAATAACTTTCATTATTATATGTAATCTTTGAAACTGTATAAATTAATTACAAAAGTCACATACAAACTTCAATTTTTATGTAATTTTTTTTTACTATTGTAATAAAATAAATTTAATTATATCAGTACATGTATGTGATTTTTTTAGATTCAAATGAATTCGAGAAGGAAAATCAGAATCCTGTTGAAGATGATCTAATTTCCAATAATAATGTTCAACCCGAGTTTAAGAAGGTGAAAAAAATAAGATGTCGAGGATCATGGAATGTAGAACAGAAGAATTTAATGCTAAACTTTTGAAAAAAAATATTCAAGATAAAGTTACGCCCAAAAAAGATAAATGTTTACAATTGAAAGAAAAAAAATTTTCCGTTATTTCATGATAAAACTTGGATACAAATTAAAGTCTTTGTATACAACATGTACAAAAATAATCGTTAAGATAATAATTATAATTAAAAATTTTTTGCTAGAAAATAATTTAATATTAGTCAAGTTGCTTTGGTATGTGTGAATCCTTGCGATATTGCAGGCTCACATTCCATTAATATAAGTAATTTGACTGTAATCTTATTATATTTAGAATTTACATCAGTTCTACATACATAAAGACAAAATTTGCATCGATTGGGGTTTGAACCTTGGTGGCGCAGTTGGTAGCGCGGTACTCTAGCAAAGTACAGGTCGTAGGTTCGAATCCTACTCGAGGTAAACTTTTTATTTATGTATTTAATAAAATTAATAATAATTTTTAATAATTTGGTAAGTTTCAAAATATATTTAGAAATATTAAAAATTTATTATTATACGAAAAGTAAAAAACTTTTGTTACTCCTAAAAACAGTGTAAAAACTTTATATTGTATCGTAAGATTCCGTTCTAATAAATCATTTTGTTTGTTTAATTCATTATTATTAACCAGACTAGCTGACACTAAAAATTTTACACATGCGAATTTAAAATTTATTAACACACACAACTTTTTTGGAATGACTTCTAACGATGTTCATTTGCATCAGTGTCGGAAGCATCGTTTATATGTTGAAAATTCGCTCACTTTATCAGTGCCTTTTTTGTACTTTCTAGTAACTTTGTTAACATTCTTTGAGAAAAATAGTTTTAATTTCTGTTTCTAGACTGACTTAAAGCCAGTCTTGAAACAAAACTAGTTCTTTAAAAGAACACTTACCAAAAACTTGGGACAATTCCAAATATTCAGTATCTTGTGAGTTTTGCAATAAATACAAAAAGTAATTGTTTATAGCCTTATAATTACAAAAATTGTTTATACTTTTTAGTATTATGCAATTAAATCACTAGTATCTTAATTTTAAACGAAAACTTAAAAATAACTCTTCGTATTGTCTGCATTTTGTTAGCAAAAATATTGTAAGCTGGTATCTGAATCCCTTTGATATGTTCTTGTATGGACTTTGTTTGGAAAATGCACTACAATTGTTTATTAAAACGTTTACATGAAAGTTTGAAATAAGATTTGAATTTCTTAGAAAAACCTGAAACCAAAGTCTTTATAATTACTGTACTACTTACCTTTAAATCAATAGAAACATTAATTTTTCTTACACGTTTTGGTAATTGAAATAAGTAATTTTATTCAACAGTTAGTAACACTATTTTAAAGTTACTGCAATTTTGTTCCTATTTTAGTAAAATACCCCAATACTATATCTTTGATTCCCAGCGAGTGTGCTTTCTGAATTTTTAGATTTATAACGGAAGTGAAGATTTATCAAAAAAGGTTTGACAACCCTGTCGGATCTCGCTTATACTAAATATATAAATATATACCCGAAACGATCTCAACTTGTCAAGTTCTTGGAGTATATATTGAATGATCTCTTCTTGTATGATATATTACATGTATATGCAAAATAGTAACATTTGCTACCCCTCCCTTGAAGCCCTTGACAAGAATGTACCTATAAGATTATTTTAAAATTATTATTCCAAAATACCAATTCTTTCAAGTAGATCTCAGGTTGCCCACAATATTTCAGGATCTCTACTTGTTCACAAAACGTGTATATATATATATATATATATATATATATATATATGAGTACACATGTTTATAGCTACGTATGTACTATACGAGTATAATAGCTGTTAGTTCATTGATAACATACTTATGCCTTTACCAATAAATTATAACAATGCAGCACTTGGTATTTTTGTGTTCATACTATTGAGCTTGTACTGTATAACAACACAAACACTTAAAACTCAGGTCTGAAGAGGGAGGAGATCCCTAAACTACCTGAAGATGAAGACACCTAATATGGAACCAAGAAGAAAGATGAATCCCCAAAGAAGAAGCAAGCGATTTAAAAAACTACTGTAACCTAACAGAATTAGATTAAACAAACTAAACTACTGTAATCTAACAGAATTAGATTAGATTAAAAAAAAACTACACCTCTAACCAAAGTAAAAAAAAAGTTATCATGACCGGGAATCGAACCTGCACCGAAGGCGACCACTCTACCGCTAGTCCAAACGTGCTCTACCAGTTTCACATTGAAAATGGTATTTGAGTATTGAAGGCGACCATTTCCATTAAACCAAGTTAGCAGGACGTAGTTTTATTAAAAACGTGGCAGTACATATTATTAGTGCATTTAACTTTGCAATAATAATTGTGTTCAGTTGATTTTAGCAAAATTACATTTTTTTTTTGTAACTCATACATAAAGATGTTTGTTTCAGCCATTTTTAAAACCCAGTCTTTCCACCATACTTCTATGTTATACCCACATTTTACCATTGTGTGAATGTGATTAATAATGACAATCATGCGTAACATTATGATTTTATGAGAATATTATAAAAAATAATAAATAAGTTTAATGATTCTGTTCATTACAATTGAACTACAACTTTTTGGAATATACATTCCAAATAAATCTTCATTAAAAAACAATAAAAACCAATATTGTCTATAATACATTCAATGATTCAAACTAACAATATACATATACTTTTGTCATTAAAGCTGTTTACAGTAGACTTACTATATACAAAATTTAGGATTTGACGCAAAGTAAGGAAAGCAAATTAAATAAATGCGACAAATCTAATATGCTGAAAACATTTAAACCATTTAATACATCTATATGTTTATATATATATAATTACAAATACATGAAAATTCTCTTAAAAATACTTGAATTTCAAATATATTACAGTATCACTACGCTATACACTATTCTTATTACTAAAACTGAAAAACTTCAAATTTGTGCCATAATAGGCAAAAAAACAAAACTCATTAAATATGTACAAATCACTAAACATTATCACTCTTGAACATCACCTTCTTGTGCTTGTACTGTCGTTTTTTGAACCATACAGGACCGAGCAACAGATTCGAATAATCTAGAAAGATGCAATTAAAATAACAGGTTTAAGTAAACACAATAAACCTACTTCTCAATTTCTGGTGCACAATGTACAAATTCATGATTCCAGAACTTGTAACTTGGATTTTTAATTAACTCGATAAAAGTAATGAGCAAACCCCATGGATGAGGCCTGTTCACAATTAGTCTTTCTAATAAAACTCTTGTTATCTGTTCTTGTATAGCCTCTGTATTAGCTTCGGCAAATAAATACAACAATGTACACGAAAAATAGTGAGTATGACTATTTGGATATCGTAATTGATTTGCGACTGCATTTAGAAAAAGATACCTGCCTTCTGTATCTAAATCGACAGTTAAATTTTGAAATATATCCATATGTGCACTATGAGCAATCGTCGACATATTAGGTGTTAAGCTTTTATTTCGTATGTAACTAATTGCTTGAGTGCCTACATACATGACTAGAGCATTCATTAACGGTATGTTATACCTCATCCCAGGTTCATTCGATACCTGCAAATTACTTCTCAATTCAGATAAAAATGTAACAGGTGCTCGTTGTTTCAAATATGAATCTAAATCTTTTTTAAACTGTAATGGTGTAATTAACGTTGCAAAATTAGTAATTACTCTCGGAGAATATGTAATTTCTTGTAATACGTCCACCTTTAAATTAGGTGTAAATGGATCAGGTAATCGCATATTTCGAGGAAATGCTGACAAAATTAAATTACGCATTTGAATACAGTTAGGTGGAATGACATCACAAAAACCATAATGATAATCACAAAGAAATTCAGGAAAATCATGTAATAAAACCAATAATACTCTTAAAGTTCCTTTGTAAAGCATTGTAACTGGTTTGGCTAATTCGGCATTACGTAAAAATGGAGCTAAATACTTAAATAAGTCCACCAAGAGTTGAGCATACATATTCCAACCTTTTTGTTGTGGAGTAATTGCTAACATTCGGCCAATAAATACTCGATGCGATATTAGCTCTAGCCAAGCATAACAAAAACCGGCAGCTTTTGATGGTCTCAAAATATGCAGCGTATGACAGTAAGCTGTTAGCACTTGAAAATTGATGGTTTCTAACACGGGTTCGGGTGAACAAAGCTCCAAAAAAAGCATAATAAATATTCTGTGATATGGTAGTTGTTGAAATTCGTTGGCACGTTGCTCATGATCCTGTAAAAGACATCCAGCAACAATTCCTAGTACTTTGTTAAGTAAATGAATCTTTGTTGTCGCATTGCTCGCATCTCCCGAATGTTTTACTAATAATGCAATTAACCGAACAAATGGATCTAAAGTATGGTAACATTTTGCTCTTATTATTGTTAGACTACTGCTAGCACCTTCGGTTACATTTCGGTAAACAGCTTCAACACATAACTGAGTTGATAATCGAAAAAATCGTGTAATTAGGTCATCGGTTTTCAATATTCCATGAACATTCATTTGATGTACAAACATGCTGAATGCTTTTGTTGAATCACGACCCGACGGTTGTGAATGATAAATACTTATCCAGTCTCTTAGAAGATAATCAGTCTTTTCCATTAAACCTGGCGGATCTTCGTAATTCAGAGATCGTACCTAAAGCAAATAAATAGTTTTTCATAACTATATAATTGTATTTAGTCACAGATGAAAATAAGACAGTTAAGCAATAGTATATGTTAAATTGTTTGTATGACTTTCTTAAAGTGCGGTATTCAACAAGATAATTTCAGAATACTTCACTTTATTATATCAATCATATAAATCGAAGAAAGCATGTTGAAAATCTGGAGCACTGCTTCTGTGACAGAACAAACAAACAATATACACCCACATACCACACAAATAAAATTACCTGTAAAACGTAGGGCAAAGGCAAACTGAACGATCTATATTTGCTGATAACAATTATGTAGTAGTTAACGTATCAAACATGTTAATAAAAATGAAGTTAATTGGTATAAAACAATGGTGGGCAACCTACGGCCACGAGAACTTTAGAAGAAATAATAAATAAATATTTTCAAAATCAAAAATTTTAAATCAGGTTAGTACCCAACATAAAGACGAAAAGATTTACAGTTTAAACACATATAGAAGCATTTTTATTCATAATTTAGTACCAACGTCATAACATAGAAAGTCGTAACGCAGGAACTTCGAGTATGTTCAATTATCGTCAAAACTGTCCGGCAATTAATTTCTTCTTTCGGGGAATCCTTCATGTAGTGTTGCAGTAAATGAATGGTCGCATTGTTTTAAAGTGATTTAATTAAAATTGATATAAACTTATAAATGTTATAACAAAAAATTCTCTAAATAATATTAATAAGAAAAATAATTATAATTATTAAATATTAAAAATTTTAGTTCTAAAACTCAAATGGCATCGAACAGCAGTAAAAAAAGAAAGGTTGATTTGGAAAACAGAAGTTTTTCAGATAAATAAACAAAAATGAAAATAATACTAAAGCAAGTTATGTTGTTGCTTTACAAATGCCAAAACATTAACTTTCGCTTGACCAAAATAATTTTAAAACTTTTTTTACCAAAACAGGGTCAACATTGCCCCACTCTATTTTATTTAATCGTATATAAAATAATATTAATATAATTTCATATGAATTTTTAAATAAAACGCTAAGTTTAGTAATTTAATTCCATACTTTTTATTGAATAATTATATTATATGTATAACATCACAAAAAATAAAAACACATATATTCTTATACATAAAAAAAAATTATTCTTTGTTAGGTGGAACCTGTAAACAAAAAAATATGTCAAATTAATTGTAACTATAATTATGATAATGTTTGTGTGTACCTTAAGATGGTTCCCCGTATTCATCTTTTGCGCAGTAGGTGCAAGTGGTCTGTTTTACGGTAATCGACTCACTGTGTTGAGCACATACAAATCTATCGCATTTGTCGTATCTTTTAGAATGTTTATTATCATTTCCATGACATATGTGACAACATCCTCTTTTAGCACCTTGAGTAGCGTAATCACCATCTTTGTAAAACTCCGACCATCCTCTTCAATTTTCTTTTCTCTTCTTTCAATTTGTGGCTTAGCAAGTTCCATCCCCATATCTTGAAGAAATAGTTTTCTTAGATATTTTATGGATGAGTCATCATGCCATTCTGGATATTTTATTGTCCAAAAAACAAACGTATTATAACATGCTATGTCAGGTTTCAATTTTTCGTTTTCATCAGCAATTTCATGTTCGTGATGAGCAGAGGAAAATCAAAGCACGAACTTTTTTGGTTTAGTAACATAGGACACTAATGTTAAATCTCTAGTAAAAATTGATATTTCGCAGAAAGCACGTATTTCCCTAACAATTACATCTTGCCATGGTTTGAATAAATTGTCATCGTCAACCTCATTATGTTTACTTATAATTTATTTTGCTCTTTGATTAGTAAACTTTAAAATAATTTCCCAAATTTCGTCAGATTTAAATAGAGAGAAACAATCGAGAATCGATTGCATATCCTTGCTTTTCTCTGTCAATCCTTTTTCTCTACTAATAAAATCTAATGCTCTTGTTTTACCTTTTTTAGGAGCTAAGTAATTCCATGTGCGTCCAGCAACTTCAATAGTACGGTTTAATTCTTCCTCAAATTCATCGCTATTATTGTTTTCCTCACTAAATAATATATTGTCGTCATAAAAATTATTTCATTTTCCTCTATAACATTTTGTACTTCTTTAGAACAATCACTAAATATTTCCGCAGTCGTCAATACCCTTTCATTTTCGTCTTCCGAATCAACCATAAGAATTTTAAGAGTTCTTCGTCAGATAACCCCTTTTTACATGCCATTGTAACTATTTTGCAACGATGAACCACACACACTACATTACACTAACATGTACCAAACTAAACTGAATTGAAAAACATCGTAATTCCAGCAGTGAGCAGGAATGAACACGTTTTAACTTGCATGAAAATAAGTTCAATAGAAAAAATTTTAATTAAAACACAAATGCTAATTATTTTTGAACTGCGTTAATTTTCGTTTTGGTTATTATTGCATATGTTTCAATACATATTTTAGGAGAATTCACAAAAGAAAAAAAAAACTAAAAAATTATTAAAAAAGTTATAAGGAAAAAATTAAATTTTGGGTCAATGTTGACCCGGTTTCGGTCAAGCGAAGGTTAAAACCATACTCAGATGGAGAATTTATTAAAGAATGTGTATGTAAAGTTGTGGAATTACTCATATCTAGGGATTCATCAAGTCAAGTAGCTTGATATTTTTACAAATTGCTTGACTTGACAATCAATCTTTTCAAAAATTCACTACTTGACTTAATTTTCTGTCGTTACTACTTGACTTGATATCAAGTCATTTCAAGCTGCTTGATATTACTTGATAACAAACCAACAATTCTTTTTCGTGGTAACACGCTCATGCGCGCGTTTAGTATTAGCCGTAGTAAGATATTTATATGTTAGAGGTTTCCTCACGCAAACTGAAACGTTGAATAGGTATGCATAGCGTTTAATCAATTTTAAATAACAACAGACTTGCAGAGTATGAAGTGATATGATCAGCGAGTGTTGGTTGACATGATACGTTATTAAAAAGACAATGAGTAATTTATCAGAAATAGAAACAGAACCTTATCAGAGCAGCGACTCAGAATATGTGGTTGAAGACAGCGACTAACTGATTATTTCATAGTAGAGTAAGATCCAAAGAGTACGAAAAAGACAAACAAGGAAAATGCACACTATGTACAACAAAATCCACCGTTTTAAAAATTGCGGTACATCTTCTTTAAAACGGCATATGCAAATCAAACATACAAAAGTATACGAAGCAGCTTTTGCAAACGCCGGCGCCGTTGACTCAGCTTCAGCAAGCACGAGCATGACAAGCATTACCAAAGAATAGGGCATTTAGAATTAACTTAGCGGCAATGCCATAAATGAAAAGGTAACACATCGACGCTAGTACTTTTACATTGAAAAATCAGTTGCACTTGTCATTCAAATGTTAAAAGTAGTGTCTAGTCAGCAAATAAACATAACAAGCATTTTATTTCGTGTTATATATTTTAACCACATATTTCGCGAATTTTTTTAAATTTTCTATTTTTTAAAAGGTTTTACATAGTTATTAGTGCTGTCGATAGAATCCGAATCCAGGATTCGAAACCAACTCTCGAATCCAAGACTGAATGTTAAAAATTCGACTTCAAATTAAAATAAAGGTAACAGTTGCAACTCATTGTTAGATTAAGTTGAGTTTCAAAGTGCCTATGAAGTTTTTAACAATATTAACTTTGTTTCATTATAATTAATGCTTATATGCTAGCCTTTAATCGAAGCACTTGTGCCGAGAGAAATTGATACATAAGAATATACTCGCGCGCGCGCGCTCCTCGGAGCAATCCGTATTAGAACCTTTACGTACCGAATTTGTGTAGTTCTCACCACACAAATCCGGCTACAAATATGAGCGACGTGTGACTACGACCTTCGGGAGTCCGTGAGAAACGTACTCCTCGACGCTGCAAAGACACAGATCGCGACGCTGAAAATGCAGAACCAGTTCTTAGAAGGGAGAACAAGGACCCTGGAAGACAGAATTGTTTCCCTAGAAAAAAACCATAAAAGAAATGAGGCAGGAGCTGACCGCTACGCAGACCCCTGCGACGACAGCCATTGAAACACAAAACGAAGAAAACCCTCCTCGTCGCAAAAAAAAGAAGAAAAGGCAAGGAACGAAAACGGAAGAACCTTCGACTTCGACCGAACCAACAGCCGAAGACGAACTTGAGCCGGAACGTCAGGAAGCAGACAGCGGTCCAGACGCCCCCTCCGAAGATGACGGATTTACACCCGTCACTAGGAAAGGCGGCGTCAAGCGCCAGCGAACTGAAGCAGTAACAATATTACCTCCCGCTCCAACCACGGCAGAAAAAATTCCACCGATAATCCTACATAACCAAGAAGACTACACAAATGTCCTCAACATACTACTAGACGCAAACATTACCCCGAAATCAGCCAATACACTAAAGACCGGATTCAAAATAACTCTAAACAGCGAAGACGAATACAGGAAAGCTACTAAACTTCTCGACGATAAAAAATTTCAATTCAACACATACCTACTACAACAAGACAAACCACTGAGAGCAGTGATCAAGGGCGTCCCACAAGACGACAATACAATTAAGACACTTCAATCAGATCTGACACAAATAGGATTCCAAGTGGAAAAAATGAGTCGGATGTATGCCGGGTCTGACCGCAGGAAGACCAGCATGGTGCTCATCAGCCTGCGCAGGTCCGACACAGCAAAAAACATATTCGAACTCAAAGCAATCGGGTACCTACGAATTCGTGTTGAAACCCCATACCGACGCACTGGCATAGGGCAATGCCATAATTGCCAGCGCTATGGACACAGCACGAGTGGATGCGACGCAGCAGCGAGGTGTGTAAAGTGCGCGGGGCCGCATCACACACGCCAATGTTCGATTACCAGAGAATCCGGAGAACCGACGAAGTGCTGTAACTGCTCCGGTCCACACACGGCAAACTACCGCGAATGCCCAGCAAAACCCGAATACGAAACAAAAACAACACTTAAGACCACCAATAAAAACAACAGACAAGACCATCACATACGCACAAATCGCCGCAAATCCAACAAACCAACAGAACCGAAGACGAGGACTTCGCACTTGTAATGAGAATAGTAAAAGCCCTCAGACAAGAAAACCAAATCTAGAAAACAACAAAACATCCACAAAAGGCCCAATCTCAACAACCACATTAATCGAAAAAACAAGACGAAGGTATAAAGGGATTCATCCCGAAATACCGCAACGAATCTACAAAATGGAAAAGGAGGGCGATGCTTCATATTTCCAGCAAGAAAAATTTTAAAAAATACTTGTGGAATATACAAATCTAATTTTTTCAAAGATGAATAAGTGAAAAATTATACAGGGTGTCCGGAAAACTGTGAGAAATCTCTCGATTTAGATAGAAGACGAAAAAAATAACATAACAAGTTCCTATAAATTTTTTTCCTCCAGACCCTCCCTACGGAGATGTGAGCCCCTAAAGGACGCCGCTGGAAATAAGTTTTTCTTGAATAACTTTTAAAGTACTTGACATAATTTAATAAAAATTCAGTATGATGGCCTCTTAAAATAGTATCCTTGAAACATATTTGGCTTGTTTAGTTTAACAGGGATGGACTAAGTTGTACACCTTAACGCCTGAATTTGTAACACCCTGCATGATAAAAGATCTAAAAAAATATTTTTGGGTAGTTTGAACCTTTCTCTAAAAAAAAAGGTATACTTGTTTAATATCGATAAAATGAACTATTTTCGAGAAAAAAAATAATAAACGAATTTATGTTTCATTTTCATTTAATTAAAAACTTATAAGTAAGTTCAACATGGGCTCCGTGAAGTCTGATACACTCGCGAGCACGACGAATTGAGGACTGCTGTACCCGCCACAATAACCCCACATTGTTCCACTACAAGAAACGCAACTGAATGTATTGCATTGTTTTAATCTTGGACCCCCGACATAAAGTGGAAACATTTTCTAGTTGGGGAAAGGATTTGTTAGTGGATGCTGTCAAACATTTTGAAGATATTTTCTGAGCAAAGCACTTACAGCCTGACTCTGACCTACTACCAACATCATCTTTACAAACGGACCAAGAAAGTAATGACTGTAACGAATTTGACATTGATCCACTCGATTTATTTAAGAAGTCTCCTGTTAATCAAAAATATGAAATGGGTTGGAATTATGAAATAAACAAATACTTGTCTGATCCACGAGCTGACAGTTCAGAAGATATCTTAGGATGGTGGAAAAGGCACGAATCCGTTTTTTCAAACTTATGCGTAATGGTAAAGGATTTTTTATCAACGCCAGCAACTTCAGCTCCTGTTTTCCAGAGCTGCACTAACTGTCACAAAAACTCGCAACAGATTGGATGACAAGTCCATCAGAAGCCTGATGTGCCTTAACTCTTGGATGAACAGTGACGCCATTAAACACTGCTTGAATATTAAATAAAATGAACTAATAAATATTTTAAAAATTATTATTAATTTTATTAAATACATAAATAAAAAGTTTACCTCGAGTAGGATTCGAACCTACTTGTCAAACTACTTGATTTTTCAAGTAATTGATATTACTTGACTTGACTTGATATTTAATAGTGGCTACTTGACTTGATTTCAAGTAGCTTGAAAATCAAGTCAAGCCGTGAATCTCTACTCATACCAGAAAAGAAGAATATTATCGATTCAATTTCTCTATCACGGCGAACCATAAATTTCGCAGTTTGAATGTTATTTGATAGCTTTCGATGAAGGTAGCAATATTACTGACTTAGCTCAATTATCAATATTTATTCGAGGAGTTGATCAGAATATGAACATTTCTGAAGAATTGTTGTAGATAAACACAATGAAAAGTAAGAATACCTGAACTGAAATTTTTGAACAGGTAGAAATTTCAATGAAAAAATTTGATCTATCCCTAAATAAATTATCTCGATTGGCAACAGATGGTGCGGCAGCAATGACAAGAAAAAATAAGGAACTCATTTCCTTATTTAAACAAAATATTATTTGTCACTGCATCATTAATCAAGAAAATCCATGTGCAAAAACATAATTAAAAAATCAGCATTGTCATCGAAAATTGCTAATTAATCTTGAAAATGACTATACAGATGTTCAACATTATTGCTAGTTCGAGGGCTTTCAAGAGCAACCGTTTTAAAAAAATTTTATGATTTGAAGAATGAAATAAAACTATTCATGGATATAAAAGGAATTCCAATTCAACATTTTAACGATGAAGGATGGTTTTCAGACCTGGCATTCTATGTTGAGACTATATGACTCCGGAATGTTTTAAATGAAGCCTTACAAGAGCAGAATCAGAATGTGGCACAATTATGTGGATATACTAAAGCTTATAAAGTAAACTGCTTCAGTGGTAATCCCATATAGAAAAAAATAATCTGTTCCATTTTCCAACATTATTAAATTATTGTATCAAATATAATCCTTAAATTTTTGTTAAAAAATCAAAGATCTTTATTCAGAACGTTTTCAAAATTTCGACAAGAAAAGTATTTATTTAATTTGCATTTTTCAATCACTGAAATTGAAAATGTTCCAGAAAAGTCTAAATTATACTTTTGAATCTCAAAGAGAGGGTAGATTTAAGAGAACATGCTCTTCTCCAAAATGAAGTATCTAAAATCGAAGTACTGATGCAGGTTTGGAAAACAACTTGCGTTGAAGCACTACACAAATCGAACCGGACATTGATTTGCTATCAAAATCTATACAGCATCAGAAGTCGCAGTAATTAAAATTTGTTTTCATTTAATTTATTGTTTTGTGATTAATACTTACTTATTTTTTTCATTTTTTTGTAATTCATCATAAATGTTTAGAGATATAAATGTAATACTTGATTAACTTTGTTTTAATATTGTTTCTTATTTTTTCAGAAAAAAACGTGTCAATTAACTGCTACAGCCCTCGGCCACTAACAAATTTTTAATAAACACGTCTACTTTCTTCACACTGTGGTGTACGTTTGTTTAATACTTCACAGACATTAGTTACGTCAACAGGGTGGTAGTTAGTAAACGTTACAATTCACATGCACAACGACCCTTGCTGTTGTTTGGTTTTCAATATTCTTTTGTAAAAAAATATAAAATATCTGGCAAGTCACTCTTTTTATCATAAAAATGCATGTTGTGTCCCTAAATTACCAAAATGAATATATTCTCACTCTAATTATTTGTTGTGTAGGTACAGCTAGGACTCAAGGCAATCATTTTTTAGGCCATAAAAAATATTCGTACATATATTTTGAGAATATAAGCGCCAATTCATCTCTAACACTCCTAGATGAAATTCTGCACTGCAATGATTCAGGTATTGGAGACTGCTCTCTGATGATGAGGAATTCAATGTAAATGAATTAAATTAAAAAAAACCGAACAATACTAAAAATTTTGATATAAACATATCTTATCTTTGGAGATGACGAGTTGGAAGTAAATCAAAATAGTTTTTGCAGAACACAGAGTAGAAGAAGCTGAAAACGATCTGCCGGAAAAAGAAGGTGGGGATGAAATAAGTTTGTTAGCATATTTCGAGAAAAACTCATTTTGCAAAATAAACAGGAGTTTTGTGAGTCATATGGACGATCTTTGAAAATGGAAGGGGCCCTTTTATACCTACAAATTGGGAAGAAATAAAGGTTTTTCTTGGCATCAATATACTAATATATGTAAACAGCACCTCAGGGTAAAATTTTCTTCTTCCATTCCTTCCCTGTTGTATGCAAGTGTTCGCCAACTTTCAATGTCATAGTTGCGTAAATCTTCCACCAGTTCCCACCAAGTTTTCTTTGGTCTGCCTCTTTTATTTCAACCTCCCAACTGCAACTGATATATCCTTTTCATTAACTGGTCATTTGGTAATCTTGTTATATGCCCAAGCCACCCTAATCTGATCAACTTCCATCAACTCTGCCTTCGTCCTTCTTCTCCATCCACCTTTTTCTTTAGCACCTTTAAATATAGTTCGGTGTACTTTCCGTTCCCATACTTCTAGCTTATTTACACACTGTTGCATTGTTACCCAAACTTCACTGGCATATGTTACTGTTGGTCTTATGATTGATTTATAAATTTATATTTGCTTGCACAAGATTAAAATTTTGATAAGCTATATTAGACCCATGCTAGATGAATTGTCAGAAACAATTATTTGATCATACAGTGCAAGCAAGAACCACACCCTAAACAAGTTTACGATGAGGTTCAAGGGACGGAATTCCTTAAGCCAGTAAATGCGAATGAAGCTGATCAAGAGAAGCAATAAAGTTTGGATTAGAGCCGATGAAGGCGAATTTGTCAGCCAATTCCAAATGTATACTGGAAAAGTGTGAGATGTTTCCGAAAGAGTTTGGGAACAAGAGTAGTGACACAAGATTTGGTTGGCAAAGGTCATAATGTTTACTACAATAACTTTTTCGACCCAATGGAGTTGCAAAAAAAAATACCTTCAAGCTAATTTTATATATGCCTGACAGAAAGGGCTTACTTACCAAACGATACAAAACTAAATAATCAGCTTGAGAAGGGTCAGTTAGACTGGAGACTTAGCTGAGATAGTGTCGCTTTCATCAAATGGAAGGACTGCAAACCTGTGCTGTTTATCAGTAACGATCACAATCCGACACTTGGTAAGAGAATATAATGCCAATATGAGGTTTGAAGATAAGATGGATATGCTGAAATCCATAAACCAAATTGATCGTAAATCAACGAAATGGTAATATCGAATTTTCTTGACGTATCATTAATAAATTCATTTATAATTGTTAAAACTGGATCAGAAAGCCAAACTTGAAATCTAAAAATATTGGGGCTGTCGGTGGCCAATACGAACCACCCAAAAAGAGGCAAAACGCATCTTCACTTAGCCACTTGAAGCTCACAGTTCCTTTAGAAGTTCGCAATGACAAATGTGCCCACATGCTCATATATGACAAGCCTCGTAGGCGTGCACAGACCAGTACACGAAAAAACCACACAACTCACTGTGGAGCTGCTCAACTTGCAAAGTCGGGATCTGCGTCAATGATAAAAAGAATTGTTTTCAAGTGTCGCATACAAAATAATTTGTTTAAATAATGTAGTTTTGTTCCTTTGCCAGATGTACCAGCACATAGGACACGCCCTAAAACGTGAAATCTGAGTGCATTTTTTCTTTCAGGAAATTCTAATTACATTTTGATACCTTACAAACTCAATCCCATACATTAAAAACCATATGTGCCTTAGATAACAGATATAAAATGTATGATGTCTTTGAGAGATAATGCATTTAGGAAATTTAAACGCATGAAAAACAGATCACTGCGAGTACTATAAATCTCTGCCTATCTATACAAGGTTTGCCACCAGACAAGAGAAAATGGCCTATTTAGAAGTTCTATAATATCCGTTCTCGAAATACACGGTGTCTGACGGTCAACGTCCATTAGAATATGCGATTTAATGTTTGAATTAGTACAATGAGGTTTTCGGATACGCTCTCTTCAGATATTAACGGCGACCTTGTGCAACCTCCGGTTACACCGGAACTAAATGTTAAGTTTCTTATTTTAAATAGAACACCCTGTATATTATTACATTATTGGATTCTAAAATTCTAGACATATTTGGTGTTTAATGTCCTATACCTCTCACCGTTTTTGACATATTTAAATTTTTATGTCAAAAATGACGTTTACAGACTAAAATAATTATCGATTTTCGAAATTGAGGTCGGATTCCTTGTTGAAGAGGACATACTTTAATAACTGTTTTATAATATTTTGATAACTATTGATACAGGGTGGTCAAAAATCGAAATAACTAGCAAAAGTCAAATTTTTCAAATTGTAACTCGCTATTTTTATAATTTATCTTATTTAGGATTAAAAATAAGGACAAGTTTGTATAAGGTCGACTATTCCGAAAATTTGTAGTTTTCTAAATATTCCCAATTTAATATTTTTATTTGACGCTACGTATTTTAAGTTCAGTTATTCTTAGTTAGTTACGACGGCGTTATTTGGAAACAATCCCCTGCTAAATAATTGTATGATAGCTGTCAGTTACCATCTGAAAATGCTTAATGACCAACGTTTTGATTAGTTTATGCGCGAATAAAACCTTTCAAAATTGGAAAATAATACGTATTCAAATGCCGACATATTAAATTTATTCTTTATTCATATTGAGTGCAACAGAACAAGTCGGGGACGCACCACAACGTAATGAATTCTGTGAAATGATGTTGTTACGAACACAAGAAGATCCGGTATTTTTACGCAAAATTATATGGACAGACGAATCAAAATTCACAAGAGAAGGAATTTTTAATAGACACAGTTCTCATTTCTGGGCCACTGAAAATCGTCATGTCATTCGTGAGAAAAATTTTCAAAACAAATTTAGTGTATTTGCTTTACTTATGCATGATCAAGTACGCTATCATACTTCTAAAGTAACGTTGAATACCGAAAGATACTTTACAAACAGTTGTTACAAACCTTGTTGATAATCTGCCTTTGGATAAAATAAGAGAGTGTTAGTATAATCTAGACGGCGCCCCGCCACATTGAGGAAATGTGATAGACCATAAGTTACATGACATGTTTGAAGATAGATGGATTACACGATTAGGACCATGGAATTGGCCACCAAGGTCCCCTGGCCTGACGCCCTAAGATTTTTATCTTTGGGAAACGGTAAAGGAAAGGATATACTCTACACCAATCGATTCAATGGAGGAACTAGTAGCTCGAATAAGAAGAACTTTCGACCAACTTGAACCAGCTGAAATAGCAAGCGCTACTACAGACGCTGTTATGAGTAATATTCAAAAGTGTTTACGAGTCAATGGAGGTCATATTGAACAGTTAGATTAAGGTTATTTTCTGTAACTAGTTTAATTATTACTTGTGTTTATTATCTTATAAAATTAAATTTAATATGCCAAAACATTGATTACGTTATATTCGCTTGACGTTATTGCCCCGGATAAAATTCTTTCTGCATTAATTGTTCCATAATCATCATAATGTTTCTAAATTTCCATCTGTTCATTGATGTCAAATGCGGAAATCTTTCATAGAAAACTCTGCACGTACGATTTATAATCCTGTTGCACTCACCATGAATAAAGAATAAATTTAATATGTTGGCATTTGAATACGTATTATTTTTCATTTGTGAACAGTTTTATTCGCGCATAAACTAATCAAAACGTTGATCATTAAAAATTTACAAATGGTAACTGACAGCTACATACATCTCTTTAGTTTCCGATTGTTTTTCAACGCCGTCATAACTGCCAAATGAAAATATTAAATTGGCAATATTTCGAAAACTACAAATTTTCGGAACAGACAACCTTATTTTTAATGCTAAATAAGATAAAATTATAAAAATATGGGGTTTCCATTTGAAAAATTTAAAACATCTATTAAAGGATGTCCTCTTCAACAAAGAATCCAATACCAATTGAATAATAAATGCTTCCTTAAAGGAAAAATCGATAATTATTTCAGAGCCTGCAAACGTCATTTTTGACATAAAAATTTAAATATGTCAAAAACGGCGAGAGTTAGGTATAGGACATTAAACACAAAATATGTCTAGAATTTTGCGTAAAATCCAAAAATTTAAAAATATACTGGGTGTTATTTTTAAAATAACGAAGTTAACATTTACTTCCGGTATAACCGGAAAACGCACAATGTCGCCTTTAGTTCATCTGGAGAGAGCGTATCCAAAACACCATTGTGCAAATTTCCAAACATCAAATCGCATTACTTTCCGAGATATTCTAATGGACGGTGGCCGTACAAAACGTTAACAATCAATTGAAATGTCCTAATTGCATTAAGGATAAATGGTGATGAACCCATAATTACCAGCATCGGCGTAGGGTTATCAATACGCTTAACACTCTTGTAATCAAATATATTTAATTCCTAGGGGTAACAATACTAATATACTGACTTCCATAAAAATTGCAACACCTAGAATTTGTTGAACGACTTTATTGAAATTTTCGACAACGATGTTTTTCATTAGAACAAACAAACGATTCAAATTTAGCCAGTAGTTTTTTCCTTTGCACTTAGTAACAATAAATTTGAAGAAAAACCAATCAGTGTGTAATTAACTGTCAATTTTGCGAATTGTTTGTTTGTTCTGAACTTGGGAACAATGCCAAGAGTACGTCAACATCGACATTTTCCCAATTGACTGATTTTGAACGTGGCCGTATTATTGGCATGAGAGAGGCCGGACTTTCGCAAAGAGAAATTGCTGGTCGTGTAAACCGAAATGTTACAACGGTATTGAGATGTTTGTCCAAATGGTCCGAGGAAGGGTGCAACAACCTCGCCCTGGATCTGGAGGTCCCTCAAGAGTACAGATCGCGAAGAACGTCGCTTAAGACTTTTGGCCACAAGCGACAGATTTTCACCAACTCGATCGATTGCAAATGATTGGATGAGAAGTGTAGGACCCAGAATGTCAATGTCATCTGTTTAACGCCGGATAAGGTCTTATGGGTTCCGTTCATATCGTCTATTTTTATGTCTTCCTCTTACACCACTTCACCGTCTACACAGACTAGAATGGAGCAAGGAAAGAGCGAATTGGGCGCAAGAATAGTATCGAATTGTGTTTAGTGACGAGTCCCGATTTTGCTTGTGGGTCCACGATGGTCGTAGGAGGGTCGGGCGGATGCGTGGAGAACGTAAAAATCCAACATTTTTTGTGGAACGTAACACATCCCTCACACAAGGGGTGATGATATGGGGTGCAATATGTTACGGTAGCAGATCATCCTTAACTTAAACGCCGCTGGTTATATTGACAATGTGCTAGAACCCGTTGCGCTTCCATATCTTCAAGGGCTGGAAAATCCCATTTTCCAACAGGATAAAGCGCGCCCTCATACGGCAAGGGCTACAACACGTTTTTTTGAAGAAGCTAACATTGTCGACCTCCCATGGCCTGCACGGTCGCCTGATTTGTCACCCATGGGATGAGGTCGGTAATTTACCACACCCTCCAGACAACTTACACGATCTCCGGCTACGGATTCAGGAAGCTTGGGTTGATATACCACAGGCAGCTATAGATCACTTGATTTGATAGCATGCCACGCCATCTAAATGAGTGCATTACAAATCGTGGCGGAGCAACTCACTGAAAAAACATTTTTAGTTTTTGTTCTTTTGTTGTTTGTTCTAATGAAAGACATCGTTGACGAAAATTTCAATAAAATCGTTCAATAAATTCTAGGTGTTGCAATTTTATGGAAGTCAGCGTAATATAATAAACACAAAGGGAAACTATCAACTAATTGGGTTATTCTTACTACATATTATTACGATGAGTCCTACCCTCAGTTTTACATTTTAGTTTTATCGTTGTCGGTTCCATACACAAACTTGCACCACTCTTTGTTATTTACACTAAGCACTTTTGATTCTTGCCATGTTATCCTCTGCTCTTCAATATTTTTCCTATGGTATTGTTCCATGTTTCTTTTGGTTTCTACTTTTGTACTCCACACTTCACCGATCTATTCTTGTCCATTCTTTGTAAATGTCCCCACCAACTTAATTGTCTCTTTATATTGCTTCGATTCCTACCTCTTCTCTTATATTGTCATTCGTTATTTGGTTTATTAATGTTACACCTTTCACTCTTCTTAAGTATTTTATTTCCGCCGCTTATATCTCGCAATTTAATATTCTCGATGTCACTCAAGTTTCACATCCATATGTTAAAATTGGTCGATGTACTGCTTTATAGACATTCATTTTGTATGTCTTGTAAATTCCTTTTATTAAGGAACTTGTTTGTACGTCTATTTCGCAGTGTTTTTGCTATTACCATGACCTTCGTTTTGTCTATATTTAACTCCATTTTATACTTGTTTAATACCTCACCATATATTTAAGTTTCGTGCAGAGCTTCTTCACTTGCTGCTATTATTGCAATATAATCTCCAAATGCACATTCTGTTATTGTGACGACTTGTTGAAGTTCTCAGTATCCTATCGGAAATTTTTCTACTCTGCTGCTACATTCTTTAATCACGTCGTGCATAGATTTTGTAAAAAGTATGGGACTCAGTACTGTCCCTGCCTTAATCCTTCTTTTGCTGTAAAGCTTTCGGATATACTATTATTACTAATTACCTGGTTGCTGGTGTTCTTATATATACTTTTGATAACCATTATTATTTCTTTATCAAGTCCTCTTATGTCTAGGCTGTCCCATACTGTTTTCCTCTCTCAAATGCTTTGTTTAGATCAATGAATGCTAGGAACACTTTATCATTATGTTGTATCCTTTTGTTTACTATTTTTTGATAGCGCATATGTGGTCTTGTACACTGTACCCTCTTCGAAACCCGCTTTGTGACTGCGATACTGTCTTCTCTATTTTTCCGTAGCTTTTTCGTTATAATTAGTTCATATATCTTCAGTGGAATACTTAACAATGTAATTCCGTAATTATTTACAATTTGTGTAGTCTCTTTTTATAAATTGGTACAATTAAACCTTTTCCCAATATTGTGGTATCGTCATGTTTTATTGTAGACAATTAGCAGTAGCTTTTGTCCGTCTCCTCCCATATATTTTATCATTTCATTCTACTGCTTTTCCATTTTAATACTTTTGATTGCATCTTTTACTTCTTGCAGCTGTATGCTCCCGCCCTCTGTATCTTGTGTATTCCCTTTCCTCATTTGATCTCTTTTTCTTGCTCCTTTCCATTTACCATTCCCAATGGGTTCAATCATTCTTTGAAGTATTCTTCCATCTTTGCAAAATTGCTTGTCTTGATGTTAGAATTTTATCTTTTTATTTCTTTTCTACCATTTCTTGTTGATTTTTGTTTCTTAGCGATTTTAATACTTTGTAGAATAATTTTGGTTTCCTTTGCTATTATTCAAAAGCCTTTCCCGAATTCTTCCCATGCATTCTGCTTTTCTTTTAAAAATAAATTTTAACTTTACTTGTTTATTTACTGTTTCACTCCATCACACTGTTTGCCTTTGTTATTAGTTATTTTATCGATCCCGCATGCTTCTGCTGTTGCTACTAGTATAATATCTTTGGATTTGTTCCATAACTGTTCTATGCTTGTTTCTTTTCTTTTTCCACTTATAATTTGTTTATAACGATTACTTACATCTTCACTGTTATTTAGTTTATACGTCTTTGTTAGTTTGTATTCAACTGTTTGTCCTGTGTTCTTATTTTGTATTCGTGAAATGACGTTCTCCATTACTAACTTTGCGACCACCATGTAGTGATCGCTCGCAATTTCTGGTCCTCTGTTTACTTTAATATATTTTACCTGTCTTCTATTACTTTTTTCCACTAGTATATAATGAATTAACGATCTTTCGTTCCTGCTTTCCATTTCTGTTGTGAACTTATGAATATCTTTGTGTTTGTGAAATGTATTTGTTATTATTAGGTTATTTAATATGCAATATTCTATTAGTCGTTTTCCACCATTATTTCTTTTGTTTTCTCAAAATTTTCCCATTACTGTCATGTTCCTCTGAATCTTGTTTACCCACTCGAGCATTCAAGTCTCGTGCTACATATTACTTTCTCTTCTGTTGTCTGTGTTAGCTCTCCCAGAATTTATCCTGTTTTTCTTTGGTTTCATTTTCATCTGGTCCATATGCCAATATTATTACTAGTTTATCTCCATTTATTTCTTTTAATGCTATTGTTAATATTCTTTCATTCCAACACTTCCAACTTTCTATGTTTGGTACTATTTTATTTATGATTATACATCCTACTCCAGCTGCTGCTCTATTTTTTCTTTTACTCCACTGTATATCATCATGTGTCCATTCTCCAGTCTCCTTATACCGTCTCCTTTCTTTTTCGTTTCCGTTAGAGTTAGTATGTCTAATTTTTCCTTTTCGAAGTCATATATAAGTTCATTTTCTTTCCCACATAAACTTCTAATGCCATCATCCAAAATTTTTTTTTCTATTTATTGCATTTCTGGTTATTTAAGCTTCCATTGTCCTCTTCCATAATCATCGCATTGTTCGTTGTTAGTTTTCTGGCTGGGTTTTTTTCTCTATCAGTTTCTTGAATCATTAATGATTATTGCTTTTTTTCTTCGTCCCAATCATACTGTTACCCATTTATGATTAATTTTCTGTATCCTATTTTCACTCTATTTCCTTCTGCTGAGTTTGTATTTTGCATTTCTCTTTCTTGCCATGTTGTTATTTTCTATATAGACGTTTGAGCCATATTATTTTCTGTTGTTTTTCGTAATTTCCACTCTTTCATTCCAGTTTGCCATCTTCATGTATACAATTTGTCTATTTTTATCTTTTCAAGTTGTGAGTACGTCGTCTATTTTAGGTTTTATTTGTAGTTTTTCCTCAATCCATTGTTTTATTTTATCTATGTTTTCTATTTCTGTCGATTTTAATCCCTTTATTACAATATTATGTTTTTTCTTTTCACTTTCTTGATTTTGGATCTTCTCTTCCAGTTTTAATTCTGTTTTCTAGGGATGCTTTCTCTTCTTTCCATTGCTTCGCTGTTTCTATCCATTCTTCCTTTTCCCTTCTGAATTCTTCTTCGAATTCGTCTTGTTTTTATTTATTTCCTCTTTTAATTCTCCTTTCATTTCTTCGATTTTTGTTAGTAAAGGATCCATGTCTAGTGTTGGGTTTTTCTTTACTTCTAGTTCTCTCATTTTTGATGATTCCTTTCTTTTCTGGGGATCTATGTAGTTTTTACTTTTTCAAATATTTCGTTTTCCTGCGTTTTATCTTCTCTTTTAGTTTTAAAATATTGATCTAGTTGCCCTGTCTCTTTGGTTTTTATGTTCATTCATTTACTTGAATATGCTACTTCTATTGCCTATTTTATGGTATCCACTAGGTTATTTTCTACTCGTTTCTCTGTTTATTTTCATTATTTAGTTTCCGCGCAGTTTTAATTATTCATAAATCATGTACTTTAATACTAATTTTAAGTTAGGCATTACATTAAATTTCGATTTCTATTTATGTACAATACGTAAGTTCAATTGCCTTTAAATTGTTAATCACTTTATTATCACTATCACAGTATGGCCTTTCAAACATATATTAGTAATATCGACGTTATTTTTCTGATTTAAGTCTTAATTTATGATTTTCGTTCACAATACCGATATAGTTCAATAATTTCCACTTACTTAATTACTTTTAATTTTATTTTTGACTTTTATAACTGAAAATAACTCAACTTTTATTCAATTAAAATAAATAATGAGTATTAAAATGAACACCATTGGTTGTGATCGTATTAGTGTTCATACGATAAATTTTTGTTTGTTGAATAGTGTGTGTCCAGATATTTGAAAATGTTCTAATGCCATTGCGAAATGCCACTAAAATCCTGAACCATTACTACGTTTCTAAAGATTTTTTTTAAAAGATTGTGGCCCAACAAATAAATTTGCACCTTAATAATTATAATATTCTTCCAGTTTTGCAGTCAGGATTTTGACCTGGTTATAGGTACATGACAGCATTACTGAAGGCATCCTACTGATGAGAACATACTACCTATGCTAATAAAGTTAGATTACTCTAAAGCATTCAACATTATTAAATTATGATATACTCTTAGCGATTCTAGATTATATTGAATTTGATCTGAAGCCAATACCCTCATAGACAATTATCTGCATTGCTCTAAACAAAGAGAAATTATTAATGCCTCAAGGATTTAATACATACTCCATTGCTACATACTAGGTATACATGTAACCCTGGTAATTCCCTACAACAACCTCCATATAACTTATATGTGGGTGATATTCAATTATATGTGGGTGATATTCAATTACATCACAGATTCAACAAAAAACGATGTTGTACAGTAATTCAAGCAGTCAATGAATAGATTGACTGCCTTTGTTAAACTTTTTGAGGCTCATCGGTTAAATATTAATCTCAATAAATCAACAGTTCCAACGGCGATTACCGTTCAGGTATAAATATTAACGTTTCGGATAACTTCTTGTATTAAGCAAGCTGTATCTAACTTAAAATAAATTTATAACCAGAGATCGTTTTTGAATAGATGAACAAAAGCACTTCTATGTGATCCATTAGTTTTTTCTCAATTTAGTTTTTGTAATTCTGTACATGGACCCGACTTTATAGTGTTACCACAAAAAGCTTAAGGCTTATCTTTGACATTCGATAGTATTATTTAACTTAAAACAAACTATTTGTAGTTAAATGGCTAAACATGTAGAAGAGCTTTACATGCGACTTGTCTATATTATAAGATAAATACAACCAAAACTCTTCACAACAAAATTTAATTATCGTCACGACTTCGTCAGATTCATTTAAAAAACAAAATTTTATACCAGGTACTTCACGACGAAGGACACGAACTGTAGCGCTTAGACCCCACCGATTTTTAAAATTATTTCAATTTCCATTTATACAGGGTGTACCAAAAAATAGTGGCGCATCAAAATTATGTCTTTTTACATGGAATACATATTTATACATTTATACATATTTTTGCATATTCGAATTGTACGAGTAAAATAAATCTAAGTTGCTGTTATACTGTGTATACATAAACCTTACCCTTTTCGAAATATTTTTCAAAATTGTAAGATAAATTTTATCAATTGATTATAATACAGGGTTTCTATAAACGAACTCCGGGGTTTTAAAAATTCATATATTAATAACTGTAGAAGATGTAGAAATGTAATTGTAATTAATATCTCCGAAACGATTAGCCCATCAAGTTTTACTCATACCAATTGGGAATGTTTTAATCAACAGTTGGCAGCGCTGCGGAGCGTTGATCTTGAAACAACATAGCGGCTGTCAGTGACTCAGTCCCGTATGGATTGCCGCGCTATGGCGACGCCGCAACAAAAAGCGCAATGCGTTATTTGGCTTATAGAAACTAATTCTGTTGTTACTGTACAAAGAAACTTTCGACGTAATTACGGTGTTGATCCGCCTACGGACAAAACAATTCGCCAATGGTTAAGTGCTTTCAAGGAAACAGGAAGTGTTTTAAAACAAAAGTCAACGGGTAGGTCGCGTGTGTCACAAGTGAATGAGTACAGAATCCGAGCTTCATGCCTTCGAAACCCTAAGAAATCGTTAACAAGACGCAGTCTGGAGTTGGAATTACCGAGATCAATGGTTCATAAGGTAATTCATAAAAGATTTTTAAAACTGTTATTTTCAGTGATGAAGCTACTTTTCATGTGAACGGGACTGTAAACAGACATAATTGCAGAACAAGGGGTTCGCAGCCGCCCCATGAGTTCATTGAGTATGAACGTGACACGCCCAAAGTGAATGTTTGGTGTGGCCTTGTGCATGATAGTCATAGGTCCTTTCATTTATGTTGAAAGGAATATCAATGGTGATGTCTATTGTGACATGTTAGAGGAGTATGTTTTCCTCAGATGACATTGAGGTGGAGAAGGGTTTAGCTCACTTCCAACAAGATGGGGCACCGCCACACTTCATTATGCGTGTGCGTGAGGCACTTGACGGTCGACTAGGTAACAGATGGATTGGAAAAGAAGGACCTATTCCATGGCCTCCAATGAGCCCTGACATGACTCCGTTGGACTTTTTCTTCTGGGGGCATATCAAGAATCTTGTGTATGCGGAGAAAATCCGTGATGTTGGCCATCTCAGAGAACGAATAGTCAATTGCGTGGCAACCGTCCCCCCAGACAAGCTGGCCAGGACATGAGAAGAGATTGAATACCGTTACGATGTGTGCCGCGCCACTAACGGGGCTCATATTGAACTGTATTAATACGTAAAAAAAAACTTGAAAATGCTTCATTAAAATATTATGCCTCAAAACCCCGGAGTTCTTTTATAGAAACCCTGTACAATGATAAAATAACTGTTGGTCACTATGAATAGTCAATATAATGAGCTATCAAATCCCATATGACTGGTTGGAGGTAATCTATACAGGGTGTTTAAAAAAGTTAATACTTTTCATTCTTATTTAGAACTTGCTTAGTTCAAATGGAACAACCTGTATATTTTTCTTTCCATTAATGGAGAATTTAATTATCTTTCAAACTGTACTAGGTTTTCGTATACCTAAAATTAATGGTTTTGCAGTTATTCCCATTTAATTGAAATATTTACATGAATTAATTATTCTAAAAGGAGGAAAATAAACTATACGTGAGCTTTGTTCATTACATGTTCCAATTGTTTCCCAACTGCGACGATACACAAACGTATTCTTTCTTCGAAGTTACTTCGTACATTTGCGAGTATTAACGGAGTTACAGTAGAAAAAGCGTGCCGCGTACGTCCTATGATGTCCTCTTTTGTCGTCGGGGAAGTAACGTAAACAATATCTCTGATGTAGCCCCATAAAAAATTATCGAGGCACGTCAAATCGTGGGATCTTGCGTGCCAGTTTTGGCGCCTATCTCTTCCCATCCACTACTACCGGTAGTTCTTCTTGAAGGAATTGTAAAGACTGGTGAGCATTTAAATGAGTTAATAATTCCATCCCACACATTTAAAGACCACCTATGCTGCCTATCTATTGTCCGATATAAATTATGATTCTCGGTGCTATAATAATGAAAATCATGACGATTTACCAAACCATTATTGTGGAATGTCGTACTCAAAAAAATTTTGATCACTACTAAACTTTTCCATTGCCCACAAACAAAATTCGATTCTTCGTCGGAAATCGGTTTCTTCTAAATGTTGGTGCATTTGAATATGATGGGGATGTAGCGATATTATTTTAGTATTCTATGATCCCTAGTTTTACTTATTCATGTTTTGTTTTGAATTTCACTTAAACTGGTATTTGGATTTTCAATATTAAAAATTCGTTTTTTGAATTTTCTGTAACTGGTTTCTTTTTTTGCACTTTTTCGTAACTTACGCTGCCAGTGTTTTTGAATCTCTGTAGAAGTCTTTCGAAAACAGCTTTACTAGGATGGTTGCGGTTTGGGTATTTCTGAGCGTAAATTCTTGTAGCTAACAGAGTTTTCTTTGCATTCGCCGATCACCAAAATCATATCGACCCATTCTTGGATGGAATACATTTTCATTTTCGACTTTTTGTAATTACTTCAAGCACAGTTAAAGAAAGTATTACAATTTAAATACAGAATGACAATGACAGTTTGCAAATGTCAATTCTAGAACAATCATTGCCTCCTGGATATATCCTTTCTTTCAAAATACGTAATTCTTGTAAATATTTTAATTAAATGGGAATAACTGCAAAACTATTGATTTTAGTTATAGGAAAACCTAATACTTTTTGAAAGATAATTAAATTCTCTATTAATGGAAAGGAACATATACAGGGTGTTTTGAACTAAGCAAGTTAATTATATTTAAATAAGAATGAAAAGGATGAACTTTTTTAAACATCCTGTATAGAATTCCTCCAACCAGTCATATGGGATTTGATAGCTCATTATATTGACTATTCATAGTGACCAATATTTATTTTATCACTGTACTACAGTACAGGTATCAATTCATAAAATTTACCTTACAATTTTGAAAAATCTCAAATATTTCGAAAAGGGCAAGTTTTACGTATACACAGTATAACAGCAACTTAGGTTTATTTTGCTCGTACAATTCGAACATGCAAATATATACAGGGTGTTCCATTTTAAAAAACAACTATTTTTGGTACACCCTGTATAAATGGAAATAATTTAAAAATGTAGGCATTACGATCCTACATCATATTGCATTGAAAGAATTTTGAAAATCGGTGGCGTCTAAGTGCTACAGTCCGTGTCGTTCGTCGTGAAATACCCGGTATACACCAATACATAAATCTCATTTAAAATATGTTTTGCATATAATGTTGCTTTGCCGGTACAATAAATGTTTATTTCCTAAAAACTTTAAAGCGCGTCTCTGCCAATTCCTAATGAGCAGATAGTAACGTAAAGTTTTCATTTTTTTGACACGATTAAACTTCATCCCTGTACTGTAATTGTCAGCTACGCCACTGGAGTTACCGACATTCAACTGAAGTAGGGGCAATCCGAACAGACAGTTTGGGTCGAGTAGAGTAATAGACGTACAATAGTAAGTTTAGTTTTGTTTTGTGAAATAATAAATAAGAGAAATAAACAGCTAAAAATCACATGAAGTCCACTAAATTAAAATTAAACGCAACAGTCTCTTTGAACACACTTAATCCTAATCGTCTTTTACTTCTGTTACCCCTTTCTGC
This sequence comes from Vesta saturnalis, assembly GCA_036346205.1. Taxonomy (NCBI): domain Eukaryota; kingdom Metazoa; phylum Arthropoda; class Insecta; order Coleoptera; family Lampyridae; genus Vesta; species Vesta saturnalis. The sequence goes on along the minus strand of JARFJB010000113.1, from coordinate 4,392,991 downwards.
AATCTTAACTCTTTTTGTCTTTAATTTATACAGGTATATATAGATTATTACTATTGTTAATGTTTTTATTTTCTTTGTGTTAAATAAATGGTTTTATTATTATAAAAGAGCTTTAGGCTACTCAAAATCAGTAAACTCCCATAACTTCACTTTTGTCATAAGCAGCGAATATATAATGTAAATTTTTTTAAATTTGCCTTTATTGGTATCTGGTGATAATACTTTAACTATTGAAACGCATTCAATGTTATTAATTTTATTTGTGTGGTACATAGGTGCATCTTGTCAACTGATTTAACAATGATGCACAGATAAAATAATTTTTTTATTGTACAAGTACGTACTTATTCAGTAGAAGTGGTAAAAAGCGAAACATTACAACCTCCAAAAAAGAGGAATTGTCCCGTTTGAATGCTTCAAGTACATTTAAGTATGTGTTTTCATAAATAACTGTCGACAATCAATGAATTACAATTTTTTATGCAGTCCTATCCACTTACCGCTTGAAAAATAACAGAAATTGTTATTTCATTTCACGGGTTATCTGTAATATTTTCATCTGTGAGATCGTCTTACAAATTGATTGAAAATAATATTACCACTTTAGGGATTCATTAACAAAAGCTCAAATAAGACGACCGCAAATAAGCATTGATATTAATTAAATAAATACAATATAAAACACACAATAGATAACGATTTATTTACACAAATTTTAAATACACAATAGTAAATTTTACGTTAATTCACCAAGGTCCATGATATTAAATGTTCCATCATTTTCCTTCAGGTTAATTCACTTATCTTGAGTCAATTATAAGAGCTTTTGTTAGAAAATTTACTCTAGGAAGTTCGCAGGCTATGTAAAAGCAGAGGATTAGAGATCATTAACCCAATATGCTTTTCTACGCGCACAAAACAACTTTCTGCCTTTCAGTTCATAGTTTATGTATACCAAATAAAAGTTCGTTGTTACAAAATAACAATATATAAGACAGCCAACTAAATCGTTCTTGTCATTCCTACAAAATATCATTTCCAGCGACAAATCGGTTCTGCGTGTAGAAAAGTATTGCTAAAGGCCTATAACATTTATAAGTAAAAAGCTTTGCATAAACATAAAAGTGATTAAGAAAGGCCATTTATTTATGTAGTTCCATAGATGGCGACACTACATACATATTTCTACGTCTTATGAAAATCTTATAAATTTGTGCATATTGAACATCATAACCTTATAATGCCGATTTTAATCTAATTTCTATGAGATTTATTGTTATACCTTTTATGCAATTATAAACAATTCAAAACAAACTGACGGCACATTTATTTTACAGGTTTACATAAAATATGAGTATAGTGTTGCCATCTACAGAACTAAAAAATGAATCGCCCCTCTTAATGGCAAGATATTAAAAAAAGTTAAAACAGTGAAATATTGCCTTTTGTTATTTAATGTTGCAAAATCAAAAAATTGTTACCGTAGCATGTTAGCAACTGTGAACAATGAAATTACTTGTTAACCCATTGTTACCAAACTAGTTACACTATCAGAATTTGTACTCATGTTTTCAGGCTGAGATTACGAATTTTTTATTATTCGTAGAAAAGAAGCGACACAAAAAATTTATTAATCAGTTATACGTCATTCAAATTATAAATGCTTAAAAGCAATAAATCAATATTACTTTATTTCAAAAAAAAGCTCATAGGGTAGGTTTAAAGCATAAAGAAGTTAAAGCACACATCTTACTTGCAAAATTCCATTATGAATATGTATCGAAGGACCTTGAGGTGCGCGATCACCAAAAAAAATTGTTTGATCATGGTTCTGTCTGAGTAACTCAATAACGTTTGTTAAGCCTTCAGGTGGTTGTCTGGTATGAGTTGCAATTTTCGCTAACATCTCAATTGTATTTGCAAAATCACTTTCGGTTACATTTTGATTGCCACGATCTTCAATAAGGAATAGTTGAATTAGTTGCGTAGCAAACGTAACTGCTACATAATTAATTCCATTATCCATTAATTGTGCCAAAGCTAAATCGTACTGAGGCACATTCACTAATCCGGCACGTATAAGGGTATCAACTGTATCTAGATTGTATCGCATATCATCTCTGCATTCGGTTAAGAAACGAGTGACTTGTTTATTTGTCCATTGTTGACCAAACGCACGTGGATCTTGCATAGTTTTTAAAACACGTACGTAAATCTCTTTGTAACGTGGAATTACATGTTCTTGATCACTTGTCACCGACATTAAACCATCTTGTAAACCTTCAACACACTAAAACACCTCTAAATTAATTACAACTGAATATATCGTAACTTACTTTTTGTGCTAGTGTTATTGCCGAGAGCATCATATCACGATTACGCATAGCGTGCATTAAGCACTCACGTAGTATATGCATATTATTATTCATAATACTAAACCCCGGTTGGTTACCAGTTACTTGAATAAACTGCTCTACTTCAATAATTAATTTGTCATAAACAGATGTAATATCATCAGAAGGGATCACTGATTGAGATGCTTGAAATAACGTAGTAGGATGTCCTTGCGGTTCCAAATTTACAGTAGGTTTGTGAATAAATGGAGCAGTATCCCTCTCTGTTAACGGTAAAAATCCAGGTATGTTACGAGCAAATTCTTCGTAAACTGCCATTTGCTGAGGTGTTACACCACCAACTTTTAAACGAATTGCTTCTGGCATTCTATCAGCTTGAAACGTTAAAGCGATGGAATCACAATATCGCCTATAACAAATTAGTTACTTAAATTAAAATGTAGAAACATAATTACAATAATCACTTGATACTTTACTCATTGATCATACCTTTTCTGTAATAATATAAAATAAAACCAGAATTAGTTAACGAGTACCAAGTGATTATTGTTTCTTCAGCTGTTATGTGCTTATATAAGTATTAACTTACCTTCCTTCTTGTCGTGCAATTTTTCTGAGATCATATTCGGTCATTAACCTTTTATCAATTTCAGGTATCGCCTTTTCAATTGCAGTTTTTTGTATAAAAGCGCAACCTAATTCCATATTATCTTGTGCTATGACATTAGCGGCTTGTTCAATCATTTCCTTCTGTTGTGCAGTTGCTCCCATCAATGCATTTTGCAACACGTTCTTCATATGTGTATTAATAGCACCTAATAACTGATCTCTACATGTAATCATAACCATTCCAGCGGTCAAATATCGAACCATACAATGAGCTGCACTACGAACTCTATTTTCATCACCATCCAAGGCATAGTCTTTCCTTACAAGCTGCTCACAAGTTGTTAATGCAATTTTAACAGCACGATCAACAACGGGTACAATCCATTCTTGTACGGCACGTTCAATTGCATTACGCACTAGAGCTTTTAACTGAGGTTGACTTTGAAATAGTAAAATATTGGGCGAAACAGTTATGTGTGTTTGCAAAGCTGCATTACCCGCTAATTGTATATCGACATAACTAAATCTAGGATCGGGTGGTGCAACTAGGGCTGAGGTCGGTGTTGAACTGTTATTTTGCGTCAATGGCGGTGAAGGCGCAACTTGTCCAGGAACAGAAACCAGCTCTGATTCTGTATTTGTTAAATTGGATTGAGGCGTACTTATAACTGAATCCTGTTTTTTAGATTGTTGGGATAATTGATAATCTAGTTTGCGTAATCGTTCAGTATCTTTTAAATATACAGCCGGTTTTAGTTGTGCAAAATCAATTTCGAGAGTTTTACATAATACTTCAATCTCAAATTTGAGGTTTAACTTTAAATCCTGTTCTTGATGTAATTCAGCTAATACGTTCATTATGGCCATAGTCCACGGATTTGGTGGTTTAAACACTTTACTTTTAGAACAAGATTCTAAAATTTTAGCAACAAATGGCACAACATACAGAAGCTCTTGTTGACCTTTGTGATAAGCTTCGACTAGCAGCGCTTTTAAATCAATGTCAATTTGTAAAATAGGTTTATTGCGACCTAAAGTTAGCATGCCTAACCAGTGACCTAAATTTTTAAGCAAAGATCTATCTGAAAAATTAGCGATTCCCTTATCTGATCGAAGCAAAACTTTTATATTTCGAAAAGTCTCTTTTGTAACCATCCGGTACACTTCATTAACTTTCAATGTATCTAAAAAATTTGAATATAAAGCGTGGAAGTTTAATTCAATGGAAGCTCGCTTTAAAACAAGGTACTGAGATATCCAAGGCCAATACTCGTCCGATACTAAATCACGTAATTCATCACATTTTGTTTGTAAATTTAATTGGCTGAGATTGTTAAATATAAAGAATGTTTTCTCTTGAAGGCTTTCGGGCGGTGATATTACTTTTTCTTCTTTTTCGGTTGCCACTAATAAAGTATCGATATTAGTAGCATTGGCAATGGAAGGACGACTACTAATTGTGCTACCAGTCGTAGTGCTAACTTTACTACTCGTTGTTGAGCTGGCCGAAGAATTATTTTTATAAGCTTGAGTAGAGGGTGTATTTGATGGTCCTAACATAGCCGATAAGCTGGCAGGCAACACCGGCCCTTGTGGTTTATTGGGTGGCTCGAGACTTTGTAATCCGTATTCCACATATTCAATTAAGTGTGGTGGAAATTCGTTAAAATGTGATATCGCTCTTACATGCTCACAATATTTATGATATTCTTTTAAACGAGATTTAAATCGGTCTAATGCTGCAATTCCAAAATAGTACATTTTTGATCCCTCCGGTTTACGAAGAGCATCCAAAACAAACCGAAGTGCAAGACCTAGTGCCATATAACTAGAAACGAGACCACGTTCAATTATGCCACCAAACAGTTGAGCTGTTATATGAAGTTCTTTATCTGGATATTGAGGAAAAAATCGATATTCTTCAAATAAATTCCTCAACATACAACTAAATACCTGTAATAATATTTAAAAATTAATTTTTAAAGTTCTATATTGGCAAAGTAAATTTAAAATGAACCTTGTGGAATAATTAATTAAAACCCATACTCTAACTATTGCACAGTAAAAAAATACAAAATTCATAGTTTTTTAATAACAATAATAAACATACAGAAATCAACGATTGTAAGTGCATGCAACAGTGTAACAAAGAAATTGCAATAATACAAATATAATTTAGTTCATACTTAGCACATACATAATAAAGAGAAAGACTAAAAATTTCAGAATATAGTAATGAAAAATTACAAGAATTAGAAATATTTTTATTAGAACTAAATTAGCAAAGGTTAAGGTTTTATGCACAGAATACCTACTTATCAGACGTTAGTAACAGAATTAATAGAATAATATGTCGTATATAATACAACAAGTGGTAGGAATCTTGCCGATAATTTTTGGCAGTCAGATCACAATCAGTTGTGGCGATTTTCTAAAGACAACTAACTACAAGTGATTCTGCTGACAAAAATTACCAAAAGATTCCTACCATGAGTTGGATTCAGCAAGACAATCCAAAGAAAATGTAAGAAAATTGAAGGTTTTTTTTTCGAAATTCAGTAGTTTACAGTAATAGTTTATTGTTAAATTTTTTACCTTTATTCTCACCTGTATGGAATGATTGCCAATGTAATCGGATCCTAATTGGCTCAAACCAATCCGCTTTCGATACAAACTCCTACAATCAATGATCAATAAACTTGACTCACACAAGGTGACTGGCCCAGACGATATTCCAGCTATCGTCCTTAAAAAATTCTACCCCGAGCCAGTACCTGTATTCTCCAACCTCTTTCGCTGTCCATGTCATCTGGAGAGTTTCCCCCATTGTGGAAGTTGTCAAATGCAATCACTTCCATTCTATCAAAAATCATGGAAAAACCAATCAACCATCAACTACTTTCATTCCTTGAATGCAATAAGCTCCTCAGTGACCACAAGTATAGATTCAGACATAGTCGTTCAACGGGTGACCTTCTTTCATATGGCACCCAACTTTGGAATAACACATTAGAAAGGCCCCGTGAAATGGTCATAGTAGCTTTAGATATTTAAAAGGTTTTTGACCAGGTTTGGCACAAGTGCCTACTTGCCAAGCTCACCTGGTTCGGCTTATCCGATACGCTCATCAATTCGATCTCTAGCTTTCTTGACAAGACATATACATGTTGTCGATAGCTTCTTTTGGAAAGAAACTACTATTAACGCGGGCGTGCCCCAAGGATCAGTGATAGTTCCCACACTTTTCCTGCTATACATAAATGATCTCATTTCCTCAACAACTAACCCGATCCGCCCGAGCACAGAAGAATAGTTTCAGTTCTTTCCTTGTTTTATCGCTATTACAATAGCAAATGTGCCTCCGAAATACACTTCTTAATATCTTTACGGCCTTCGCTAGAGACACTCGATTTGCCCAAGCCCATTCACACAATAATTACGCACTCAAAATTCCATCTTGTCACACTAAACGGGCGCATTTTTCCACACGGCCACCAATTTGTGGAATTCACTACGCAGTTCCTGTTTCCCTCCATGCTTTTATTTAAGGTAGCCGTTCATACACATGAACAAATTAATGACGTAATGTTTGGATAAACACAGTTCAATAAAAATTTTAAACCGTTGTAACTTTTTTTGTGTTTACTTTAACCTATACCATAGTGGTCTCGTAAAAAACCTTACGAAAATCTACATTCACCAAAACCAAAATTTACAGGGTGTTGCATTTGAAAAAAAAAGTTTTTGTAAATTTTGCCTTAGTTAAAAACCCTCTTATTAGAATACACGTTTTTTTTTACCACGCATAACATGAAATCTACATTAAAAAATCTGTTTTTCTGTGAAAACCCGATATCAATATATCAAATATTTTGGAGATTACAAGTGTCCGAAGTATAGCCCTTTTTTTGCAAATAATTCCCTCTCTCAGGAGAACGGTTGAAAATAACCCCATATAATTTGGTCAGCATTAATGTGGCTTTCTAAAAATGCCATAATATACTGGGTGTAAAAAACATGTATGGTGAAACACTCTGTATGTGAACAACATGTAGAAGTACAAATAATTTTAAAATGTGGACACGTGGTGTACCTATTGTCTCACGAAAACCGAATTTTAAAATGTCGCCTCGGTGAGATGCTATCTTCCGTCCTCACACCAATGGAACACACTGTATGTATATATATATATATATATATATATATATATATATATATATATATATATATATATATATCCGATATATCCGTAACTAAAAGAGATACCAAAAAAAGTTATTTACAAAAATTACAGGGTGTTACATATTACCAGGGTGAACCAAACACTTTTTTTAAATGGAACACCCTATACAACGTGTTCCAGATAATGTTTCCAGCATGGGGATCTCGCTTATTATAAATGATACAGATTTGGTTAAATTAGATGAATTACGCCTAAGGATTAGTGAAATTATAGGACACTCTCCAATTTCCAAATTTCCATGTATTTTAAGACTTATGGCAAGAAAAAGAAAAATGTCAAATTTATGTTTCTTGTAATATCTTTTTTGTTATATTAGACATATAAATTTTATTTGCACTTTCTTAAGATATTTTTTATGCAGAATTTATATATCAATTTGGATTTTTTTTGCACTTTCTATTTTTTAGTTTCAACCTCTAAATTAAATTTTTCTTATGGAACGACAAGTCGGCTTTGAAATAATTGATCGTGTTTTTTTATCCTCTTTACAATGATATAGCACATGTACTATCTATTTTTAAAAACAACAAAGAAAATTTAAAAAAATGTATTTTATTAAAGACTCTAACAATAAGTAGGCCGTAAAACATGAGAAAACGACAAATAATAGATAACAACAAGAGTTAAGCAGGTAATAGTATTGGAGATAATTATCCAATTATAAAAGATGTTCAAACAATTGACCATTCCGTTCTAAACATAATTGTGCCCTGCGTAGTGTCGACGTAATTGCTCTACGTAGTTTTTGGCGTTTAATGCTACCAAATGCTGCAAGAACAGCTTCACGAAGATCTTCGGCATTCTCAAATGTTTGCACGCACACTCGATTTTTTACGTAGCCCCAAAGGAAAAAGTCCAAGGGCGTTAAGTCTGGAGATCTGAGTGGCCATAAAATCGGCCCTCGATTACCAATCCATCAATTTGGAAACCGATTATTAAGATATTCGCTGATGATGTTTGAATTGTGGGGTGGGGCGCCATCTTGTTGGAAGCAGATATTAATATTCTCAATCAGTGGTAAATCATCAAGTTTATTTTCTAAATCAGTTTGTAGTAAATTCAAATACCTTTCACTATTTAATGTTTCGTTAAAAAATATGGGTCCAATAAGTTTAGCGCCTAAAATGCCAAACCAGACGTTAAAACCAAATCTCACTTGATGCCGACTTTCCTTAACAACGTGAGGATTTTCACGGTCCCAAAAGTGTACATTGTGTCGATTGAAAAGGCCATTATTTGTAAATCTGCTTTCGTCAGACCACAAAATCGTAGCTGGAAAATTATCGTTATTCTCACATTGATTAACATACCATTGGCAAAATTGTAAACTTCTCCCCTGATCTCCATCTCTAAGTCCCTGCAGAATGGAGTACTTATACGGATGATACCTGTGACGTTTTAAAATTCTTTGTGATGTAGTTTTCGAAATACCAGTGTTATGTTCAATTTCTCTAACAGATGTTGAAGGATTTTCAATAACCGATTGTAATACATTTAGTTCTGCATCTTCATTCCGTAATTTCGGATTTCTAGTAGGTTTTGAAAATGAACCATATTCTTTTAAATTAATTACCAAATTTCTGTACGTACGAGCACTGGGCACATCCGTTCAGCTTCTATACTGTTTTTATGAGACAAGATGTAACAAGTCAACTTATCAAACTTTTCAGTATCAGTAAATAAAGCCATGTTTGACACAAAAATGTTCTGGAACGAATAATTTTTAAGTGACATTAAATTCGATTGCGTTTTTATGTTTCACGGCCTGCTTATTGTTAGAGTCTTTAATAAAATACATTTTTTTCAATTTTCTTTGTTGTTTTTAAAAATAGATAGTACATGTGCTATATCACTGTAAAGAGGATAAAAAAACACGATCAATTATTTCAAAGGCGACTTGTCGTTCCATAAGAAAAATTTAATTTAGAAACTAAAAAATAGAAAGTGCAAAAAAAATTCAAATTGATATTTAAATTCTGCATAAAAAATATCTTAAGAAAGTGCAAATAAAATTAATATGTCTAATATAACAAAAAAGATATTACAAGAAAAAGAAATTTGACATTTTTCTTTCCTTACCATAAGTCTTAAAATACATGGAAATTTGGAAATTGGAGAGTGTCCTATAACTTCACTAATCCTTAGGAGTGATTCATCTAATTTAACCAAATCTGTATCTTTTATAATAAGCGAGATCTCCATGCTGGAAATGTTATCTGGGGCACGTTTCAATTTACAAATTTAGATTAAGCTCATCTCTCCCATACTTCCAAATAGGGCGTCATTACGTTATACAGGGTATTTCAAAAGTTATGGTCAATTGTACACGAAAATTGTTCTCATTTCAACGTCCTGTATACCCTAGACACAACAACGTAACAATAATTTTTTCCAGGCATAAGTATTTCACATTGGTACAGTGTTACGAGAAAGTGCTATTTCCTTATTATTGCGGTAATCGAGTATAGAGCGAGCCAAAACTCGAACACGTGCTTTTGTCAATTTTTTCAAATGAATCACCCTGTATTTTATTTTAAAAAGCGAAAATAAACTTTACGTTCTTTCATTTTTATTAAGCACTCCCTATAGCTAAAATCGTTAATTTCTGAGATATTTTCAATTTAACAACAGAAATATTTTTTTTTTGATTTCTATTATAACAAGTAAGCCGTGAACAAAATAAAAGTGTGACAAATTATTATAAGAAATTAAAAAAAACATCTGTTATTAAGACAAAATTCTTATAAGATTAATTAATTTCATAATAAATGTTGAAAATGTCCACCGAAAGCATCAATACAGCATTGAAGTCGAACTTCAAATTCTCGCCTGACATTTCTTAACATTTCTACAACAATACTCTGAAATGTTTCTCGTATTCTATTCTTCATATTCTTGTGTGGTTGGAGGTATTTGATACATACGGTTTTTCACATAACCTCACTTGAAGAAATCAATTTTACTTAACTCTGGTGAACGAGCTTGCCATGCAATGGGTCCTCCTTTTCCCACCCATCTTCCAGGAAAGTGGGTATTAAGATGATTATGAATTAATCTAGTGTGATGTACCGGAGCTCCATCGTAACAATCACATCCTTTGACGAATGTTAAGAAGAATGTTTGCCAACAATAATGGTAGATGATTTTCTAAAAAGTCCAAATAAAGCTGACCATTCACTGTTCCATCAAAAAAATGTGGTCCCCCAAAAACATTCCAAGACTATGAGTTGCTATAAAATCGATTTTTATGGCTTCGTCTCCAAAGAGGACAAAATCAAAGAAATCCGCCTGATTGTGGATTTGTTGTTGAGCCCGTTCACAAAAAGCAACCCTTCTGGTATAGTAATCTTCGAGTAACTCTTGATGCAACTGGATATGGTATAGATGCATCTTATTTTTAAGCAGTATTCTTCGGACGGACCAGTCACTAATATCATTCTGACGCGAGATTTCACGTGTACTAACATGTGGATTATGCGTAACTTCAAGCATCACGTTAAATTCATTCGATCAAACGATCTACTAACCTTTCAAACGTTATTTTCTCGGGTAGTCTTCGTGCCGGATATCTCTCTTTGTAAATTCTTTGTGCTAATAAATAATTTTTCATACATTCTCCCAGTATTCATATCATGTCTGTTAATTCCTCAACAGGAAAGTTCATTTCAAACAGTATTTAAGTGTTTACAAATTAATAAACACTACACAATCCCAAAGAAGTTTGTTAAATAACAAGCTTCTAATTATTACTGAATAATATCTATCTGTCACTTGTTCATGGCTAACTTGTTATAATAGAAATTGTTAAAAAAATCTCTTTCTGTTATTAAACTGAGAATATAATTCACATGTCACATGGTACATTTTTGATTACTTTCATTGGTTAAAATACAAAAACAAAATCGCAGATTAGGCTATCAAATCAGTGATAATTTTATCAATGCATGATGACTGTCACATGATTTTAATGAATATAATAGTTTACTGTCAAAGTGACAAAAAGTTTCAAAGAAATAAATAATTGCATTGATTATCTTGCAACTGTAATATTTACAATCAAAGTGACAGATCGTTTAAAATTGTACACTTTAAAAAATATATTTTCTATTAACGTTCATTATATTCTCTTACCAAATATAACACGTGTTATGATTAATAATCTATGATACCACTCATTAAAACCTTCACACTCGTTCAAGTTTCATCGGTTTTAACTCGAGCTATCACCAATGATAATCATAACACTAGTTATATTATCCCCGAAAATATCTCAGAAATTAAAAATTTTAGCTATAGAGAGTGCTTAATAAAAATGAAAGAACTTAAAGTGTATTTTCACTTTTTAAAATAAAATACAGGGTGATTCATTTGAAAAATTGACAAAATCATGTGTTCGAGTTTTGGCTCGCTCTATATTCAATTAGTGAAATAATAAAGAAATAGCACTTTCTCGTAACACTGTACCAATGTCAAAAAGTGATGTCTGGAAAAAATTATTGTTAAATTGTTTTGTTTAGGGTATACACGACGTTAAAATGAGAATGATTTTCGTGTATAATTGACCATAACTTTTGAAATACCCTGTATAACGTAATGAAAAAACTATATTGGAAGTATGGAGGAGATGAGCTTAATCTAAATTTGAAATAATATATAGGGTGTCCCATTTAAAAAAAAATATGTTGGGTTCACCCTGGTAATATGTAACACCCTGTAAATACGAAAATAATTTTATAATGTGAAGTTTGAAGTTGCCTATAAATTTTGTAAATAACTTTTTTTGGTATCTCCTTTAATAACGGATAAACGGATATATCGTACTTCGACGCACTAATATATATATATATATATATATATATATATATATATATATATATATGCATGCATTAAATGACAATCTTTATTCATTATTTGCCGTGCTTGAGATGAATGCATACAGATTTGAGATTATCTTATATATCTGGTGTGCAACAACACACGATCTTCCAACCTACAAAGTGAAAATCAAAAGAAATGAAATAATTTTAATTATAATTTATTTAGGATAACTACGTAACCACATGTTAGCTACTTATTTTCAATGCCATGAAAATGCAACAATTGCTTTGAAGGCATATGTCGCAGATTACCTGCAGAGAAGTGCTTATGGAAAAAAAGTTTTTTAAGAGATTCGCTAGAAGGTTAAGACAAACCGGATTAATTCATCAACCCAAATATAAGAGAACTTCGAAAAGTGAAACTTCTTTCGTTAATATCCATTGATCCGCACATCAGCATATGACAAATATCAAGGGATTTGGGCCTTTCCGTAGGCACTATACACAATATTTTATCGGATCACAGGTTGGTAATAATACACTAAATCAATTTGGTAGGTTGCGTGTCAACGTATTCATTTGTTTCATAGCCAACGCTGTTGTGACGACTTATCTCTTACTCCCATGATGAAGTTGTATATGACACCAACATTGTTTTTTTAAATAGTTGTTTCTATACGCGTTTTCACCAAAAGCATGATTGGATATGAATATCTTATATGTACTCTTTTTAGTGATAATGCGATATTTTCGTTAACACATCCTTAAGATATCTCTGGCTAGGAAAAAGATATCGACATCTGGTGTTTGCTGTTTTGTTGCTAATTTAACATATTATTTAATGCCGTTGTCAACATTACATGTTTCCATTTAATATTGTCTCGTGAAAACACATTAAAAAAATGAAACAGCGCCCTCTAACATTCGCCATATTGGTTAATTGATTGGGGTTAATGAACATTCAATTGGTGGAGAAAAGCTCTTTTCAACTATACCAAGTTTGCAAATATTGGTGGAACAGAACCGGACTTATGGGCGTTTTTTCAAAACAGGGGTTCACTCTCCCCTTCTTATTTGGAGAAATAGAACAAAAACCGTTTAACCTAAGATGCGCAGAATGTTCTGAAGATTCCATTTGTCATACTTCTAAAGTATCTTAAATTAAAAAACTTTGAAAAAAGTAAGATTTCCAATATGTGATATTCATTTACACTCTCTGGTGGTCGACCTACAATTCTAGAGATAATTTCCAAATGTTTCTCGTGGTTACTTTCGTTATATAGTTTTTTTTCCTGAAGGTGTAGTTTCTGAGATATGGTCAGCATCATTTCTTATTTGAACAACTGGTACTTTTTTGTTCGCAGTTATATTATTGTTAGTGAACATTACAAATTAAAAAAATAAAAATATTTTATGTAGGACAGGGTTCAACACACCTTCCAATATGGAGATTACGCATTAAGAGCGCGTTTTCATAAAAATTACTTAATTTCAAAATGGGAGGTATGTACATTTTCCATCGCACATATATTATTGCTAGTGAACCTTTTTAATATAAAAAATTAAATAAAAATATTTGATGTACAACAGAGTTCAATATTCCTTTGAATACAGTGATGGTGTATTTTCTTAAAAATTAGGTAATTTCAAAACGGGAGGAATGCACATTTTTGTTCACACTTATATTATAGTTAGTGAACCCCTTTAACATTAAAAATTATAGAAATAAAAATATTTTATGTACGACAGGGTTCAACACCCCTTCCAATACAGAGATTGAGCATTAAAAGCATGTTCTCTTAAAAGTTACTAAATTCCAAAATGGAGGTATGTATATTTCCCACCGCATATATATTATTGCTAGTGAACCCTTCAACATAAACAATTAAATAAAAATATTTGATGTACAACAGGGTTTAATATCCCTTTGAATACAGTAATGGTTTTGTTCGGACTTATATTATTGTTAGTGAACCCGTTTAACATTAAAAATTAAAGAAATCAAAATATTTGATGTACAACAGGGTTCAATATCCCTTTCAATTAGTGATGGGACCTCTCGAATGAAAAATAATCGATCATTCGATTGTATGGATATCTCGAGATATTTCGAGTGGTTATGCGAAAATCATTCGAATGGTTTGTTGATCGAAATTAATACTTACTCCGTCGCGTCACTCATCATCGCATTCATACGTTCTATTTTCCTCTCCCTTCTAGGCTTCAGCGATAAGATCGAATTATTAGTACAACACAGCTTCGGTCGGAGTCGGGAATGCCACATTTGGGTTACTTATAAATAGAGCCCGGAAGTTGTGGCAATTGCAATTTTTTCGAATTTTTGCTTTTAGTGCAATTTTGATCAATAGTGCAATTTTTATGCAAATTTCCGGTATTTGGTAAATCCAACGTTATAAATTTATAATTATAATAACAATAAGTAACTCATTATAAGATTATTATAAACTTTCCCCGCTGCTGATCATTAGTGATAGGCGCAAATGGGTATTCCCTTAGAAGTGAAGTGAAAGTAAGTGTAATTAACTAATTACCAGTTTGCGAGCCCTGTTCCTTTTATATTTTTCGATCAGGATTACTTCTGTGGTGTTGGTGTTCACTTCAGCATTACTGTTTTTTTTAAAATGCCTAAAGTAAAAAGTACTTTGTGCCATAAAGTGGAAATGTGGATTGCTCCGTTCAACAAAACTACCCAAATTTTTACTAGTGATGGCGCAATTATATTTTGCAATCCTTGCCAAAAATCTATTGGAATAGGTAAAAAATATTTCTTGGATGCACATGTAAAGACAGGTAAGTGCGAATATTAAAAATGTTTTTACTACATATTAGTTACATTGTTTTTGCCTGCTTTTTAAATCTGTATTTTTTTTAGAAATTCACGAGGATGTCTTCAAAAATTCAGACATCGAAACAATCTCTTTTAACAACAATGAAATCTAATGGCACCGCAAACAAAAAATCTGTTTTTTTAAATCTTTGCAAAGCGCTTATTGGATCAAACGTACCTTTGTATAAAGCCAATTGCCCCGCTTTAGAAACTTTTTTGAAAAAATACACCGGTGAGCATATTCCAGACGAAAGCACCCTTAGAAAAACATATCTCCCACACGTATATGAGCAGCAAATGGAAAAAATTAAAAGTTCTATTGAAGACAACTACGTATATCTAATTGTAGATGAATCAACGGACTGCAGAGGTTTGTTGAGAATTATATAATTTTATTATTAAACTATTATCCCTTTTTTAGGCAATTTTATTGCAAATCTTTTAATAGGAATTTTAGATTTACAAAAAACTAGCAACCCCTACTTAATAGCTGGTAAACATCTACCCGCAACAAATTTTGAAACCATATGTCAATTTATTAACGAGAGTGTAACTAATTTATTCCATGGCCTTAATTCACGTGTTTTATTGTTGGTGACTGATGCTGCACCGTACATGGTAAAAGCCGCTAAAACAATGAAAGTATTTTACCCAAATTTGATCCATGTAACATGCCTTGCTCACGCATTGAATAGAGTTGCAGAAACTATTAGAAGTGTGTGTACAGCAGTTAATAAATTAGTTAGCAATGGTACTGTATGCTTATTGTTAGTGTGTTCTATTGTCATTTACGAAATTATATTTTTTAGGGAAGAAAACATTTTTAAAAGCTCCCCTGAGAGTTTCAAAGTATAGAGAGATTATGCCTCATACCGCACTCCCTCCAGAACCAGTCATAACTAGATGGGAAACGTGGATAGAAGCTACCTTATTTTATTCTGAAAATTATGAAAACTTTAGGAATGTCGTTAGCTCTCTGGAAGAAGATGCAATGTGTGTGACAAAATTAAAAGAATGTATAGATAGTAGGTCCTTAAAAACAGAATTAACTTTTATTAAAACTCATTTTTACTTTTTACTGCAAACAATAACTCAATTAGAAAAGCGAGGCATGCTATTAAGTGAACCTATTAAAATTGTAGAGAGTGCGTATAATTTAGTAAACAATGTAACAGGAAATAAGGGTAAAGACATTCAGATCAAAATAAAAAACGTTCTTGAGAAGAATTCAGGGTACCAGTTACTTTGAGAGATTTGTAAAGTACTTGAAGCAGAAGTGTCTTCTGTAGACTTAAATATAGATCCTAACCTATTACCATACTACAAGTACGCTCCTGTCACTGGTGTAGAAGTTGAAAGATCTTTCTCTATTTATAAGCACATTCTAGATGCCCGTAGGTGTAGTTTTACGGAAAAAAACTTAGAAATGTATGTTGTTGTAAATTTGAATGGCAATTTTTCTTAATTGTATATAGAATAAAAGTAACAAAATAATGTTTTTAGTGCAAATTTAATGAGTTTTTTTTTTTGCAATTTTTTCCATTTTAATGGCAATTTATGGCGCAATTTTTGAATTTTTTTTAGTGCCACAACTTCCGGGCTCTACTTATAAACCTATTACACGTTTTGTAGCCCGTCATACGGGTTAATTTCGCTTGCGCCATGTTTTGGTTAGAAATATTAAAGCGCGCATTTCGATTTATTTAAATTTTAATCAATCATTCAACATCAACAAACATTAAAAATAATTATTATTCAAGTTTTATTGTTTGAAAGGAACGTAGCACAGTTCTAAATACAACAAATTCTTAAATTAGATGTCAGATTCAGTATATATGACTAAACAAAAATGTTATGTACAAAATGGAAAGAAAACGTTTCTTGCACAGCTTACATTCCACATTAGACTAATCCGTCAATTTTATAAAAAAAAAAACTCCCAAAGTATAAATTTTTATTACCAATACGGTGGCCAATTTTAATTTTCGAAATCGACTTGTTGCACGATTGATTTGACCTCAGTGAAACCCTTGTTTATATAAACAAGGGTGAAACTAAACTTAAACTTAACGCAAATGAAAAGGGAAAGATAAGGGAGAAAAAAAATTGCAACCACCTTGATAAGACAGGTTTATTAGATATAATTATTTATATATGGCTTTACCACCGCCTACTCTTTTGGGGGTAGCCGCACGTGCAACGTAGTAAGCGATTAGGTTACCCCACATACATTTGTGGCGATTACCGATTGTAGCGAGCCGACTTGGCAATGCAAGATTTGAGAACTAGTGTTTTCCTGAGAAATGAGAGATTTGCCTAAGTGAAATAATTTTTCGAAATGAAATCATTCGAATGATCATTCGATTGTAAATTTCACTCGAGAGGTGAAATTTCGATTATTGAAATCATTCGATTGTGCCCATCACTACTTTCAATTCAGTGTGATGGTGTATTTTCTTAAAAATTAGGTAATTTCAAAATGGGAGGTATGTACATTTTCATTCGTGCTTATATTATTGATAGTGAACAGTTTTAACAGAAAAAATTAAATAAATAAAAATATTGGATGTACAACAGTGTTCAAGAACTCATTCACTACGACGAGGTACACAAAGTGATCCAATTCCAATTTTAGTCAAACTACAATTATGAAAAAATCAGCACCACTAAAGTTATCCTTATTTTTCACCCCTTTCATCCTTCTCATTGTTTTATTCATATTTTTGATATACGACAGTTTCAATTGCGTTATTTATATACAAATTCCACCCAAAACGTTAAATTCGTTTCGCAATTTAATGAAAAAATTCCTACCGCTGAAATCAATTGCTAACTTGCAAGTTTTATTATATAGTAATTGAGCACATTTCGATTTGAAATAAAGGGTTCTGTAATTAATTATTCCACAAATCAATTGAGACTGTAATTGTAACTAATCTTTGCAAAGTGTAAAACACTTAATATCTAAAGGCTTTTACCTACCTCTCGTTCACGTTTCGACGATGAGTCCTGAAATTTTTTTAACATGTCTAAAACTTCATCTATAGATAAAGTTGGATGAGGCGGATGATTATATATTCTCTGAAAATAGCTATTGGCCTCATCCTCAATATCTTTCGATACATTTGAAGCGATTTCGGCAAATAAATTATTTGTTTCAGGTAATCTTGGTTTATCAACACCAGGATTTGGTCCAATTCTACTTAAATTGCCGATCGTATTAATACCAGGTACTAAGGAAGTAGCAGTTCCAACTGGTCCTTGATGTTGAATTGGTATCAATGGAAATGGACTATTCGATGGACCCTGCAGTATACGAGAAGGTGAACCAGGCGAAGGAACCAAAGGACCCAGTCCACCTTGTAAATTAAATGCAGAATTACTGGGACCACCTAAATTCATGTTTGCAAGTGTTGACGAAATACTAATAGGATCTACATTGGCTGTATTGTAAAGTTGTTGTGCCATACTGGAGGGATTAAACGGCCCATCTAATGCACGATGTGACCTTAAAATAGCCGAAGGTTGTTGATGACTTTTTAATAAGATCGAACAGTTTGTTGCCATTGCAAGTACTGTTTCTTGAATCTCCGAACTCATACTATTTGCTGCTTGCTGTAAACAAAGCAAAATTGTTGTTAAAGTTTCTTTCGGAAGTAAGACTGCTTTTGGAAGGCTATCGTCACTTTTACAAATAAGTTGGGGGCACCGTCTTTGTAAGAATTTAATGCAAGCTGTCACAAATGGTTCGCCATGTTCTCGAATTTTATCGGTGATCCATTTTTCTAATTTTAAGTATTCTCGCCGTGACGCCAGACATGCCAAATCAATAATAAATGGGTAAGATTGTGCATTTAGAAGCATTGACAAGGCTTTTAAATCTTGAGCTACGTCTAAAATTCTAGACAGTCTTGTTTGATCATATTCTCCTCTAGCGTACCAATCGGCCATCGCATGCATTATGATATGCTTTATGTTAAGTGTTTGTGTATGCCACGCATGGTGTAAAATGATAGCAGAGTTCGGATGGTTACCAAGAAATATGGGTATGAGATTTGTAAATAACTCCTGTCGTATCATTGTAACCGGTCCCGAGATCTGCATCAGAGTTAATACTAACACATCGGGGCAGTTTTGTAAAGGAACTTTAAACAATTCTTGCACTTGCGGGTATAAACCACATTCTGAGATCGATAACAACAATTCCACTAAATTTAAATTACGCCAATTACTAAGTTCTTTACTGTCTTGTTCGGGAGGAGTTTTCAATATATCCACAGGCACTGATAAGAATGGATAGTCCGCAAAACAGAACACATCAGGGTTTTTCAAAATTTGTTGAATTAAACTAAACTGTCCTTCAACGTTCGTCCATCGCCGGTATAAGTGATCGACAGGGAATGTTTCGGGATGAAATCCTACATTTTTCAAGCCCAAACGAAGTGCACTTAAAAGCATTATAAGGCCTTGTCTGTCTTTTAATACAAACTCGGGATGATCCAGATCGAGAATAACACTACTCCATTGTAAGGTAGGAGCCACTTCCTTCAACGCCTGTACAAATACTTCGATATTCCACGTATTCCTACCATCTTTATTGAAAGATCCTGGTAGACTTAGGGTTTCATCAAGGCCACTGTGTGTCCGGCACAACAATCCTAATGTTCTTGCGACAGCTGCTGGATTGATATCACGTCCAATAAATTTAAGCAAATTATTACGACATTCTTCTAATGTTAGAGTAAATCCGTAACCCATTTCTGATACTAGATCAGCTAATGAACTATCTAACATACCCCCGGATAAACCGGGGCCTTCTGAGGACATTTCGGGAGCTAATTCGCACTGATCTGGATACACTAATGGTGCAAGTACAACTGGAACTAAATCTCTCGAAAAGTCTCGTTGTAGAGAATTTAAAAATACTGTATGAATCTCGTTGGTAAGACCGACTTCTTTTGGAGATTTAAGTACGGCTGATAAAATTAAGTGTAAAACCTCTGGTGTAGTATCGTGAAGGCCACCTTCGTGTTGACGACTGCTCCCTTCCGTATCTACATACGATTGTACAAGAGCAGGTAAAGATATTTTTAATTGTGCTTGTGCTAGATTTGATATTTCCTGATTTTCTGAATGACGTAGCGCTAAAGCGAATACAACTTCTTGAACAGCTGAGAGGCGAAGGCACTTGCACAGCTGCTGAAAAAACTGAGGTCCAACTTTTAAACTCTGCAAAAAAAAATTATATCATTTTAATAGTTAATACAACAAAAAATTATTGTTACACTTTAGGGATGCTACACACTTTTGGGGAATTTTATTTTCCATAAATGTTACATAAACTCTGGTGATGACTTTAGAAACTATCAAAATATTAAATATACTTTATCTAAAAACTGACCAAGTTTAATATTATTCTTGTCAACGTCAAAATAATGGTTTAAAGACATTTATGTATGCCATTGATAATCTTACACTAACTTATCAGTAGTTACTTGTCAACACTTATATGAAAAAGGTGTAATCCAGTTACACTTGTCAATCGTGATTATCAAGCTCATTTTTTTTTATTAAGACCGTACATTTATAGCTGTATCATATTTTTAGTGTAGTACGGAGTGCCCATCTTTGCCTTTACCGTTCTGTTTGGGATATCGTCTATAATAATAATAATATTTATTTACTGTCCAACAGAAAACGATCCAATTACAGGACAATATAAAGTAAACATAACATTATAGGTGAAAGAAGGCAAACAATTAACTAAAAATTAAATGCTGCAAACAAATTTAACATTAAGTTTCAGGTTCTAAATAACTTAACAAACTGTCCAAAGTACAACTAAATAAATCCACATTCGAATATTGTTTATTGTAAATGCGACAAGAAGTAATAATAGGTGACGCATACAGAATATTAGTTTTGGGTGCAGCATGATAAAAAAAATAAATGCAAGCGTGTTTTTATAATGGGAGAACCGAGGTTTTGGTACAGCGCGTTCCGCCGTTACCTATGGTTGTTAATGTCATATGTGGAGTGATCGATTTGATTCAAAGTTTCTTAAGTTAAGTGAAAAGCCGGTGTCTGAAGTTTGAATAGACGGCGTTCGTATAGTTATCGGAGAAATTTTGATTTTGCAAAATTCGCAGGCGGTCGAAGCTACTGTAGAAATGAAGTTTTTCGTGAAACTAGACACTTCACTTTCTGGTTAGTTAACAACCAACCTTGATTTCGTAAAGATGCAACATAATAAAATGACGAGTGAGGCGCCGGTGGAGTAGGAGATAAGTATTATCAATTGTTTGTCAGTGTCGAGTACTAAGTAATTTAGTATTTCGCGTATTGCGCATATTAGATGCATTTCCGAATTCAACAAACAATTTTTTGTGCATCATTTGAGAATATTTTTATTAAGCATATTACGGAGGGGAAGAACCGACGTTGTGGTGCAGCGCGTCACCATTATTTTGTTAGCACCAGTTCGTGTTACCGCAAATATTACCATCCACGTTAAATTTGACAACTTCTAAGAATTGGTGTACTTGTGCTAAACCATTATAACTTGAATTATCACGGGTTGGGGGCTATATAAAATACATTTCCATTTGTATCGTTACGTGAAAACGGGTAATCCCACATTTTGTATTTTGAATCATTGGTGACTAATTTAATTAAAGCAAATACCAACTAAGGATTGTATAATTACGAGTGCCTGTGTGTCGATGAGTGTCAACTAGTGTTAGTCGGAATAACATCTGCACCAGCTGTGAGATTTTACCTACGAAAAGAAACGATGTAGGGACGGTTGAGTTTTGTTTTGATATTTTTGTTTGCTTATCCCGGATAAAATCTGTAATGTTAACCTTAAATTTTAACAATAACACTATGGAAATACAATGTTTGACAGATTCCCTACGAAAGGTAGAATTGCTTTAGAACAAAATTCGGTTAGTCAGTTTTAACGGCGCCCGAATCTATTAAATTTTGTTACAGTAAAATTTGTCATATATGTGGAGTGCTCGATTTATTTCAAAATTTATTCAGCAAAGTGTAAAGCCGCTGTCTGAAGTTTGAATAGACGGCGTTCGTATAGTTACAGTATGAGAAATTTTGATTTTGCGAAATACTGTGTAACATACAGAATGGCAGTTTCTTGCGAAACTTAAGTTTTCTGATTGGTTAAGTAATTAATGTGTTCAAAATTCTCCCGGCAGACAAAGGAAACGCGACTATGGTAATGGATATGGAGAATTATAACAGTAATATCCAAGCACTTTTTACTAATAGTATTCCCGAACAGGCTAAGATTTGCCCAAAGTGCTAAAGCACTCAGGAACTCTGGGAGGATTTAGGAATATTGTTAGACTGCCGAGAAATGTTTACGAATGGCTACCTTAAATTGACTTAAGTCAAAGTTTGGAGGAAAACAGGAACTGGGTAGTGAATTCCAAAATGTGGTCGCCGTGTGGAAAAATGTAGATTGCGGCTGTTTAGCATGACAAGATGGAATTTTGAGTGCGAAGATGGCCTGCGAAGGTATTGAGGAGTGTATTTCGCAAACACACTTGCCATGGTAATAGCGATAGAACAAGGAAAAAACCGTAACTATTGTTCTATGCACTTCTGACCTACAGTCGTAGGTCAGAAGTCAGAGATGGGTCATTTATAAGCCTTGCAGCTCTTTCTTGTATGCGGTTTACGAGATCAAGGGCGCATTGGGAGCACTGATCCAGAGGTACAATCGTATTCCAGGTCGAATTTGAGCCTTATACAGTAAAGGGTGTTGTTGTGATGTGAAGTACTGGTTAGATTTGGACAGAAAGCCCAGTTTAGGGACAGCTGTTTTGCTGGCTGAGAAAAGGTGGTCAGCCCATGAAAAGGTTCGATGCTACGGACATCTCAAACATAGGAATTAATTTGAGAACTTGAGATCTAAGCCATTCATATTTACAGCAAAAAATGATCGGTCTTTCTTGACGGGCACAAGGCGTTGAGCGTGAGTAGATTATTCCTTCCCCATTCAAGGGTACGTTCTAAGTCACGGTTGATTGAGGCTGCCATTTTCACTTTAACGTCTCGACTAGACTTATTGTTGTGGAAAAACCGAGAACTACAATGTAGAGCGCTGTCGTCTGCAAATCAATGGATCGGGTTAGTTGTTGAGAAATGAGGTCCTTTATGTATAGCAGGAAAAGTGTTGGAGCTATCACTGCTCCTAGAGGTACGCCCGCGTTAATAGTAGTTTCTTTCCAAAAGAAGCCATGGACAACAACGCGTAGACGTCTTTTGTCAAGAAATCTGGTGATCAAATTGATCTAAAGGTACTATTACTGTTTCACCGGACCTTTCTAATGTGTTAATCCAAAGTTGGGTCACATATGAAAGAAGGTCACCCGTTGAACGACTCTGTCTGAACCCATAGTGGTGGTCCTTTAGTTTATTGAACTCGAGGAACGTTAAGTAGTAGATGGCTTTTTCCATGATTTTCGATAGAATGGAAGTGATTGTTATTGGTCGATAGTTTGATGGATAGGTTTTATCGCCATTTTTAGTAGTAGGTTGGACATTTTCCAACTTCCACGATGAGGTAAACTCTCCAGATGACATGGAGATCGAAAATAGTTTGGACAATACAGGTACTAGCTCGGGGTAGCATTTTTTAAGAGCGATAGCTGGAGTACCGTCAAGGCCAGTCGCCTTGATTGAGTCAAGTTTATTGATAATTGATTCTAGGAGGTTGTATCGAAAGTGGATTGGTTTCATAGCGTATGGGGTAAATTTGGGCGACGGCACAAATTTAGCAGTATCATCGGGGCATGAATTTGATGCAAAGTAATCGACAAAGATGTTGGCTTTGTCAGAAGGATCAGCTACTACAGCTCCGTCACGAGACGTCATGGGAGGAAAGGAAGATGTACCAAAGTTCTTACTGATGGCTTTAGTTAATGACCAAAATTTACGACTACCGAAAGGACATGAGACTAATTCTTTGCATTTACGTCCATCTTTTTGGCCTTGGTGATGATGCTTTTGCAATTTATTTCCATTTGGTATAGAGTTTATGTTTTTGCGATAATGCATCACTGCAAGCCCTATTAAACCATGCCTGGATACGGGCATGACCTACGCGATTATGGTTTTTGGGAATGTATAACTTCATACCCATCAAGATAACTTCAGTTATTGAAAGAGCAATGTTTGCAGAGGAGGGCCGACTCACGCCAGGGGAAGTTTCAAAACTCTTGCAGTTCGCTCCAATTAGTTGATTTAAAACTCCACATAGTTATATCTGTTTTTCGGGTAACAGTGGGATTGGGTACAGAGGAAGTTATTTCGATTAGGCAGTGGTCTGATTAACCACGGGGGGGAGACTCTTGTTTTATAGACAAGTGGGTTAGTTGTAAGGAATAAGTCCAGATGTGAAGTATGGTTAGGGTTGTCAGGGACTCTGGTGGGTTCGGAAATCATTTGTGTGATATCACAGGATACAGTAAATGCTTCTGCAGTATGACTTGCGGGATTAGTGGTAGATAAAAATTGTAGCCAATTGGATTTGTGGACATTAAAATCTCTCAAAATTGAGATAACGCAAGATGGAAACTGATAAGAGGTAGTCTATTCTCAGACTAAGGTAATCAAAAAGATCTTGGAAGTTATTATCATTGGGAGGCCCATATAAATTGGGGCCCAGAATGTTTGAACCAACTCGCATCAAATTTGTTGTTTTCCAAAGTGGACATCCTCTTACGACCTACGTTGGCCTTGGTATTCGCACATACTTCGCCTTTAAGGCGGTTGTATCTGGAAAATTGCGGGTCAGGCGAATCGGTGCTTCCAGGAGAGACGTATTTGTGATAGAAACAGATCCGGTTCCACTTGTTCAAGGTGTAAGTGAACCGTATTAAGTTTCGACCTGATACCACGTATGGTGCAGTAATTTAACTACTAAACGGGGACGAGTACAAACAAATACCAAGACCCCATACCATCAATCGAAAAACTAATATACCAGACACTGGCAAAACACAAGGAGTTCTCAGATTACCAGTGAACTAAAAACTTATCCCCATACTACAGCAAACCTCCGCATCTATAAGGCCTACCAATGGGCCATAAGGAATTCCTCTGGAACCAATTGTGAGCTCGAGAAATTCACCTTCTCGCCCATTAGCACACGATCTGCTAGGCATCATCACACCCTTATCGGAAAAATCCGAGTTTATGGTCTAAGAATACACAACACTTCCAATAACACCACGAAGAAATACTGGTAGGCTTCGATATCGTGAGCCTATTCACAAATGTGCCCATCGACAAGGCACTATCATAAGAACATGCTGAAAAAGGAAGAAACGTTCGACGAACGCACGCAACTCTCACTAAACACAATAATGGGTGCATGATTCAGGAGGTCATAAAGTATCCACCGAACAAGACAATAAGAATTTACTTAATTATCTCAGAGAAATTCCTTTTGCTACTGCAATAAAAGCGCGTGAAGACAGGATTTCCAGAATTATTCGGACTACATGTAGAATAATTAAAGGAAGCGAAATTAATAATTATGCGGCTGCTAGAAAACCATTCTTAACGGAAGAAGAATTGCATTTGCGGAGTTCATCAACCGTGATCATGATTTTTGCAGTAGTGTTATATCTTCCGACGAAAAGGCATTTCAGTCTTTCAACAATAAGAGTTTATCGACCAAAAAATTATAGGTTTGAAGAAAGATACGTTCATCATTTAAGAGGGGGTGGAAGGTTTTCGGTTACTGTATGGGCGTGGATTTGTGCTAGGGGGCCAAGAGTTTGCTTTAAAATAGAGAAACGTTTAACTGGAGCGTACTATACACATATACTGGTAAATATAATGTTACCTTCAGTCACACAATTGTTTCCAAACAATTCCATATTTCAGCAAGACAATTGCCAGTGTATACCAGCAGAATTGTAAGAGAGCGGATACCACAAAATAAAGTTAATGTGCTTCCTTGCCCCACAAGGAGCCCAGATAGTAATCCAATCGAAAATATCTGGACCGATATGGAAAAAAAAGTTACTCGAGGAGACTTTCGACCGCGTAATGATAATAAGCTCTGGGAAGCAATAGAGGAAGCTTAGGAATGTTTGATAGAAAATTATGATATGAGAAATTTGGTCTTATCAATGAATCAAAGATTGCAAAACGTTATTGATAAACAAGGGGCTTCCACTAAATATTAAATCAAATAGCATAATGTTAGTTAAAAGTTATCATATTAATGTAGGATTTGTTCTTCTTGATCGTTTAATTGCTTTTCTGTGAATAATAAAAACACTTTTTAAATTTTGAAGCATTTTCAAATTTATGATACGCCACTGTAAATGAACGTTATATTGACATAAAAAGTCCATGTACTCTATTAAAAAATTTCAAAAAACGATTTCTAGATAAATTTAAGTAGTAACTTTTCCGTGACCACAACGGCACATGTACACAGGAATGACAACTTTCACGACAAGTATATACAGGAAACCTACCCACACGGGTAGGTTTCCAATCACCACAAAAGCGTGAAATTAGGCGTGGCAAGATACTTGTACGATAGAGCGGAAATAATATACTCGAATCAAGAGGACCGGGAAAAAAACAAAAAAATATCACTGAACACTTAAAGAAAACGGTTACCCCGATCTAACACCTAACCTAAACAGGGAAAGAGTAACCGAAAAAGAAAAGTCCTAAATACACAGCGATAATACTGTGTGTGTGTGTATGTGTGTGTCTATATATATATATATATATATATATATATATATATATATATATATATATATATATATATATATATATATATATATATATATATATATATATATATATATATCCCAGGTACCTCAGACAAAATACGAAGGATGGGCAGCAAATAAAAGATATACACTGCCTTCAAATCGACAAAAACGATCAGGGGAACACTAACCAAAACCAAACCACACAACGATGATCAGATTCCGAAGAATTGAATCTGAACGAGGCAGAGCATACATAGGAGAGATCAGTAGACCACAAAGTGGGAAATGAGGAACATAAAAACAACATCCGCAAAGGCGAAACAGAAAGATCAAGAATCGGCGAACATGTATGGAACGAAGACCACCGCATCCAATGGAATAACATGCAGATAGTTGCAAAGGACGAGAATACAACTCGTCGTAAACTCAAAGAAGAATATATATATATATATATATATATATATATCTGTTCTAAAAATCTATATTGGATCACTCAGTGCCTCATCGGCAAAGGTGTCGGACTTGTAAGTGAAAGGTACAAGTTCGAATCCATCCGAGAGTAGTCTAGTGCTTAAGAAAAATAAATATGAATTAGACCGAAACTCAGGACTAAGCCTTACGACGGAAGCAGACTCCGGTCCTGAAACGTCGCACTATAAAAGCAAAAACTGTGGAAATAGGTCGATCAACTCAACTAACATGAAACCACAGTTACAAAACACAATACAGAAACTATAATTGAGTTAAACCACGTCCTTACGCTGATTGCTAGCCAACACCCTATTTCAAATATCATCGATCGCCCTGGTGCGGATTGGTACCGCAATATAATTTTTGAAACCCCGTAATGTGATTAATCTTATCTAACATTTATTGAGGAAACAACTTTTATTCGAGTTCTTAGAATTATACAAACACAGCTGGTTTGAGAATATCCTTTACACAATATTTGAGTTTATACACGTCCTTGCGCCGATTGCTAGTCAGCACTCTATTTCGATTACCGCCGCCTCGCTACGGATTGGTACCGTAATATAATTTTTGGACTCCCGTAGTGAGTCTCCACATCCGTACGCTGATCGTTAGCCAGTACCTTATTTGGAATAGGTACCATCCGCCCTGGTGCGGATCCGTACCGCAATATAATCTTTAAAGACTGATTTTTTAAATTGACGCATTCTATTTAATATTTTATTTGGATTTGTAATTTTACAGATTTCTTGATGTGTAGTTTGTATATTTTCACGTACCGTTTAATTATTTGAAGTGATATTAATCTTACTTAATGATTATTTAGCGAGGAAACGATTTATTCGACTATACGTTATTAATATTCTGTTCTTGGAACTATACAATTTTATTGCTGGTGGCGCCTATTTGAGAATATTCTTCACACAATATTTGAGTTTATCCACGTACTTACGCCGATTTCTAACCAGCACCTTATTTCGAATATCATTGCCCTGATGCAGATTGGTAGCTCAATATAATTTTTGGAGTCCCGTAGTATGGGGCTTATTTTTTGAATCGATGCATTTCTATATTTTTGTTTGGATTAGTAGTTTTTTTAATGTATACTTATGTGATTTTGGTCACTTTTTGTTTCCGAGTATACTTTTGTTGAAAATTTGTTTTTCATATTTGAGATCCTATAACTATACGAGCCATATTATATTACATATCCATTTTTACCGTTTTAAGTGTAGTGATTTGCTATATCGTTCATCGTACGAGCTATCGCTTTGTTATCTTTTATTGTACTATCGATGTCTACCCAATATAAATATCGTTCCAATAGCCTTTATTTCTGGTGTGACAATCCACGTACACACGCTAATTGCTAGCTAGCAGATTTATACCGCAATATAATTTTTGACAGTTCGTGGAACGTGTTCTGAAAATTGACGTTTAGTATTATTTTATTTTCCGATTATTTTACGATCGTAACTTTGTGACAATCATTTACGTTTTCTCGATATTTCACATTCTGTTTCATTGGTTGGTTACTGAATCAAATTCTGACAGTACTAATCGGATTTGACTGCTTGAATTTATTACCCAATATAGACGCCATTTGATTTTTTTTTCTGATGACAATAATAATAATAATAATATTAAAAGTAATAGTAATGTTTACTAGTGTCATTACACAAGAGTAACTATACAAATCATAACAACACTACAAACCATTAAAATACAACAAAATAATAAAGCAATCCTATTTCTGAAACAATATAATAAGAATAAGTTTATCGTGGGTTTAATTACCATAACGGTACAAGCAGAAATAAAACGATCAACATTTAATAACATCCAATGCACATGTCACAGCCAAATAATTGTGGATAAGTTAGTAAAGAGGTGTTCAGCTTAAGGTCGCAATTACATTTAATTTTAAGCTTAGTATGCCTTAGGTGGGAGTAATGCAGAGCGGTAACCTTCACATTCGCGACTTTGTAATGTTTAAGCAGATTTCTTCACCCCCACACCGTTACCCTTGGCTTCTTAAAGTAGTTATCTTTTTTGCGTTTTGTGTATTTTTACGAGAGAAACCTCCGAAGTAGGGGGTGTGCTGGTCTGTTAACATCTAGAGACTTTTGATAACGGTATAGAGAATTTACATAAATTTGTATTTATTTAATAAAAATTGCCTCTTAGTCTGTAATGAGTCATTCGAAGTATTTTTTATTGTATAATGTAACGAAAAATGTACCCATCCTACGTGACGACTATGCGCATTATTGGACTTTATGCGTAAGAAAATGTCAAATCAAATTTTGCTGCTGTTCATTATAGAAATGTCACACATCAACAGTTATTTCATGTGAAAACCCAAACTTGATGCGTTACACAAATTTTTGTTTCAGTTGCGATTACAGTAGAACTCCAATTATCCGAATCAATTTTGAGCGAAATAGAAAATTTAAAAACAAAAATCAAGAAAATACTAGCGAGAGCGCAGGCGGGCGGAGTACAGGCTTAGCAGCAAAAGCGCGGCCACTACTCAGCACCACTGTAGTCAGTTCAGTTCGCCCTCGCATCGAGTTCTAATATGCCGTGTTTAGTGCTTCGTTTCATGTGTATCAGATAATCGTTCGAAATGAGTGCAAAACGTAAGCGTGTTGTTCTTCCACTGAGTGATAAAGTGGAAATTATTAATCAGTTAAATAAAGGAGTGTCTGGAAAGCAACTGGCAGAGATTTAGCATGGCAGAGGCTACAGTATCTGACATTAAAACAAAAACTTGAACTTTGTCAGTGCACTCGAAAATGAATATTGACGTTCTTCTAAAAAAGTAATGAAAAAGGCTAAAAGCGAACAAATGAGAACGGTGTTTTTATGTGGTTTCTGCAGCAACGTTCAGTTGAGGAACCGACTTTATGTGAAAAATCAGCACGGATGTTTAGTGAAAAGATGGGTGTTCTAATTGACTTCAAAGCAAACTAGGGTAGGCTCCGGAATTTCAAATCTAGGCATGGCATTCGGGAGCTAGATGTAGTGGGAGAAAAACTTTCTGCCGATCGCGAAACTGCCAATAGTTTTTTGGGAACTTTAAACAAACTATAATCCTGAACTTGTGTACAACGCCGATGAAAAAAGGCATGGATGATCACTGAGGTAAAAATTCTTAAAGAAGCCGATAAAATGGGAAATGTTCCGCTCGTCATTGACAATTCACCAATTCAACGTCTCCTTGAGGTCCTAGAGAGAAAACGGAGATTTTAAATGTCTGTTCCTACCGCCTAATGCTGCTGAAGACTGAAAAAGACAATGAAGAAAGACTTCTGAATTCGTATAAAAAAATGAATCTCAAAGACCGCTGCTATATGATTGCGGATTCCTGAAAGATGGTTACAAGCCTAATCATTAAACAGAATAAACAGAGCGCATTGATCAAACAACATCTTGAAATAGAAAAGCAACGGAAACAAGAATAAGAACAGCTGTAGCTGATGAACAAGAGCAAGAAATGTCCGTGGAGAATTTGTAAACATTGCCAATGCGACCGGCGGTTGCTCAGAATGCGATGTTGATAATGTGAAGAAGTGGCTGCAGCGTGATAAAAACTTCCAGATAATGACTGATGAAATCACAGAGTGTTTTGGACGAACAAGGTGATGACAAGGAACAATGATGAAACCGAGGAAGAAACAGAAGATGAAAGTGTTCCTACGCACCAAGACGTTTTTTGTTTTGAAAACATCCTTAAAGTGGATGGTGCAGCAACCGGAATGCGAAAATGTACAACTGCTAGCCGTCAAGCGCCTGTGGGACCTTGCTGCTCGGAAACGTGCTGCTACATCAAGGCAACGCACTTTACTCGAAATATTCAAGTGAAATATAGAACTGTATATATGTACAATGCAGTACATACCTACAAGGCGAGCCAACGAAGATGAAAGTGTTCCTACGCACCAAGACGTTTTTTGTTTTGAAAACATCCTTAAAGTGGATGGTGCAGCAACCGGAATGCGAAAATGTACAACTGCTAGCCGTCAAGCGCCTGTGGGACCTTGCTGCTCGAAAACGTGCTGCTACATCAAGGCAACGCACTTTACTCGAAATATTCAAGTGAAATATAGAACTGTATATATGTACAATGCAGTACATACCTACAGGGCGAGCCAATGATAGCGTAAAGTAAACTGGTGTTTTATTGGTAAACTTTGCCAATAAAATGTTTTTATCACATTATATGACTAGAAAGTGTGCGCATTTTAAAATTGTTCTTGACCATACAGAGTTCCAAAAAAGCAAGACAATGCAAAGCTAGTAGCAACACCCTATAATTCACTTGATTTTTAGATTTTATGTGGAATCTCTACTTATATAGGTTTCATACAGGTAAAATGTACGGTTAATCAAAAACCACACATTCATATGTCCTACACTGTTTTTTAATTATTTTAACTTTTCTATATTGGTAGTACAGAGGAGCACCATCCTGTTTTAGCCACACATTCTGTCGTTCATCATTACTAAGCAGATAAAGGAGGCAAACCTTCTTTGAGGGATTGAAGGTAGATAATACGACCAGTCAAGAGAGTGTTAAAAAATACAGTCCAATAATTCTATCGTGGAAAATGCCTCACCAAACATTTATGGACCAGTGGTTTTGGTTTTGCATTTGTCTGGTCCAAAATGGATTGTCTAATGCGTAATAGTGGATATTATGACAATTTACATCGTTTCTAAATGCAAGTTCGCCAGAAAACAGTATAAGATTAATCTCAAGTTGAGCACTAATCCACCTGCAAAAGTTTACTAGTTTTTCGAACTCATTATTGTGTAATTCCTGGTGTAATTCAATACGGTAAGATACCTATATTTTCTAGTTGTCTGATTGACAGTTGATTGTGACGTTTCACATTATATTGCTATCTGCCAATTACTGACATGCGGTTTTTTTGAGCCTCTCCTAACACTTAAACTACAAAGGTTGCCCAATAAATAATGCCCCATATTTTTTTTCTCCAAATTTATTTAACAAAATTGAAATTTACATATATGAAAAATAATGTTTTGTCTGGTCACTCTATTTTTCTACATAATCGACTTCAAGTTCCACGGCCTTTCTCCAGCGAGACACGAGGGCATGTATTCCCTGTTCGTAAAAATCTTTACTCTGCCTACGGGCCAGGTTTTAACTGCGTGAATCACCTCTTCGTCGTGTTCGAAATGTCTTCCATGCATGGCATTCTTCAGTGGCCCAAACAAGTAGAAATCTGAGAGAGCCAAATCAGGGCTATAGGGTAACATTGTCCAACCCTGTTTGGCGATGTGGGTAGGCGTCCTCAAACTTGTGTGGGGACGTAAACCTCCCCTGGGTTGACATGTTTGTCTAATGTTTTGATGTAACTTTCTGAATTAATGGTACCGCCTTTTGGCATTACTTCAACGAGAATTGCGCCATTCCATTGATTGTCTTTTGGTTTCGGGCCCAAAGTGATGCACCCAAGTTTCATCGCCTGTCACAATCTGGGACAAGAAGGCCTCCCTATCAGCTTCAAAGCGTTGCAACAAATCGGAAGCAATGTCTTTTCTTTGGAATTTGTGATCGACGGTAAGACACCGAGGAACCCATCATGCACACTTTTCTGTATCCGAGCTCATTTATAATCGCATCCACACTTCCTTTGCTTACAGACAGCTTCAGTGCCAATTGCCGAGTCGTAATGCGTTGATCCTCTCGAATGACATCAGCCCGCTGCAACATGTCAGGCGTGACAGCCGTGGGAGGCCTTCTCGTCCGCGGCAAATCTTATTACAGCACGTTGTTTATGACGGATGTCACTTACAGACGCCATTTTAAAAACTTCCTACACCTACGCTATCTGTTAGAAAAAATGGAACTTTGCATACACACGCGACAAACTTCAAGTAAGTCGCACCTAAATTTGTACATTTCTCAGAAATGTTTTTCACTGCAAAATAACTTGTGGAGCATTATTTATTGGGCAACCATCATATATTAAGTAATTCACTTTTAGAGTAATCCACTATTTTACTATTGAACACACAAACGTTCAAAATTTTAAATGGCTACCAAAATGCAACAACAGTTTGACAGGTCTACTATTTGTCATGGCACCTGCGGATGATCACATGAAAAACCATTGAAATATTGAATACAGAAAAATCAAAATAATTCGGAAACAGTGAGAGATAGGTATGGGACATACTTATGAAGAATTGAGTGGTTTTTGACTATTTAACACAGCGTAAAAATATACAAGGTGTTCTATTACAGAAAAGTAATATTTTTGAATTTCAAATATTGCAGGTTTGAACATACACTTTAAACACCCTCTAGCATTTATCCCTAATCTTTCCTCTTCTGAACATAGGCTTAGACTTGGTTTTTCCTTGGTACAAGTATAAAAGTTTTGCTAATAACAACATGGTGCATAATAATAAAGTTATACCTGTTAATGCGATTGTCTGGATAAAATTCAAATTATTTCAAAAACCGGAAATTTTGCATACATGAAAGCTATATAAATAAAGTTTTATAATTGCATGTCGATTTCAAAAATCAAATTATATACAGGGTGTTCCAAAAAAATACTTTGTCTTGCCTTGCTTTTTTGGAACACTCTGTATACCTAATCAACACTAATTTTAAAATGCACACACTTACTAGCCATATAATATGATAACTACATTTTATTGGCAAAGTTTACTCTACCGTTGACTCACCAGGTACAAAGAACTACATATATATTTATGTAAGTGATTTATTTTTCATTTTTTTTAGTACATATGTATGTATTTACTTTAAACATTACAAGAGATTTTGGTTACTTACTGTGCAGTGTTAATAAAAGTCGCTTTTCATTGTATGATATACATATGTACGAGGGTCATTTTTAAAGTAAGAACCGATTGCGCATCGCGTCTGAACAGACTGTCACATGAGGCCCGTTCAAGGTTAGCTACTCTTGGCCAGCCCCCGACTATGCCGCCATTGCGTTCCATGTCTCTGCTGGTGTTAGTTGTGTGTTTATACTGCTTTGTTTGTTACCATGTTTATCAATAATCCCGCAGATTGTGAAGTGTGCTCCGTTATGCAGTTATTAAACGCAAAAAAGTCCGTACTGCTGAAATTCACCGGCAGCTTGTTGAAGTTTATGGTGAAAGTGTAGTGAATGACAGAAATGTGCGTACATGGTGTAGGATTTTTAATGAAGGAAGGACAAATGTTTGTGATGAAGAACGATCTGGGCGGCCTACTATTTTAGTTTCCGATACAATTTATGTTCATAAATAAAGTTTATCTTACTCCTGTACAAAACAGTTCTTACTTAAAAAACGACCCTCGTACCTTTTTTGCTTGATTCCCGAGCTGTATCCAATTACCGAACATTTGATTATCCAAAGGTCCGATCCCAATTAATTCAGATAACTGGAGTTCTGCTGTAAATTTAAATGTTAATTATATAGAGTTCACTTTAGGTATTGTATTATTTAAATACGATTTTAAAATGAATATAAAAACAAGGCAGCAAATTGATGTAGGTCAAGCATCTCATGTGACTAAATTATTTTATATTAGTAGCAAGATTACATATCCGAACTAGAGTAAACATACTCAAGTCTTATAGTCCTGTTTATGCGAACCACCAATATAACGTAACAATCAACTAAAATAGAGACAATTATAAAAGCCTGTCAACAGTTCATGATGATTATTAAACATTCATTTCCTACCTTACTCATCTTTATCTATGAAATAATTTTAATAAAGCTATCAAGGTTTTGAAAATTATTTAAAACCAACTTTTATAAAATTATCATAAACAGTACAAGGTGCTTTAAGCCGCAAAGATGAAAAATATCTATATACTTACAGTTTCAAAGTGACATCTCGTTATACACTGGACCGCTTAACAAGAAAAACGTAGTAACATTTCAACAAATCATCTACTACTCAGCATAACAGCAAAACACTTATGGAGAAAAAAATAGCTTATTATACATATGTTATAATAATACATATTCAAATTTAAGTGATATAAGTCGATGTAATTAATATTACCAACTTATATACTAGAAACAACGTAGTTTAATCTAGAACATGTTTGCAAAACAACCAGTTTCACATAGTCTGAACTATTAATATTTATGATCAATGATTATATGAGATCTCATTTAACACGTTCAATGCTGAAACAGATCACATACGTTCCATATTTCATTTTACCGAATTATTGAACTTGAAATTTTTGGGCAGTTATAAAACAAACGAGCACTGTACATTAAGAATAGCTAAATAAGAAAATATAGTATGGAACACATATTACCCATACCACAATGAACGTAATAAAATTAATGTACTCTAACCTACCTCACTATGTTTTTCCTAAATCGATAAATTTTATAATTAGCCTTTTAAAAAGATTGATTCATTCTTCTGATGATCAATTCATTATCGAAATTTATATCTTTCTATAGTGTTTGCATCCGTAAAGTGTAATACATTCTAAAAATAAGTTATTAAACATACCTTCTGACTGTTTGCAAACTTGTTAACAGTGCAACAGATAGCTGACGATAATGCTGGTTTATTAATAACAGTGGCACAGTGTTCTAACAGCACTTGATTATGAAGAGCTGGTGCAGCAATTTTACTAGACGATTCGGAAAAGTCCACTGACGAAAACAGGCATTGGAGCAAGTGACGATCCGCCTCCAGACCGTGCAAAGTCACCAACTGTTACCCACAAAAACAAATCAATATACATTTAACTAAAACAATAGTAAATTAAACATAAAATTTAAACCAACTTCTTATTCAATACATATAATTGACATTTTTACAGTGTATAAGACAGAAAAAACAATAATCAAGACACCTTTGTTCTACTAGGGCATTACTATCGGTAAAGAAATTTTCTGTAAGAAAAACATATGAGCATTGATGAATGAATGAAAAGTATGGCTACCGTATTTATAATACTTTCATAAAGAACACAAAAAAAACTTACCTTTAAAAGATCCTCGACCACTTGTTTTTGATTCTTTTTAGTTAATGACGCAACTAAATAACTTATTTGTGACAAAGTAAAAGACAACGAGTCTAGGTTCATAGTTCCATGAACACGGCCTCGAAAGCTTCAAATATGTTTGAAGCTTTCTCAGGAAACAACCACGGGCCTTTTGTCCAGAGAGTCCTATTTGTTATTGGGAGACAACTCAATTTTAAATGGTCCAAGACCATCATCGAATCGTTCAATTTCCTTTTTTAACACTTAATTTATTACTATCATTGTTAACGTAACACATGCAGCACAACACGCAGAAAATTTACTATTTTAACTAAACAATTTACGCATGCGTCAAACACAAACCCGAATTCAAACTTAGGCAATACTTACAATCAGAACTTATACCAATTTTTTTGTGTTACCAATTTGTACCACATACCAATATTAAATAATGCTGTTGTATAAAACGTGTTCCATTCTGCACTGTCTATACGTTTATGTTTTCAACCTACTCACGCTGATGAGTTCTGCCACACCTGAATTAATTTAAGTGCTAAACAAATGTTTTATGTATGAATTACATACAATGCGGTTTAAAAATTTTATTTGTAATGCTAATTAAAAAGTAATAAACGACGGTTCTTAATTAACCAAAACTGGAGACTCAACTTAAGTCTAGTAGGCAGGTGATTTACCTTCACGCGGTACGTATACTGGGTTATTTCCATGCTATATTGATCAGGATTAACTGGGAAAAATTGACGTATCTTTACACAGCAGATAAACAAGAGAATTTAACTAATTTATATCAGGTCTGGGTTTTAAGAAATTATTTAAACCAAGAAAACTGTTCTTTGTGTAAATATTTTACGTTTGTTACTGGATGGACAGGAATGTATACTACTGGGTTTAATTAATTCAGGATTATTATAATACACAAAAATACTTTAAATGCTCTCGGAATTACTTCTGAAATATTGGGATATTGATAAAACTGGGCTAAGGAATTTTTATGTTGTACAGGAAAATTACGTAAAGCAAATAAAATTAATGTTTACCTTTAGAATGTAATTTCGTAACAAGAGTTTATGACAAAAATTGAGCGGAGGTTTCTGGAGCTAAGTCAACTTATTGCACACGTTTGTGCCCTGGATGGGAGCCAGGCTTACTTCTCTGTGACAACGCGTTTGTGTATACGATAGTGTAGGTGATGTTCAAAAAACTTACGTGTGGACGATATCAGGGACTACGAATTCTGGCTGAGCACTAATCAGGAAAGGTCTGATGGTGCAAGGAGAGAATGTCCAAAGTGCGAAAGCCCGAGACAGACTCTATTATTATAAGCATAATGCGCGGTTTTATTCAACTGGGGCTACTGTGTGATGTAACTATCATTGATTGGTTTAACCGGACGCGGTACGTTGTGTTTGGGGACTTCTATCACCGAAAAGCTGTTCATCGATTTTCTACTTGCGATAATGAGAATAAAATCGATTTTTGTTTAATTTGTGAAAGGTAATAAAGAAAATGTTTAATTAATAATTAACCAGAGTACCTGTCGTAAACAATTACGAATCTTTACAATCTTGGCTCACTATTACTGTTCACTGTTATGTAAATAGCAAGGTTGTCGCATATAACAGCCTTGAGACTAGGGGCCAACTTTTTGCAGCAATGTAAATATGACATTTAAGAAATAGTCCTGAAATAAAGCACTGCCGAAGCAACCGCTCTTTAACCGGTCCATTTTCAATCTATGGGTCTTAGAGATGCTGGCTTTGATAGGTAGCATTAATACAGTATACACCCAGAAACATTTCTAGTGAACATTACAGATGCATTACTTTCAGATGCATCAGTAAGTTACTCAGGGTACTTGCGGACTACTTATGCAGTAACAGCTGCCCTCGCTCTTTTTAAATTCTCAGAGTCTACTTCGTGTTTATTCCGTGTAATAGTGCTTCATAAACAATATTGTCTTTGTAATGGTTTAATTTTTATCCACGATCTATAACTGATTTGACTATTAATCTTATATCGAAAGTTGTCGAAGAAACTCTCCAATTGATTGCAATTAAAATCAACTTGACCATTTTTGTTTCTTGTTCAGTGGAAAGCAATGCATTCTCTACTCTCTCATTTTTCTTTGGATGGTCGATTTCGGCATTTTCTTATTGATAAATTACCACTCGTTACA
This sequence comes from Vesta saturnalis, assembly GCA_036346205.1. Classification (NCBI taxonomy): domain Eukaryota; kingdom Metazoa; phylum Arthropoda; class Insecta; order Coleoptera; family Lampyridae; genus Vesta; species Vesta saturnalis. The sequence goes on along the minus strand of JARFJB010000113.1, from coordinate 4,354,664 downwards.
TCAAGTATGGCTGCCTCCAAGCTTGTTGTTGTAAAGTTTTGGTATGGACAAGCTCCCAAAATTCTGTCGATTGCCCATTATCTAGAAAACAAAAAAAATTCTTATAAACATGGCAACTTGGGACTCCTTACAATTTGAGTATTGTGATCATACATTTCGAAAATCTTCACAAACTTGTTAATGTTTTTATGGCTATAGCGCATTAACTTGAAGAGGTATATGCAAAAAAGTAGTAATGTTGTAACGCGTTCAAACGGCACTAAAATATCCGCAAAGGCCAACTAGCTCGTCCTTAGAGTCGTAAGTTTTACTAATAATTGTAGTTACGTTAAACGGTAAATTAAATCGGGTAATATTTTTAAACACTAGCCTACCTTAAATCAAGTGAGAGTACGTTTACAAAAGATGGTGCACTGGTGCAAAACAGAGAAATACACGAGTAGAAGAGAGGCACCATGCGCCATCTTGGATTTTGACGTCACAAGGATGCCCCACGTGGGAGCCCGTATTTTCCACCCTTATTCTTTATGGTTTCTTTTCGGAGGTCTTTTTCAACCCCTTGATGGAATTTTCATCCCTAATTAAGGTCTTTTTTGTTTTTACTCGCTTGCTTCAGGGGCGTATTTTTCACCTTTATTTTATGGTTTCTTTTCGGTGGTCATTTTCAGCCCTTGATGGGAATTTCAACCCTGATTAAGGCCTTTTTGATTTTTTTTATGCCTATGTGTAGCAGTCGTTTTTTTGTTGATTTTTCTTTTATTAATTATTTTTTATTAATTTATTTTTTAACCCGGGGAAATTTTCGATCCTAATATGTTGCCCTATAAGATGATCTCAAATCTGTATTCTGATAAGGGTGCGCAAATAATCATTAGATGTAAAAGATAGTTAGTTTAATCTGTGTCTACTATTAACATTTATTAGAGCTTGTTTATCAGATATTTGAATGATATAAAACTCATTTAAAGGTTTGATTAGGTAATAATTACGTTCGTGACAAAATTGACTGTATTTTCCCATATTACTTTATTAGCGAATTTTTTTAAATTTTATTGCCATGATTATTAAAATTATCACACTCCTATCTACAGATTGTGACTTTTTTACATATACGGGAATTTATTTATACACTGTGTTTATATTCTAATAAGGAGTGTTCGTTTGTAAGGTTGTTATTAGGGTTCTGTTCGCGGATTAAAAATAATCACATGTAATTACATTCATTTTCTCGTTTTAATGGTTTATAAACGATATGTTCTACTAACTAACCAATTTTCTTAATTACCGTTTTAGTTATTGTATACAATGTAAAATAAGTGTGTAATTAGTATTATATTTATATACATTAAAAATTTAAAATTTATTTGACCCCATTTTTTATCAGAAGAGATTATATAATTGTAAGTCTTTTTGTGCTTGCTCACGTGAGGGGCGTATTTCAGATCTCGAGATTGAGTTTGAGTTTGGTCTTGGAGCTTGGAGCTGCTCTTGCACTTGGGCTATGTCTTGGGGCTGGGGCTGGACCTAGAATTGGTCTTGGGGTTGGTCTTTGACCTGGAGTTGGTCTTTGGGCTAGGGTAGGGTGATAACTATTTTTGGTAATTATCTTGTAGATCATTTTGTTTCTGGGCCTAGCGCTCTGATTGAAAAGAATGTTATTTAGTCTATTTAAACAAGGTTGCTGGTAGAGTATCTGTTAGTATCGTTTACCGATTCAAGATGGAAGGTCAGTTTAAGCGTCCCTTTTCAGCCATAGTTGCGAGCTCGTCGGGTTGTGGGAAATCGTATTTTATCGTGGATTTTCTAAAAGATATCGAAACTGCCTGCGATACAGCTTTTGAAAAAAATATCTGGTTTTACAGTGAGCAGCCTTTATTCAAAGATCTCTCTGTGGAATTTCAAAAGGGTTTGCCTGATATGGAACAGTTTGACGGAGAAAAACCTGTCTTAATAATAATTGACGATCTAATGCGCAAAAACTAACGGCTCTGTGGCTGATATTTTTACAAAGGGTTGTCATCATCTAAATGTGTTTTTCTTAACACAGAACATATTTCATCAAGGACGTGGACAGCGGGATATTTTTCTCAACGCACATTACATAATTTTGTTTAAGAACCCACGTGACAGAGCTCAGATACAGCATTCAGCAAGACAGATTTCGCCGGACAACCCGAAATTTTTAGAAGCCGCGTACCAAGATGCCACTTCAAACCCACACGGATATTTCTTGTTCGATTTAAAACAGAATACACCGGATGTGCTACGTTATAGAACAAACATATTCGGGTATATATAGCAAAAAAGGGCTTAAGCCCCACAGTCATAAAGGTTTCATCTTAAATGATGGCTGACGTTTTAAGCGAGAACACTGATATCCTGCATGCATTAGCCAGATTAAGTAAAAGTCAACGTGACGCTTTATTGAAATGTTTGGATAATAAGCAGGTAGAGGTATTTGTGAGTGTGCACATAACATTTTAAAAGGTCGTGTACCTCTGTCAGCTGATCAGAAGCAGCGACTCTCTAAACATAAGCACACTTTAAGACGCTTGGCACAGAGATGCGAGTCTATAAAAAAGAAGAAACAGTTTCTTGTACAGAAAGGTAGTACATTTCTACCACTCCTGTTACGACCAGTACTCGGCGAAATTCTGGGTAATCTGTTTCAATAACCATGGACCACAATCTGAAGAAGATGATTATTCTACCGATGGACTTTATACAACGCTTACAGGTGCCAGATGTTAGACAAAACAACATTTTAACGCAGCTGAGTAGCGATATGGATAAAGTTTTAAACACCAAAATGACTGACCATGACAAATGGCAGCAAGTTCTTCAAAGGATCTACACTTTTCTAATCAGTTACGTCAGACCACCAGCATAACAATCAGCGGTGACGTTGTTGCTGATGATAATAGAGATTTACTGCAACGCAAAGGTCTAGCGGACGATGAAATAGTATCAACACTTCCGTCTTTATATAAGAGAAAAGGCGAGGCTTTCTCACGTACATTGAATACGAGCAGTGATGTATTTTGGGATAAAAGGCAATAAAAGGCGAGATCATACCACATTTCAACAAAAAAAAACGTCAGTTTGCGACGTACATTAAAGAGATAAATATACCACGAGAGTTTATCGGAAATACGCAAAGACATGATGTTCCTGTATCACCCAGCGTTGAACGGACCCTCACATCAACTATAGGTGAGAATTACGATGCTGATAGTGAAACGTGGGAAACACCGAGGAGAATCTCTCAAAAAAGAAGAAGAGGAATTTCACTAGATTGGGATTCGTGGCGGACATAACATGGATGCTGTATACTATGATCCCTCTCACCCGGCAGGGTTCGCTGGTATAACACTTTTAACTAATGCTGTAAAAGATAAAAAAAAACATGGTGAAGTGAAAAATTGGTTGCAGGCATAGGAAGCTTATACGGTACATAAACCAGTCAGAAAAAAGTTTCCACGAAATAAATATATTGTGAGTAAACTTTACGAGTTGTGGCAAGCGGATCTTTGTGATATGCGAACTTTAAGTAAACACAACAGTGGATACAACTACATACTAACGGTAATTGATGTATTTAGCAAGAGGGCATGGGCGAGAGCACTTAAAACGAAGACAGCCTCATCTGTAATAGAAGCATTCGCGGATATTTTTAAGGATTGCGACAATACTCCGGCAAAAATAGAGACAGATAAAGGCAAAGAGTTTGTGGCGAGCAGTGTACAAAACTTTTTCAAGAAACAAAATATCAATTTCTATGTAACAAATAACCCTGATGTAAAAACATCTGTAGTTGAAAGATTTAATAAAACATTGAAAAAGATGTGGCGTTATTTCTCTTACAAAAATTCCTACAGGTATATTGATGTACTCGAAAGACTTGTGACTGCCTACAACAATAGCCCTCATTAAAGTATAAAGATGGATGGACCCCGCGGCTGTAAACGATGAAAACATTTTGCAAGTGTGGAATAACCTGTACGCGAAAGGTTTAGGTCTAGTACGTCATCCTAAATATAAAGTCAGCGAGCATGCCAGAATCGCCAGAACTAAGTACGCCTTAGAGAAAGTATATGAAACGAATTGGAGCGAGGAAGTTTTACAATTAGTGCGGTGATAAAAATAAGACCACCAGTTTATCGAGTAATCGATCTTAATAACGATCCTGTTGAGGGTACCTTTTACGAAGAAGAATTGCAGGTTGTTACGGTTGATAAAGATACTCTATTCAAAGTCGATAAGATTCTAGCAAAGAAGGGCCGCGGGCGATATAAACAATACCTGGCCAAGTGGCGTAGTGACAAATTTAATAGCTGGGTGTTAGCTTCTCAGCTGAGAGATATATAAAAATGGAGTTCTATCTTGCGTTATTGAGTAATAGCTCTATGACATATTTTCCAGGTAATATGACGTCAAGTTTTATTACGCAGCTGCCAAAGCAGATAAGATTAACGGGGTCGTGGGTTGTAGAGGTATAGGAAATTCATGTTCTTTTGTCGCTGTAAGTGCAACAGACAATTTAATTTATTATAGAACAGAGACACCTGGAGAGAACGTGCTAGAAACGATATTTAAAAAGGCCGCTGAATATTTTCAACGCGACAACGCCAAGATCATTTATATTGAAGTTGGCTGGTACGTGATACGTTTCGCTTGGGGAAATTATGCCAACATAGAAGAAATTGACAGCGAGCTAAATAGCCGTGTACTAATAAGTAAATTGCTAACAGTCGAATATCATAACTTACTAAGCGCATCACTACGAAATTAAAAACTCAGCTCTCGCTATTCGGATTGTCACAACGTCTAGCCTTACAATTGGGTTATCGTACGTATCAGAACATAGCTATGGAACCAATGCCCCCTCACCCCGCTAGTATATGGATAGGATTACCAACTCAGATATTTGTTTATTGCGACATCGTTGAACCGCAAATTGTGGCTGATGTAGCACTGGTAAATATTTGGATGCATTCGCTTTTCTCACAGGTGGAGGTTTACTTAAATCAAAAGATGGTGTCACAACCAAACAACACCTACGTCTTCCGTTCATATATCGAAGCGCTGCTAAATTATGGAAAGGAGGCCAAGAGTTCACATCTAGGATGTACCTTATGGCACAATGATACAGCTTGACAGATGAATACACTGCGAAACGCAAATAACGGTTTCTCAAAACGTCAAGTACCGGGAAACAGATAGAGACGATTGGTCACGTGCACTCGGATTTGTTTAATCAAGAAAAGTTTCTCATAAGTGGTGTTGAGTTAAAGGCTAAATTTGTACGATTAAGAGATACGTTTAGCCTAATGACGGCACTCGCTTCAACTTACAAGGCGCGAATTATAGACACTAGTTTACTGGTGAGACGTATGCGAATCATTCCAACTATTCTAATTGCGCACACTAAAGCTATAGAAACAACCGTCGCATAATACCCTGTTACAAGGACCGGCGTAAAAGTGTTAACTATACCTGCAGGCATACAGCGAAAATCATTGGATAATGTTTTCCTGGGTCGGTTACCTAAACGATGCATCGCAGGCTTTGTAGCAAATAAAACCTTCAACGGTGATTACCCCTTGAACCCGTTCAATTTTCATCGTTGCAATATTAACTACGTGTCGTTATATATTGACGGACAACAAATTCCTTCAAAGGCCTTACAACCAGACTTTACAGCTAATGGTTTATGTGTAAGAGCGTACCACACCTTATTATCTGGTACGGGTATTCATTTTTTGAATGAAGGTAACAATATATCGAGAAGTGATTACCCCAACGGCTACTGTTCAATGGCCTTTGACCTAACACCTGACTTGTCTACAAACGCTAATACGCACTGGAATTTAGTTAGAAACGGTTCCCTTAGGCTGGAAGTCGGGTTTGAAGAAGCGCTCGCCGAAACCGTTAACTATTTGGTGTATACAGAATTCGATAACGTGATCGAGATCCATAAACATTGGAACGTCGTTGTGGATTTTAGCTGTTAAAAGTGGTAGCTCTAACCTGCGATCTTCAGTGTACAGCAGCAGCCGAAAGAATATGGACGTATACTTGGACGTACAAGAGTTTAGTGGTGTTAATAACGAATTCATACCGAAAGAAATTGTCGTGGTTACAGATCATGGTCGTTTATCGTTGATGCTAATAAAACCACCTCGAGGTTACTTTATATCAAGATCCATGTCACAACAGATAAAATTTATGGAGGATAATTATCATGGGCTGAAATGGTGGTCAGGTCATGTACACTACAACAATTTCCGTGAGGAGTTGATGAGAGTGTTGCGCCCCTTTAACAAAATTTACGTTAAGGGCCGTGAAAAACAACAGTTTTAAGGTTTCTTAACAAAACAATAGTAAACCTGGAGGAGACTGGTTGCCCGTCGATTAAACAATTGAAAAAGGAAGCAAAAGCATATAGCTGTTTAAACCATAACATCACTGGGCCTATGTGTGCACTGGAGAACGCCTTACTACTGCAAGACTGGACGCATCCCAATTTCAAAGATGTATGCGGTACAAGTGTTGAAATGTTTGAAATCGATCCCCAGCCACAAAAAGAATGTGTTTTGGCTTGTATGTGCTTCTAATCAACTGCCGAGACACGCACTTAGAGCGTGTGCAATTATTATAAACACGGATCCTGCAGACAAACCAGGTCAGCATTGGACCGCTATCTACATTGATGATAATGGTAACGGAGAGTATTTTGATTCCTTTGGACGAGCACCTCAAGGGTATCATTTGCGTTTCCTAGAGAAGAATTCTAAATGGTTCCGTTACAATAAAACAATACTGCAGGATTATCATTCGGATGTGTGTCGTTTTTATACGTTAACGTTTCTACATTGTAGATTAAATAGTTTATCAATGATTGATTTTGTAAAAAACTTTTTTAGTACACGTTTAATTGTAAATGACGAGATAATTAAATTATTGTTCAACGCCTGTTAGCCAACCGTTCTATTCTGATAAAGAGATTTTTTAGTACCTTACTTTTTTTTAATTAAGAGTTGCGTAATATCAGATGAGCCCATTGTTTTTCTTTCTTTTTAATTCAGCATGTGTTATAAAATTTATGACTTTAGCGTTTTAAGGAAAGTGTGTTACTCGGTTGGTAGATTATTAAAATTAACAGGTTTATATAATTACACAGTAATTACCTAAAAGTAAACATGAACAGTGGTTTCTAACTACATATTGTTGTTGTGGAATTTAAAACATGTGATTATTACATTCCAAACTTTTAATGCGGTTTTTATAAAGAAACAATTTGTGTGTGTGTATGTATGTATGGACAACATTTAATATTTTGTTCAAACCGCTTTGTTATTAATTACCTTAAGGGAAAGGTAAATATGAGTTGCAGTAAGTGTGATAAAGATAATTAGGTTGTTTGTATATTTGCACTCTAAAAATTAATTATGGGGAAATCAATGGCTAGTGCTACATCAACTATTCATGAACGTAAAACATAGAAAGTGCTTTAGTTTGATTAGACGAGTAACACAAAGCAGTGACTATCACTCGTCAATCAGTCCCTCAAAAATGTTATTTCAAAACAAAGGTGGTAAGTGTGCTGTTAACCTTTTATTTATTTTATTTACTTGTACAGATTTTTAATTACAGTTAGCAAACACATCTAGTTATACGTAACTTTAAAAATATTAAGGTGTACAATAAACAACAATTTAACGAGCGGATGGATATTAAACGTATTTCAATGCAATCAATGCTGGTAAAGCAAGCAGTTTTAATATTCGTTTAGAAAACAATAAAACTGTTATGTAATTAATTAACTTAATAAAAAAAAATTGTTTCATTAGAGAATAATCGGAATGTCAGTAATTTTTTTTTTAACTCACGGAGGCTTTTTAAATTTCGATATTTACAATAAAAATAAGTGTTCTATAATTAAATTTTACTGTCATTCAAATTCCCACACGCAAGATCAAACCCTAACGCAAGTTCATACACCTGTCTTACAAGATAGCAATAGGGCCTCCTTATTAGAATACAAATTCAAATTTTACTTCAAGGGTTACGGGGCTAATTCCCAGCAGTAAGTTGCGAAGCTCTATATCAGCCTTACAAGATAGCATTAGGCCTCCTTATATTAGAATGCAACCCCAATGTATAAATAAAATTTCGTAAGGTTACAAACTGTAGATAAGAATTAAAAGAACACGCACAATTGCTTAACCTCCAGGGGCTTCCCACCAAAGGGCTTTTAATACAAACAAAAATAATCAGGGTTGAAATTCCCAGCATGGGTTGAAAAAGGCCACCGAAACGAAACCATAAAATAAGGGTGAAAAATACGCCCCCTCAAGTAAGCAAGTAAAAACAAAAGGGCCTTAATTAGGGATAAAAATTTCATCAAGGGGTTGAAAAAGGCCTCCGAAAAGAAACCATAGGGGTGAAATCAAGGGGTTGAAAAAGGTCTCCGAAAAGAAACCATAAAAAATAAGGGTGGAAAATACGGGCTCCCACGTGGGGCATCCTTGTGACGTCAAAATCCAAGATGGCGCCTGGTGCCTCTCTTCTACTTACACGTGAACCTATCTTTTGCAGCACACTGCGGGTCTCACACTTTGGTTGCTATCCCCTTAAGGCGAATCTGAAACTTAATGCTCCAAAAACACCAAAGTATAGCTCTCACTTTACGGTTTTACTTGAAATAAATAAACTAAACTTTCAACGAAATCTTATTACTGTATAAAGTAAAATTTTAAACTGAATTCAGATTTAATGCATCTGCGAATCTTTACAAATAATCAAACGCATGAAAAAAACTCAAAATCAACTCCATTGAATCAATGCAAATATCTCATGAACGCCCTACTAAGTTTTAAATCAACTTTAAAAGTTCTTATCAACAAACACGAACTTCAAATTCACTTCTTAATAATTTAAATTCACATATAAAACCTATTGTCCATCTTTATAGCACAAAAGCGCTTTCGTGAGACAAAAGGCGGCACACACCCTTTTCAATTAATAGAAATGCTAAAAATAGTATATTCAATTTAGGATGACGTCACCAGTGGCCTACGTAAACATTTATTAAAAAATTATATAAAATCTTATACTACCAGTTAAGTAACTAAATAATTACGTAAATGTGAAGGGTATCAATATTAACAACAAATATTAATTTAAACAAACAATAAATCCGGTGTACGCACACTTTTCCAAAACAACAAGTTATTATCTTCTGATATTAGCCCATAATTTATTAAACCAACCTTTTAGCTTCAAAATGTCTTACAAAAGTATTCACGATTATTTCCCCCCTAAACGATACCAGTGCATCGGGAAAACTATACAATAATTCGCCAAGTGCCACCTGAGAAATCTTTTATTGGATCACAGGATCACAAGGGTGATTTAAATCATTCCCTCTTACGTTCTCAATCGGAGGCGAGTTACACACGTCCGACTCTACTCTTAATTCCCTTCCGCGACTCTTTCAATAAAACAAATACCTCATTATAAGGTCTACTGTCTAGATATCCTTAATTTTCTCTGACTTGACAACCCATATACGATCTCACGCAATTAAATGCTACAAAGAATTAACTCTCGATGAAGCAATTTTCTCTTAATTCATACACTATAAATCAAAGTTGAACTAAACATTAGGATTACCTGATAATATAAAATAAAAATTACTTCTCCCTAATTCTTTTACTTAGATTTAAAATCAAAGTTGAACTAAACATTAGGATTACCTGATAATATAAAATAAAAATTACTTCTCCCTAATTCTTTTACTTAGATTTAAACATAAACAAGCTTAACAAACATTAACCAAAATAAGCAGTATTCATAATCTCAATTTTTATTATTATTTATACTATACAATCAAAAAGTTACTCATTAAGTTGAAAAATTAATCATTTCCAACCTCTAATAAATCTAGCAACGTTAACCAAACCCTATTTTCTCAACTACAAACCAGTGTATCCCATAGCTTACATTTAAATTCACAGGAATTTTCAACAAATTCTCACAACAAAAACTAATTTTTCTACCCAAAATTCTATACACGGTGATAATGTTTTACATTTCTTGAACGTGCTTCTGCAAGACCGCATATCACTTAAACCGAAGATGAGCCGGATATCTTTCTGAAGAATGAACAATAGGGACATATCGGTATTTGTTCCCCCTGCATACAATATTGCAATTTAAATGCGGGCGCACAACGGCATATTGCATAATACATTTCAATTAAATGAATTTCAGAATGTTGTTTTAGTTTTGATAACAAAACGTTATGCAAAAAAATCTTGTGCTCCTGACACCACTCTGCAATCGAGTTTCAATTTAAGGTCATCCTAAAGAAAAAGGATGACACCGTTAAGTTACGTGATGAGGATAAACAGCCAAATGCAGGATCGTTAAGCTGAAAAGCAGCCCAAGCAACTCAGGTATCCACAAGGATGCAACAAGAGTTATTATTGTACCAGGGGCACTAGCCAGTATAGACCACCTTGGAAATAGAAACCGTAACAAAGGACGCCACAGGAATTCAAAAATTGGGATCTGATCGAGTAGCATGGCTAAAAACTTAGCTCATGCTAATTTAAAATTAAAAAAGATGAAATATGACGGCTTCGTTTTCACGATGTCGCTCAAATTCAACAAACTCGAGTTCGACAACCTGGTCTGCGTCGATCACGCAGAACTCACCGAAGAAGTCGACTCGAGAGTGTCTAACGAACCAGTATAGCCTGGAAGAAGCATTAACACGAGGTTAACAGAACACGAAAGATACTTACGCTTACTTCATCAGCAATTGTTGAACATGCCTTAAACACTTTACACAATATAAAATTTGAAGACACAAGAATTTTGGCTAGGAAATGGTATGCAAGAAAGATACGAGAAGCTATAGAAATGCTGAAACAGTCTAACAACTTGAACAAGGGTAATAGATATGAACTGTCTGATACCTGGTGTCTATTTCAAAAATTGAAAGTAATACAGTCTGCAACAGTGATTTAATTTTAATTCTCTAATCTAGTTATACCTTATCCATATATGTCATTGTGATGTTACCTTATCAATATTTGTGACTTTTATAATACGCCTGCCGAAGGACATAGTTTCTGCATGAAACTTGAAAATAAATAAATAATTTCTCAAGTAAAGTGTTATTTAGCGTGTCAAATTGTGAAGGTTTCAATTCTTCTATTACCCACATTTTTATAGAAGCGGGCTTTAGAGTTATTTTTCAAGTTAGTGTTTATATGTCTATTAACGTCTATATGACATGAAGGTTTAACCACCCATCTGGCGTAAACATTCTTGTTGGTTTTACAATGTTGCTTGTTTTCATTATAAACATACTACAATAGAGGTTGCATGATTATATTAAAGATATGCATTATTTCGTTTCGTTTAGTTTCCGCTGTATAGGTTGGAAGATAGTGTGTAGTTTCACACTATTTTGAACGTGCCTCTGCAAAATTGCATATAATTTGATCGAAGATGAGCAGAATAATACGCTTTTGAAGAATAAACATCGGGGACATATTAGTATTTGCGCCCCAGCAGACAATGTTGTACAGCATGTACACAACGGAATATTGCATAATATACTTAAATTAAATGAATATGAGGAAGTTGTTGTGGTGTGATAACAAATGCATCCATTTTTACCTTCCAACCTACATATACGTGTGCTAAATCGACATATTCCTTAACTTACTTAACAACGTTTGAGAAAGTTTTGCCAAGACCGGCATGTTATCTCTGTGTGTGTGTGTGTGTGTGTGTGCGTGGGTGACTGTGTGCGTGCGTGCGGGCGTGGGTGTATGTAGGGGGGGGGGGGGTGCGAGCTTGTGTGTATGTTAGTATCTAGGAATACGAACGTACTTAAAATTTCGTATTTTATTTGCTTTCGTTTTTGTTGGAGGCTGACTAAATTTTGAGACAATTCCAGTAGCGGAAAGGGGAGATTTATTAGGGACAGTTTTTGGTTTTTCTCAAATATTTCAAAGATATAAACATACCAGAATATAGATTTTAAAGCTATAAATTATTAGTATTGTATGCAATTTTTTGATACTACGCGTAATTTGGCTGCGAATTTAAGTATCCGTTCAAATTTTACAAAGCCAAATAAGTGTTAAAAATTTGAAAATAAGATTTAAAATGCTTAAACTGCATCATTGCTATTTCTATAGAAGCGACTATTTTGGAATTTTTTTAAAGTTAGCATCTAGATGTCTATTAACTTTTATCTGACATAAAAGTTTAAACGCTTGGCATAAGTGTTTACTTGCCAAACTCACCTCGTTTGGGTTAAATGATACGCTCATCAACTGGGTTTCTAGTTTCCTTGATAAAAGACGAATACGTGTCGTAGTTGATGGCTTTTTTTCAAAAGAAGTTAGCATTAACGCGGGCGTACCACAGGGATCCGTTATAGCGCCTACACTTTTTCTGCTGTACATAAATGACCTTATTTCGTCAACAACTAACCCCATCCATTGCTTTGCTGACGATAGCACTCTTCACTGCAGTTCATCTCAGTCTACTCATAGTGATAATCCACCTTCTATGTCAAATCAAGAAATTAAAGCTGAAATGGCAAATTCAATCAACAAAGACATTCAATGTATCCTCGAATGGGGAAGCAGTAATATAGTTAAATTTAATGCTAACAAAACTCAGTGTTGCCTTGTGTCCGCCAAAAAAGATCGATCATTTCCTGTTGTAAGTATGAATGGCTTAGTTCTTAAGTTTTCAGACTCTATTACTCTGTTGCGTATGACTGTATCTTCTCTAATCTCTCATGAGTTGACCATCTTCTGTCAGCTACCACAACAGCTGCTCGTAAAATAGGCTTTTTGTACAGATCTAAGTAGTATTTTACCTCTCAACGACTCCTTCTGCTGTATAAGGCCCAAATTCGGCCTCATCTGGAATATAATTATCACCTCTGGGTTAGTGCTCCCCAATACGCTCTCGGTATCGTTGATCGTATTCAAAAGAGAGCGATTAGGCTTATAAATGACCCGTCCTTAACTTCTCACATACAGTCCCTTGAGCATAGAAGGATGGTTTCAGTTCTTTCTTTGTATTATCGTTATTACAACGGCTACTGTGCTGCTGAATTATATTCTTTGATACCATCTCGGGCTATCTTTGCCAGAAACACTCGATTGGCTTATTCACATCATCAGTATGCAGTACAAATCTCCACTTGTCGTACCAAACGGGCGTAATCCACATTTTTCTACACGACTTCTAAACTCTGGAATGATCTCCCTAGTTCCTGATTTCCCCTCACTTATGATATGAGAAAATTTAAGGTAGCTGTTCATAGACATCTATTGGCAATTCATTATCCCCTATCCATCCTCCTAAGTGTTCCTGAGTGATTTAGCACGATTGGCCAAATTCAGCCTGTTCAGGTCCACAATCATAAAAAAAAACTGGCATGCATGATTTTATGCATGGTTACATTATAACATGATAATTATAACCAAATTTCTTGGATGTAATCATTTTTTTTAACCAGCGGGCGTTATTATGACCCAGCGGGTCAAAAATTTAAAACAATACGCACAAAGCTATGAGTGTATTTAAAAAGGTTTAGAATGCTATTATTACAATTAGTCACGTTTATACTTGGTGGTACAATTCCTCAGTTTCATTCATCTTATTTCTGGAAATATCTCTGTTATTGCGTTCAAAACTAACTAAACCAAATTGTAAAATATATTATCAAGTTGGCATGTCTGATTTTGTACTCGGTTTCATGGTAACGCACCGCCGAGGTAGTAGAGTATTGGTGACACGGACTGCTTAGTATTCGGGAGGTAATGGGTTCGATTCCCATTAGCGTCTACCTTATGTGAGGTTTTTTCAGGGGGTTTTCCCCATACACGTGTAGCGGCATGGTCACTGCATATACGCACACCATGTGCGAATGTTGGGGGTAGTATTTCCCCCTGAGATCGCTAACTCCGTTCATTCCGATCCTACCCATCCTGAATCCCACGATATATATGTATTATATATATATATATATATATATATATATATATATATATATATATATATATATATATATATATATATATATATATATATATATATATATATATATATATATATATATATATTGTGGTGTGTGTGTGTGTGTGTGTGCGTGTGTAATGTATGCGTATATGCTGGGAATCCATGATTGTGGCTGAAGGAGCTTGAAAAGCTCTAACAGACCCCCCTCCCTTGGGAAGGGAATGAAATACGTGACCTTTCCTTTTTTTTCGGTAACTCTCCAATACCTACTATCATAAATGAAAACTGTCTTTCTTTTGAATACAATTAAAGTTATAATTCATTTTAGATATTCAATATAGTAATCGTGCATAAAATTTTGTATGCATTGAGAGCATAACTGGTTTTTATGATCCTACGGCGCTTTTCTAGTCCGAACGCTAGCGGAAAAGTAGAAAAGGTAAGAATTTAAGATCAAACGTGCGAAAAGTGAAAAATTTTATGGATTCCGAAGAACCGCAAAGAGAGAATGGACAATTGACGTAGCAAAATGACCTCGTGAAATGAAACCGTTCTGTAATTGAAAGAAAAATTAGATTAGATACAATTCTGAATTTTCCCAGAAGAAGATAGACAGCAAATTTTAAATCGATTTTGGCAACATATAACCTGGTCTGAAAATGAAATTTACGTTTCAAGCCTTGTAGATAGCATGCCCCCACGAGATTTGAAAAACCAAACCAATGAAACTTTAAGACGTTTTAACACATTAAAATGTCATTTGAAAAAAAATAGTGTTTGCGTAAGAGTGTGTCAGGTTATGTTTATCAATACCTTAAGACTAGGCACTTGGTCCTTGCATAACTGAGCAACTTCAAGTAAGGATCACAATATTGTTTCTTCTGATACTGAAGATTTTAATTTGCCTCACACAAAATAATATCAACTCTAGACATGAATCAGATAAATCACATTAAGGAATTCCCGAAAATGGAATCTCATTATTGTAGAGCTTCATCTAGTAAGAAATATTTGCAGCCTATTTAGCAAAGTAAAGTTGCATTATAAAAAAGTTACGTCCAGTATTGTGTAGACAAGAGCTGTAAACTCCTCTGTATAAAGACATCCCATGAGGAGTTTTCTTTGAATAATTTAGGTTTATATTCTCCGAAAAAAGATCAATGTGACCTTTGCGTCTCATATGAGACTAAAAACATCGATGAGCAGTTATATAATTAACACATTACCAAGAAAAAGAGAGCACAGGATGAAAAATCATCAGATAAAAGTAAAGCTCAGCTTGTCTTTACGATGGTCCTTTAATCAATACATCTTAGTGGTCCATAACTTTACCTTGTATAATTTAATAACAATGCTTTCTGTGGCATGGAAGAGTAACCGCAAATGAATTTGCAACAATTTTATACAGTTTCATAGAAACTAATTTGTCAGAAGGGCAAGAAATTATTTTGGAATTCAGGCAGAGTCAGGAATAAACAAAACTTACTAAGTATCATTGAACAGAATATCAATTTACATGAATGGTGTACGACACTTTAAACACGTTTTTGTCCCTCCTGTAAAATAAGGGTAAAATGAAAGTAAACCGACAATACACATATGTAGGTATAAAAGGTTATGCAATCGACTTTTTTGCACTATCGCTAAATTGACTTATTACCTCACTTTACGTTTCACTATAGGACATTATGTATGTGTGCTTGTGTGTGGGTGTGCGTGCATGAGTGCATGCATACGTGTGTGTGTGTGTGTGTGTGTGTGTGTGTGTGTGTGTGTGTGTGAGTGTGTGTGTGTGTGAGTGGGTGTGTGTGTGTGTGTGTGTGTGTGTGTGTGTGTGTGTGTGTGTGTGTGTGTGTGTGTGTGTGTGTGTGTGTGTGTGTGTGTGTGTGTGTGTGTGTGTGTGTGTGTGTGTGTGTGTGTGTGTGTGTGTGTGTGTGTGTGTGTGTGTGTGTGTGTGTGTGTGTGTGTGTGTGTGTGTGTGTGTGTGTGTGTGTGTGTGTGTGTGTGTGTGTGTGTGTGTGTGTGTGTGTGTGTGTGTGTGTGTGTGTGTGTGTGTGTGTGTGTGTGTGTGTGTGTGTGTGTGTGTGTGTGTGTGTGTGTGTGTGTGTGTGTGTGTGTGTGTGTGTGTGTGTGTGTGTGTGTGTGTGTGTGTGTGTGTGTGTGTGTGTGTGTGTGTGTGTGTGTGTGTGTGTGTGTGTGTGTGTGTGTGTGTGTGTGTGTGTGTGTGTGTGTGTGTGTGGTGTGTGTGTGTGTGTGTGTGTGTGTGTGTGTGTGTGTGTGTGTGGTGGTGGTGTGTGTGTGTGTGTGTGTGTGTGTGTGTGTGTGTGTGTGTGTGTGTGTGTGTGTGTGTGTGGCTAGTCGGTCGTGGTGCATGTGTATGCTTGCACTGTGTGTGTGTGTGTGTGTGTGTGTGTGTGTGTCTGATTTCAATCAGTTTCTCCTCAGTATTTATTATTTAAATGTATAGACCACATTGACTTTGCTAGGGGCGGATATGCGGTGTAAGGAGTAAGATAAGTAAATGTGATCTTATTTCGGACGGAATAACTAAAAAATTTGAAAAGCAATTTCATTGAAATTTAACATATGTGTCGAATATCTAAATGTCTAGACCACAGTTGTTTTTGAGTTAAGAACTAAAGAGAAAGAGACATTTGCTTTCTTTTTCGACCGTAATAATTTCAATACTAGAATAGCGATTGCATTCACTAGTAAGACATAAATGTTTGAACCCCAACAGAATTTGATGGAAATAGGAATAGAAATTACAGATTTTTTTTAAATAACTATAGCTCTGAAGTTTAGCCGAATAAGCTAAAGCACTCAGTGACACCTAGGAAAAATAAAACAAATAAATACGATAAGTAAATTAAGTAAAATAAGTAAAATAAGTAAAATAGGTAAAATAAGTAAAATAAGTAAAATAAGTAAAATAAGTAAAATAAGTAAAATGAGTAAAATGAGTAAAATGAGTAAAATGAGTAAAATGAGTAAAATGAGTAAAATGAGTAAAATGAATAAAATGAATAAAATGAGTAACATGAGTAAAAGGAGTAAAATGAGTAAAATGAGTAAATGAAGTAAAATGAGCAAAATGAGTAAAGTAAGTAAAATAAGTAAAATCAGCAAAATAAGTAAAATAAGCAATAGATAATATATTTACAAATATTAACATTTTTAATCCAATATCGAGTCCGTGTAATCTTTCTAGTCATTTTATGACAAGTGTCTCTTTTTTACCCAATAATAATGCAATTAGTAGATTCAATGATAGTAAATTTTTCTATAGGAGAAATTATACAAATGAAATTTGCATTCAATAGAAAGTTGGAATGAAATGTATGCTGCACAAAACGCAGATCTTAAATTTACTGCTTTTATAGAAAGGTTTACATGCCTGATGGATACTGCGTTCCCACTGCAGCGAGTTCTTATTAAACCTAAATATGATGGTGCTGCTGCTACGAATACAAAAGCATGGATTACCGATGACATTATTAGGCTAGGTTTTTTATTAAGAGATCTATTTAAGTGTGTTAAGACAACTAATGACTCTTTGCTAAAGGAAAGATATAGAATCTTGTTAAAAACGCATAGGCAAGCAATGTCTTTAGCTAAAAAGGCTTTTTATGATGGAAAAATTAAAAAATCATCAAGGCTGTTTGGCATTTTTTACCATAAGATTCCGCTATTTCTTCATTTTCCAACAATTATGTATGACAATATACCAGTTCCAAACCTTTTTAAGATACTAGTGTGGAGCTTCGCTCCGCGCTATTGTCACAACACACCTCAATAACCATTTACAATATTTATTTATAGGTGAAATTTTTTTTATAAAAAAATATATTTCAAAATTTCAAAATTCGGGAAAATTAAAATCATGAATGAATCAAATGTGCCTATTTTATTGGCCTAAAACCATCTTCGCATTATTGCCTTTCTAATGAAACTTTTTTTGAGCACATCGGTTGGATAGTTTCAAAGTCTATTACGGACATAGGTAGAAACAATTTTTGTGTTTTATAGATATAGATTAGAGGCATCTCCCATTAATATAACCTTAATAAAAGTAATTAACGATCTATATCAAGATACACGTGCAAAAATAAATGCAGCAACAACGCTAACGTCCCATTTCCTGGTAACAATAGGATTCGACAAGGCTGCTGCATGTCCCCAATTGTCTTTAACATATATCTGGATTCTGCACTCAAATAAGTGAGAAAAAAATGTGGAGGAATGGGCATTTCTATAGGGGACTCAACACTTTTCACCCTACGTTATGCGGACGATCAAGTGGTAATTGCACAAGATCATAATGAGAAAACCCAATGAAGAGTACCTTAAGTGGGGATTAACAATAAATCAAAAAAAAAACTGAATACATGAGCATAGGTGGCCCAAATGAAGACATACACTTAGAAGATGGAACGTCTATTACAAAATGGCAACAGCTACTTATACTTAGGAACAATAATCGACAAAACACGAAGGTGTGATGAGATGATTAGCTACAATATAAATAAAGCTAGAAAAATAACCAGAGCACTAAACTCAATACTTTGTGGGAAAGACATTACAAAAAAAAAACAAAAATGCATATATACGAAGTCATTAAGATAAGCAACAGAATGGAACAAAAAATACTCGCAACAGAGATGGACTTCTTCAGAAGATCAGCACGAAAATCAAGAAACGAAGAAACATGACGCATGCTAAATAAAGAAAAAACAATCATGGAGGAAATACGAGGTAAACAACTAATATGATATGGGCATGTAAACAGGATAAATGAAATAAGACTTCCAAGGAAATTAATGGAATGGACACCAAGAGAAAAACGAAAACGTGGGCGGCCTAGAAAAACATGGGTACAAGGAATATATAAGGCAATGTCAGACAGTATGTTAATCCTCGTTGGTACAGACAAATTGACAATCAACACCGCTGGAGTGTTAACGTGTGGTGCGGTATTATTAACGGCTACCTGATTGGTCCATACATCTTTAATGGTAATGTAAACGGTCAGACCTTTTTAACCTTTCTAAGGAATTAACTACCAGGATTACTTGAAGGTGTTGATTTGTACACAAAACAGAATGTGGATTCAATTAGATGAGGCCCGCCACATTATGCGGGAATTGTAAGACATTATCTAAATAGATGCTACAATGGCATGTGGATTGGACTAGATGTACCAGTAGCATGGCCAGCGCGATCTCCCGGCTTTTACTTAAGGGGTTATTTAAAAAATGTCGTGTATGAGCGGGAGCCCACAACTCGAGAAGACATGATTGAGAGAATCGAAACTGCGTGTACAAACAAAACACGGCCGTATTACTAACAACTGTTAATCATTTTGAGCGAAGAATGGCGTTATGTATTCAAGAAAATGGAAACATCTTCGAACACCTTTTGTAAAAAAAATCGTGAGAGGCAAGGGGTATCACGCTAATCAAGCACCCTAAAGGGACGAAAGCCCCGTCACGTCCACGTCGTTCATCCTGGGTAATGCTAAGCACGGGAAATTGCGTGTCAAACAGCCTGGACCTGGTTGACCATCAAACGGAATCGGTTCAGATAACGGATAGGAACAACACAGAGGGAGAGAGATGCAGAGTGGTGGGGAGTTACAAAATACGTACACTCTGGGGGGGAGGGGGGGATGGAAACTTTTACTTAATTTATAAACTTTGGAACACCGTAACTCAGTGAAGAGTGATCCGATGAAAAAAAACAAAAAACTGTTGCATTCGTCTTATTGCCAGCTACACCTTTCACCTTGAGAAAAAAATCCACTGCCATTTAAAAAAATAGCCCCCATGATGAAGTCTCTAAAGTGGCGTCATCTACAATTAAATTGATGTCATCATATTTCCCCCTTAAAGCCATAAAACTTTCGTCTGAAGCATTTTATGAAAAAACTTCTCCTTTTCGAGATATTCACGTGTATCACTTAAAATGTGTGTGTGTGTGTGTGTGTGTGTCTATATATATATATATATATATATATATATATATATATATATATATATATATATATATACAGGGTGAATCTTATCTAATCCGCCAAAATTAAAGGAGTACTAGAACTCATCATTATAAGCAAAAAGTTCATATGTACATGGGTCCGGAAATGCTTCGTTTCCGAGATACAGGGTGTCAAAGTTGAAAAAAGAAATCGCGTTTTCTTCATTATCTTTCGACTGTTTCGAAATAATTTCATCAAATTTCGTATACGATGGATTTTTGAAATGAAATATTCAAATTTGTGGTCCATTTAGTTGTGGTTTCTAGAGGGCGCCAGCGGCAACCATTTCGACCTCTTTAAATCGTTGCAATTTTTTTGTGCTACACTGTATACCATTTTGGACTAGAAAAATCAATTCTCCTATCTTTTCTGCTAAAAAAAGGTATATTTTAGTAATGTCGCTAGGAGCAACCGTTTCTGAGAAAAACACATTTAAAGCTCACAATGTTTATTTATTTAAAACTTGTAAGGAGCACTAAAATATCCAATATTAAAAAACAAGAAAAGAAATTAATATTAAAAGTAAACATGTTCTTTTGATAACAACTGTCCCAAAAAAAACCCCGTATACGAAATTTCATGAAATTATCTCATAACAGTCGAAAAATATTGAAGAAATCGTGATTTCTTTTTTCAACTTGACACCCTGTATCTCGGAAACGAAGCATTTCCGGACCCATGTACATATGAACTTTTTTGCTTATAATGATGAGTTCTAGTGCTCCTTTAATTTTGGCGGATTCACCCTGTATGTACCGGGTGGTCCGAATTTTATGCTCATAACTGCGAGGGCGTATTCTACTTTAAAAAATAATATAAGTTTTCGATATAAACATATATCCAAAAATCATTCGTTTCCAAGATACAGGGTGTCAGTTTTGTAAAATTTTTCGATTTTTTTTAATAGCTTCCACAGTTTTTCAGATATTGATTTGAAATTTGGTAAAGTTATTACCTTATCAAGAAGCATTAATTTGAGTATTTTAAATTTTTTTAAATTCTACAGGGTGGCCCATTTTTGGGGGTGTCGGTGCCTTAATCCCCCACAAACTTTTTTTTTGGTACGCCCCTGGTATATTTTGATTGCAGATTTAGATTCCTTATTCAATTTAGAAAAAAAATTGTCTCTCGAGTTTTTTTCGTAAAGTGCACGATTTTC
Source organism: Vesta saturnalis (assembly GCA_036346205.1). NCBI lineage: Eukaryota > Metazoa > Arthropoda > Insecta > Coleoptera > Lampyridae > Vesta > Vesta saturnalis. Next base: position 4,333,404 of record JARFJB010000113.1, on the reverse strand, counting down.
GAGGTAAATGAGAAAAACTGTTCAAAAACATAGGAATTTTAGTTTACCGCTTTTTCGCATTTTTCTCAAAAACAATGCGTTTCTCGAACAAATGTAACTTATGAAGAATTGTTTAAATGTAATTGACATACCAAGTTTTTTTTTAAGTCAGTGTCGCACCCCGAAGAAGTTTGGGGGGAAAAGAGGTTCTGAAACCCAAAAAAATAGGACACTCTGCTAGTAAATCTGCGAAGATAACTAGAGTAGGCTATGATGCATAGCAATCATTTGATATCTGACATTTTTGACAACTTAAAACGTAAATAAAGTTTAATTGCGTTTGCGTGTAAACAATTCAGTTGAATTTATTTAAGTGTTTACGTGTTTTTTAAAATGCCTAATGTGTTTACAAACGCCGAATACCTATGCGGACATACATTTTATTTACGGTTTCACTAATGGAAATTCTTCTGAAGCGGTTAGGGAATATCGTCGGAGATTTCCCAATAGCAGACAACCTGACATAAAAGTGTTCAGGGAGGTACATCGTCGATTTAGAGAAGGTGGTTTAAAAAAAACGTAAGAGGTCATGATATACGGAATGACTGACATAGACCTGAAATATTGCGTTTGTTTAACAATAATGATCGCTTAAGTTCTCGTGCTGCTGCAAGACAACTGAATGCTCAAAACCTACGGATATCCAAAAGTAAAGTTATACGAACATTGCATAAGGATAACAGAAAATCATTTCACTTACAACCCGTGCAACATCTAAGGCCTGGAAATGTTCCAAAAGGAATTGAATTTTGCAACTGGATTATAAGATCGGTTGAAAGAGACAACTCATTTTTACGGAAAATATTGTGGACGGATGAGTCTACATTTACTCGCCGAGGGGTAGTAAACTACCATAACCTCCATGTTTGGAGCAATCAAAACCCACATCAAATCAGGCCGCGGTCCTTCCAGACCGAATTTAGCTTAAATGTATGGTTGGGAGTCATTGATAATATCTTGTGTGGTCCATTTTTCCTTCCCCCCCGGGTAAATTCACAAGTATTTTCGAATTTTCTTGAAAATAATTTGCCCATTTGTTTGGAAGATGTTCCGCTAGATTTAAGGCACGAAGCTTGGCTACAAATGGATGGTGCGCCAGCACATTTTGGAAGAAACGTACGCGAATAGTGCGATATAAATTTTCCGCAAAAGTGGATAGGACGGTTAGGAAGAGATGTGGACTATGTACCAGCAATAGGGCCAGCCGCCTAGGTCTCCCGATTTGACCGTTCTCGACTTTTTTGTGTGGGGGTATCTTAAAGACGTAGTGTATGCTACTCCAGTTGATACAGAAGAGCAGCTACATGCGAGGATCGAGGAAGCATGTGAGACCCTGCGCAATAGACCACATCATATATTCGATGCTGTAAACTCAACATATCGTCGTTGCCAAATGTGCATTAATTCAAATGGATTTCATTTTGAACAAAATTTATAAAATTTTAAATAATATGTAAGTACATATTTATTGTAGTTAATTAAATAATTGGTGTTTGTAATTTCGTTTATTAAAGTTAAAAAATCTCGAAAATAGTGCACTTTACGAAAAAAAATCAATAAACACATTTTTTTCTAAATTGAATAAGAAATCTAAATCTGCAATCAAAATACACAAGAGGCGTACCACTAAAAAATTTGTGGGGGATTAAGGTACCGACACTCCCAAAAATGGGCCACCCTGTAGATTTAAAAAAAATTTTAAATACTCAAATTAATGCTTCTTTACCGAATTTCAAATCAATATCTGAAAAACTGTGGAAGCTATTAAAAAAAATCGAAAAATTTAAAAAAACTTTGACACTGTATCTTAGAAACGAAGGATTTTTGGATATATGTTTATATCGAAAACTTATATTATTTTTTAAAGTAGAATACGCTCTCGAAGTTATGAGCATAAAATTCGGACCACCCTGTATATATACAGGGTGTTCTAAAAGTCCATCAGGAAACTCCGGGAGGAGATTCTACGAGCTAAAATAATAGTAGTTTGTAAAGAAATTTTGTTTCGGATTGTCATTTGTTTGCAAGTTACGGCTTGTCAAAGACCGATTTTTTTAAATAACTTCTGCAGTTCAAGGTCGATTAGTCTCTCATTTGATATACTTACTAATTAGATCAAGTTCTATTGGAGCCGTAATAAAAAAGTTCCATTATGCGCCGTTAGAGGGCACTTTACCTAAAACTCAAAATTTGTTTTGTTGATAACTTTTTTCTCTTGCCAAACATCGCAAAAATATGAACATTATTATAAAGAGAAACAATATTAGAAAAAATTATGTTCTCTTTATTCAAGCCGATAAATGCAACCGTTTAGTCAGAAATCACTTTTAAAGTTTTTTTTTTTGTTTGTCCTGTAATTGGTACTTGTTTCTGTTGGACAAATAAAATGTATTATTATTATAAAATAGGGGAAACTGTCATACTTTGTTCGTGTAATTCCACTATCTAACGCTATCTCTTTGTAAAACCAGAATCGTTAATAAATAAAATAAAAAAATTGGTCTTTGACAAGCCGTAATTTGCAAACAAATAACAATTGGAAACAAAATTTCCTTGCAAACTGCTATTATCTTAGCTTGTAGAATCTCCTCCCGGAGTTTCCTGATGGACTTATAGAACACCCTGTATATATATATATATATATATATATATATATATATATATATATATATAAGGCTTGCAAAAAAAATATATATTACAAAAGTTTTCCTAGGCTATTGTTCACAAGTTACGAATTTGTATTGCTGTATTAATGACCAATAACAAGCCACAAACCACCAAAAATGGATGTCATTTTGGTTATAATGACCAGCACCGCATATCAAGTAATCCCTTATGTATTGTTTGTTATTGGGGCTACAGATGAACACAACACACACAGATATACTGCAGAAATTGTTCAGATCATTGTAAAAATACTGAAAATGTGTAACTAAAAATTCAACATGCATAAGAAAGTAATAAAATCAGTGGAATTTCTTTATTTACAAAAAATAATTATAACAATAACTTAATAAGAAAAAAAAACTCTACAAGATCTTGATTCAGCATTCACACCTTACAGTAATTAAAATAAAAATAGTGAAATTAAGACAATTACCAATTGATTTTGACATCAAATCATTAAAACATTTTCAATTACAATAATCATACAAATGTAACGTACCTTTAAAATTTAAATACTATTTATATTCAGTTTGTACTCTTTTGATTAAGGTAATTAAAATAAACCATCAAAATATGTGATATAATAAACTTTGCTGTTTAGTTGTTCGATAAAATTAATGAAGACCTTTTTTCACATATGGCAGTTGTTAAAATATTAATTTGCAAAATGATCGTTAGGAGCACATTTAACAAAATCTGCAACACACATTCACATTTGTTTAAGTTTTTAGCTATCTTGCATCAACATCGAAATCAAGTACTAAAAGTTTAGTTTCTTCGGTTCCGTTACGACTACCAACGGCACAAACTAATTTGGTGTCACTTGCTCTAATACGCCACACTACACCACCCGATCCACCACTATCGAGTGCCACTAAATTTCTTATAAACTCCCCAGTTCGTACATCCCATAACTTTACTGTTCCATCATCTGACGAAGTTATCACAAAACGTTTATTAAATTGCAAACAAGTAACAGCAGACTGATGCTTATATGTTCCTAAAAATTATTCATAATTTATAAGCAATAACAGTGTACAATAACATTACCAGAAAGTGTTTGTAAACATTGCCCCGATATAATATCCCACACTTTCACAGTCGAATCTGCATTACCGGATACAAGTATATTATTACGTAATTCCATTCCAGATGTTAGAGATTGGTGGCCCATTAGTGTATGTCGGCATGCACCCGTTTCTACTTCCCATACACGAATACTAGTATCTAACGATCCACTTACAACATGAACACCATCAAACTGTAAAATAAAAAATTAAATCCAATGCACAGTTAAACACTAAGAGCTAAAGACTAAATTCCCTCAGCTCCGTTTAAGATCACTTTGAAATTAGGAATTCAACTATAAAGGAACTCAACTAATCCATCAGACCTTTTACTAGGTAATCATTGGGATATATTTATCAGTTCAGTTTTTTCTCAATGCTCGCATTATGAAAATGGCAACTAAGCATTTATGTAAACTTAAGGTAATTTTTCTATATTAAGACGTATTCAGTATTGCAAACATAAAAAAATTTTCCTTGAGGAAAAAACATCGTGAATGGTGTAAAGTTTAAAGGCCTTACCTGTAACGAATATACACGATTAGTATGACCTTGTAAGGTATGTAAGCATTCTTCTCTTTCTGGATTCCATACTTTCACCATGTAATCATAAGCTCCCGAAACGACCAATTTTCCATCATACTGTACACACCGAACTGCTGCTAAATGACCTACTAGTACATGTAAAAATTCTCCAGTTTTTATATCCCACACCCTTAAAGTAGCATCCCTTGATCCACTAACAACCCTAATAAAATAAAAAATATAAATCATAATGCATAAAGACTAGGTGAAACTGACTTATTCTCATGTAAATGCATGCAGCGTACTGTTGATGTGTGTCCATACAAGGTATGAATACACACGCCTGTCTCTGCATCCCAAACTTTTAGAGTACGATCAGTACTTCCACTAATAATAATAGTACCAGACATTTGTGAAGACCAAACTCCACCTGTATGACCTACTAAGGTACGCAAACACTGAAAACGTAATTTAGCAATAACATGAAGTAAACTTTTATTTGATGGTAACCTAACAATTGCAAACTCAGAAATAAATACAAACCTTTCCAGTGGTTGCTGACCAAACTTTAAGCGTATTATCATCAGAACCACTAACGATTCTATTACCACAGAATTGAAGGCATGTAATTACATGATCATCATGACCTTTTAACATTTTCGGAGGACGTATTGGTTTACTCCGCCAATTCATTTCAATAGCATGATGTCTCATAAATGCTGCCTGTAATTATCATTATTAATTAAGTATAAAATACTTAAAAACGAGGCCATACTTTCCAAGGTGACGATGAATTGCTTGGTGAACGAGGAGATCCCTTACGTTTAGGGATTTCCTCGATACCAACTTGTTTACATTTCTCTTTCCATAAAAGATTGTCATCGGCAAGAAATCTCCAACTACGACAAGTTTGAGCGGCACGTAATAAGTCACACGGTTCTAAAAGACGTAATACGGATAAAGCTAGTTCACGTGGAAATAACGAAATAAAATCTCTTTGAAATTGTGGTTCAATTACTTGCATCATATGACGTACTTGACTTGGATCACAACGAACAATTAATCCATCAATCGCTAAAATACGTTCGGCATTTGTCCACATCTACAAGCATATAAATTTAAAATTAAACAGTAATAATATGTCATTAACTGACTTGAAACTGTTTTAACCATTCAGCTAATTCCGGTGGGGGATTATCTTTTGTAGGTATAATAGTACGAGGTTTAACTTTTTCACTATGTAAACAAAAATTTGCAGTATTTACAAAATCGTTCGAAGGCGAATTGGAAGTGTGTGCCTTTCGATTATAAATTGAGGAACTCGACGTTTTATTTTCGGGTAAAAGCTTTTTACAGGGAAACCCATTATGTACATCCAGTTTTCTTTTTTTCTGTAAATAATTGTAAATTATAGTAAAACGTAAAATAAAATTTGAAATAATAAACAAAGCTAGTATATATCAGAGAGAAGATTAACGTTTATCATTAGTTAGTCAACGCAAACCTGCGATACTTCTTCTAAAGGCAAAATTACATCACATTAAAATTCCTCCCTTTATTTGAAATTATGTACAAATTTATTAAATAAATCACATTTAAATTATAATTTTTTATAAATTTCTTAAATTGAAAGAATATAATCTTTAATATTTTCGTTATACTTAGAATTATAAAATAGGTTGGTATCACTGATTTAAAGCATTACAGTGCTATGAAACCACTTTCATTCAATATAAATCATAGATAAATAACAAACTAGGTGTTCTAATTTATCTATAATATAAATGGATGAATCATAGATATCAGTATCGGGAATCACTGTTTTCTATATATCAAGCAAAAGAATTCTGTTTGGAATCTTCTTGAGCCAACACAAAATCATAAAACTATATTAATCATAAGGCAAGCATTAAAATTATTATTTTTCTTAATATGTCCATTTGAGAATTGCATCAAAATGCATCATTCGAAGCACTTTTTTTGCTTCTATTTAATTAAAAACATAAAATAGTTAACAAAAGCAAACTTTTCTATAAAAAGTACTATTCTGAAACCATCGAAAATACATTATCATGGTCACCCTGTATATTAAAATTGCAATCTAATGCTATGTAATAAAAATGTGAAACCAATTGTCATAATATAATGTACATGCATAGGGGAGGAAGCAGAATTAACATTATAATAAATACAAACCCAAGACTTATTAGAATTAGTTTTTGATGAATCGATTGTAAAAGTGTGAGAAGTTAAAGATTCAAAAGTATCCTCCCTACTAAACTGTTCGTCCTAAAAAATCATTTTTATAAAAACAAAAAATTAAAGTATAATATTTACTTCATCTGCTAACTCAGATTCAAAAGGATGTTCTTCAATATAATCTGTATCGAAACAGTCTTCCCATGAATCTCCGTTATCATTACTATTTTCATCACATTCACCTAACCCTAATTCATTAAGGAATGTTGCTTTCTCTTCTTTATCTTCAATGTCGTCTTTAATTAATACTTGAGATGTTCCTAAGTAACTCACTATATTAATCGGATGTCATTTTTACTAATAAATATGTTTCAAATACCTGGTATATTATCGGTGCACAGTGAATCTAAACAAATTGTTTCAGTAGGACTTGGGCTTGTACAGTCTTGTTTTATAATATCTGATTCTCTATTATAACTACTGTTATCTAAAGGACATGATTCTGCCATTCTAAGTTGTTGCAATCTGTGAAAATGCATCGAAACTTAAGTGAGGTTACATTAAATTTAATAGCACATGCAAAGGGTATAAGGTGTTAATCTACGTGCTAGTTGTATTTCTAAATGTAGATAAGCGACACAATGTCAACTATGATTTTATTTACGAAGGAAAACATGTTCTACATGCATCAATAAGATTTAAATAAGGGATGTAGTATGGGTAAGCAGTCTTTATAAGTAAGAAATTAAGCCCAACTTTAGAATATAAATGATGAGAAACGCGTTATTATTTTGTAAGATTACAGACTGATTATTAAAAATACAAAAAAAAATAATCCTCCTGTTTTAAATTTTATAATATGAACAATTCAATTTATTTACAAAGCCAGGTATAAATAGGAATAAAGATAACGCAGGAAAATTAACAATAAAGGTGATTAATTCTTAATTAATTACCTTTTTAAAGACTTATATACACGGCCATCGTTCTTTAACATTGAATCTGTTTTCTTTGACAAATAATTATTGCGCATGCGCTTAAGCTGTAACTCTTGTTACGTTTACACAACGAAAAATTAAATGTGATTAAACAAACAACAAAGATTTATCTAAAATGTCAATGTTTAATTTCAGATGAAAATCTGAGTTACACAATTTGTTTTTGTCCTTCCATCTGGCAATACCAACATTCCAATCCTCAAAATCGTCCAGAAACTCTTTGTTTCTGGCCTAGGTCGGCAAAACTTTAAAAATTTTTGTTTGGCATAAATGATTTTTCATACTTGAACACCTGCAGACAACTATCATACGTATTAAAGCCGTTTGACACGTTGATGTTTACTGCTACAAACATAACTTAAAATATAATGGCGTCACCAAACAAATCTAAAATATTTCTAATGAATTAACAAAGTTAGCATAATTTTTTGTGTTGGTGTTACAATGGGAATTTTGTGACACCGAAAATTATGACTAATGATGCGCTGTGGTTAGCAATACCGTCCTAATGAGGTCCTAATGCATATTTTAGGTTATATTTTAGTAATGTTTTATATACGGGGTTTTAAAAGGCTGCCAACCAGTAAAACCAAAATCACTAGTGTTCCGAATTGATACAAAAAAAAATTAAATTTAAATTAAATGTAAGCTTCTTGTTGAGCCTCGTAGCTTTCCCACTCATGCCACTCATATTACAATAACATTCGTTGTAACAGTTTTCTATATACTCTGTGTATCACACTATCAGAAACTGCAATTCGATCAATGAATAAAGAGGACTCCGCTCCTATGAAACATGTCGTTACCGCAACAGATGTGATATAAGTGCGCTCATAGTAAATATAAACTCAAAATTGGTATTTGACGTTTAATATTTAGGGGTGCCCAAATTATTCAAAATTATGCAAAAAACAAAAAATAAATTGAAACATGATTTAATTTATTTTACAAATTGTTACTAACAATTAACAATTATGGGTTAACACTGCAATTATGTAATGTTTAGTATTGGTGTAGTATCATATGTGTTGCGGCAAATGGCTACTAACAGCATGTTTCATAGGAGCGGCACCTCCTTTCTTTCCACTCATAAACATTAAACGTAAAATGTCAATTTTGAGGTTATATTTAGTATGGGCACACTATCGCATAAGTTTGCAGGAAATGGTTACTAACAACATGTTTCATAAGAGCGGCGGTCCCTTTCTTTGTTGGTCGCATTGTATTTTTGAGAGCATGAACACAATTTCATTAAATTAAGGTGTTTCATACACACCTTCTATTGGGAATACATTTACTGTACTCTACATAATCTTTAGCGAACGGAAATAAACGACTTTTTCTAATCCTATTTTGGGTTGTGGTTGCAAACTCATCAAAAACTGTTTTAAAATTGACCCAGATGTATACTATGTGACTTCTGCAGAAACATTTTTAAATTTACAGGTCCTAACAGTAAATTTTCACCCCGACTGAAAAGGTTTAAATACAGCTACATCCGCTGATAGCATAATATGCCTCGCGTTTGGAAAAAGGGATATTAGAATCTCACTATTCTTGTCACAAAGCTGACTTATTTATTGCGTCGTGTGAGAACGATATCCATCTACAAAGAGTACAACTGGTCGAATATTCCTCGAAAATTTTAGAAAAAGTATAAAATGATTTGAAATCTATTCATAGAACACTTCAGAGGTGATCCATCCAGAATCTGACCTAACCCGGGCCCAAGAGTCTGAAACGAATTTAACAATGGCTTTTGGCATCTTTTTATACGGAAAAATGAGCGTTGATGGTACTACCGTTCTATTGTCGTTCTGGCTGGGCCAAAACTTGGCACTTTTTGAGTACAACGCAAATCCCGACTAATCGCCAATGAACACACGGTTAAGATCCAAAAGAACTGATCTAACATTTTTTCTTTGAAGTAATCTTGTATCTCAGCAAACCAATCATAAATGCGAACGTTTTTGTCTAATCTGAAGAAGCCGTTTTTGAAATCCATTAAACCGTGATCGGCCAGGTGCTTTAGATTCATTGATGTATCGAGTTTCTCTGCCATTATCTTCTTATTGACCGACAGAAGAAGACTAGGAAGACTTTCTTCGCGATGGCAAAAATCAATGCAACGTATTTTCTTCTGTTTTAGATGATTGTGATCGAGAGCATAATGTTATCAGAATATGGAAAAAACTTCTTTTTTGCCTGGATCTTTTTTTTATTTTTGTCATTGCTCCACAAATCCAAATCAACGTCTTGATCGAATACATACCTAGGTATTTAATTTCAATTTAGATGAGTGTCTATTACTACATTTCTTTGCTTCAGTAATGGGCATACCCAGAGTACATTACTGGTACATTGTTAGAATTTCGTGTCTGGGTAAAGGGCACCCCACACAAGAAATTCAACCATTTTAATCTTGTGTTTTTAATTATGTATAGTATATATTTAACTTACCGTATCAAAGCACAAAACGTTACAAACCTCTGTAACTTGTCTCCGCAGCAATGAATTTTAAATTTTAATATCGCGTTGCCCCAACGCTTGGAGCACTTCAAACAGCTATTAAATAGCACAAGCGTGGTAAAATTTTCCAGCACTTCTGCAAGATTGAAGTTAGATACGTATACCTTCAAGGGTGATATGTACTGGAACTACATGAGAAACATAGCTACTACACCAACTATTTGACGTTTTCTTTAAATTAACATTTATTTTTCAGGCAAGGATGTCTATTACTGGGTGTAGTGTCCATTACTGGGACAGTCATCCTATTTACTTAATCTGATTTCTAGAGCAAAGGTTGGACGAGGTAAAACATTGCACCTAGAATGCCATAGGAATGGTAAGTGGTAGAAAAAGTTAAACGGGCAGGTCAGCACTGGTATTGACTGAGATAAGAAAGGCAACTTTGTGTGCTGATAGATCAAAAGTAAACTCTATACTTTTCTGACTTTCAACAGAACGAGCGTTTTGTCAAGGAAGGTACAGCAGTAGAAGTTTTAACAAAGAGATTGTGGCACGGGAGTTGCAAAAACTGAAATAACGTACTGGCCTAAGTAGGTTTTAGTCGCCAAATAAGAATGCACTAGTTGACACAAAGAAAGAGTTTTATGAAAAATATAATCTAACCCTCATTTTAAATAGCAACTTAAGAACAGAAGAGTGTGTGAAGAAATATGAATAAAAATGCTGTGCCCAGTCTACAAACAATACATAGTATATATTGGACTGAATATAAAAATGTTTACAGAACACATTAAACGTATTTAGGTCAAGTGAAGAAATGATTTTATATGTGTACAGAAAAAACATAAGCAACGTGTTCTGGAAAGGTTTGGAGAGTGGATAACGATGTTGAATGCCCGGTGAATATTTGTGTAGAAAGAAATCTATTTGTATCTAACATATTACATGTTTTAAATATCCATGTGTTCATGTGTATACATAGCAGAGAGGTGAATCTAAAAGCATGATTGACTTTATAGTTTATGATGAAGGATTAAGAAACATAGATCGAGCTACTAAAGTAATGTGCGGCTCGACACAGGTCCTGTCCACGTGGAGGACATGTTTTGACCTTGACGGTCACGTGTGAGCATGGTTTGACTTTGAGGCTGAACTAGAGTTTTTGAGGTCTGGAATTGGAATTGGCCTTGCTCTTGGAGTTGGCCTTGGGCTAGCCAAGGTCAGAACCAAATCTACTTTTTAGTCATGTTCAGAACCTAATTTACTCGATAGGTAATTTGAATTTGAATAATGGAACCTTAATGCTAACTCTCAGTCGTCGCCTCTCTCTCTCTCTCTCTCTCTCTCTCTCTCTCTCTCTCTCTCTCATTTCTCTCTCGGCTCCTGTTCCGGAACTCTTAATTAAAACAACTAAACTATTAAAAACGCTTTTATTTATCAGAGTAGAATGGTTGAAAAAGAAGCATTACACGGTAATTTGATTATCTCATATAGCTAAAATTATGCCACATAAAACTTTCAGCGAAGGCTGTTTCGGCGATCCCCAGATATTGGAGTAATGGTTGTAAGCACTCGGCAATGTTTGGATAGGACCGGTTATTTTCGGGAGGCGAGTAGTGGGAGTCGCACCAACCATAGTTTCGGTAGTGCGATTATTACCTATCGAGAGAGTGTTTAGGGCAAAAGTCGGTCTGGAGAAGGAAAGCAAATGTAGTGCGAACGTCCAGAATTAGGGTAGGCACACTCGTAGATAATGGTGCGAGAATGAAATACGCAGATGCTGTGAGTAAAGAGTTGAATGTGAATGAAACAGTGTGAAACGAACAAATAAAAGACACTGACGTTGAAAGTGCATGAATAAGTTTAAAAAACTGTGTTGTCAATTGTGCCGGTAAAAAAGGCAATATGTAAGAAAAAAAGATGCGTACATGGCAATGATTGCTGCAAAAAATGAGACTGATAAAAAGCGATTGTATGAGGTGTACAGATTAAGAAACAAAGAAGCAAAGGAGACAGTGAGTGCAAGTAAAGTGGAAGTGATGGCTGTGGACGGAGAGAAAATGTAGAATGGTTTTGACGGAAACAAAAAACTCTTATGGAAATGGGTCAAAAATACAAAACATAACGCTGCATGGGTGATGAATGCGAGCAACGAAATAGTATGGGACGTTTGCGAAGTGAGGAAAGCGTATATTTCGGATAACTGTACAATAGTGAGGAAAGTAAGACTGAAGAGTTAAATAAGGAGAATGTATAAGGAATGGTGAACGAAAATGAGAAGGATAATGAGATAAATGAGGTAGAGGAAACGGTAGGAAGGTTGAAAAGCGGTAAAGGAACAGGCGTAGATGAAATCGCTGGTGAAATGCTAAAGTATGGAGTACAAATCTTATACGAACATTGTGTAAACTATTCAATGTGCGAGTTAAGGGTGAAAAAGTGCCGAGGGATTGGAAGAGCGCGATCATTGTACCACTGTATAAGTGTAAGGGGAACAAGAGTGTTTGCAAGAACTACAGAGGAATAGGTTTGCTCAGTGTACCTGGTGAAGTATTTAGAAGAATACGGATTGTTAGAGTACGAGAAACTACACAAACTAAGATTTGGGATGTGAAGAGTGGCTTCATGCCAGGGACAGGGTGTGTTGAATCAAGGTGCAAATCTTATACGAACATTGTGTGAACTGTTCAATGTACGACTTAAGGGTGGAAAAGTGTCGAGGGATTGAAAGAGCGCGATTATTGTACCACTGTATAAGGGTAAGGGGAACAAGAGTGTTTGCAAGAACTACAGAGGAATAAGTTTGCTCAGTGTACCTGGTAAAGTATTTAGAAGAATGCGGATTGATAGAGTACGAGAAACTACACAAACTAAGATTTAGGATGTGCAGAGTGGCTTCATACTAGGGACAGGGTGTGTTGATCAGGTGATCGAAAAGTGTTTAGGTGTAAAAAGGAAACTATACTGCGCGTTTGTAGATCTGGAGAAAGCATACGACAGAGTGAATAGGGAGAAGCGGTCGGAAATATTAAGTGAATATGGCGTAAATAAAGGTCTAATAAGTGGAATAAGGGCAGTATACAACGGTAGCCGGGCATGTGTGAGTGAATACTTTAACATTGAGCAAGGAGTGCGACAAGGCTGTGTGATGTTACCGTGGTTGTTCAAGTTGGTGACGTAAATGCACGAGTTCGGGGTATGAAGATGTATGAGGAAGTTTGATACAATCTGTGAGAGCATGGACCTGAAGGTAAACGTGAACAAAACCAAGACTGTGGTGTTCAATCGGGAAGTTGTAATAGAGAGTAGAGTTTTTACTCTGTAAGATGAAATTGTGGAGCGAGTGGACGAGCTGGTATATCTGGGTAGAATGTTTACTACAGATGGTACAATGGATGGCGAGATTGGACGAAGGTTCAATGCTGGAAAGACAGTGATTGGAAGTATGTGGACTATAATGAGAAACGAAAGCATGAGCCTAACTGCTAAACGAGCAATCAATAACGGCGTGTTTGTCCCGCCAGTGCTTTATGGAAGTGAGACATGTCAAGAAAAGCACGAAAGAAACATAAATGCCGTGGGTATGAGATTTCTGAGAAGCGCATGTGGTAAAACGAGAAGGGATAAGATAATGAATGAGTGTATAATGACGGAGTGTGGCGACGAAAAGACGAAAACGACGAAGCAAATATATGTGGGTGAAGTTAGAGGTAAGGCCGGGCCTGAGAGGTCGCGAAAAACTTGGCTGAATGTAGTAGAATGTATGATAAAAGAAAGATAAGAAGTTTTAAAAATAAAGGGACATGTCACACAATGTTGCGGAAGCTAGGCAGGTATGCGGAGATTTTGCCTACCTCGCAAGGGATTGGCGTGAAGGTCGGCACAACCACCACAAAAGAGGGACTGACCCGTCTAAAACGAAACGTACACTCACTTTAAGCAAAAGTAGTTTTCAAGTGAATGATTAAAAAATATTCCTGCATAAATTTTCTTTTCAGTTATCGTTCGTTAGTTTGTTGGACACCAGAGGGCTAAACGTTGTTGCGAATCTAATTTTCTCAAATGTCTATGGAAACAATACTGACGTCAGTATGTAGAAGTTTGTCAAATATATTTGAATTTTATTATTTTAAACATAATTTCGTTTTCATTTCGCATTTTATAAAAAATCAGTGTACTAAAAAACTTAATTTTGAAAATGAAACTTTTTGTTTATATTGAAACGTAATTTTTGTTTATACCATGGTAGTAACTCTCGCTGGTTACTTTCTCCAGTCACGTGATCGTTGACAAGACAAGAAAACGAACAACACTCGATTACGTCCTTTTCATAGTAAAACGTGCATGGCTCAAACACGATGACGACTCAACATATTCAACCAAAACGTGGGATTGTGAAGCAAGTAAGTACTTTAATTATACATTACATAATCGCATTGCAATTTAGTAAAACCTTTTTTAACCACTTTATTTATAATACCGTTATTATTTGCCTAGTTGGCATCAATTGCACATTTTACATATGGTCTAAAGTAGGCTATGAATTTTTTCCTCTCCTAATTTTTACTAATCCTGTTTTTTAATATAGATTCTTTCGGGAGATACGGTTATCATAAGAGCTCCCACTGGAGCTCCTCCACCTGAAAAAACAATAGCATTATCAAGTGTGACTGCACCTAAACTTGCTCGTCGTGGAACTGATTCGTATGTACCAATCAATTATTGCATTATTCTATTATACAAGTTTACAGAATTGAGGAAACGAAAGATGAACCCTGGGCATGGGAATCTCGGGAATTTTTACGAAAAAAACTAATTGGTGAAGAAGTCATGTTTATTTCAGAAAAACCTGCAAATTCAACACGTGAATATGGAACAATATATTTGGGAAAAGGTGAAATGAATTATTTGTAAACAAATTTAATTGATAAAAAATATTGTAGATATTGCAACAGGTGAGAATATCACCGAAAGTTTGGTGTCTGATGGTTTACTAACTGTACGAAGAGAGGGTATTAAAACAACACCGGAAGTTACGAAATTAATAGAATTGGAGGAAGCAGCAAAAGCAGCTGGAAAAGGAAAGTGGGGAAGTAATTCTTCGGTAAGGTTTTCTATGGTTTTATTTTTAATTTTAATTATTTGTTTATAGGAGCATGTACGTGATGTTAAATGGGCTGTTGAAAATATGCGTACATTTGTTGATAAGCAAGGAGGAAAACCAATTAAAGCGGTGATTGAGCATGTACGTGATGGCTCTACAGTACGTGCATTTCTTCTACCTGATTTTCATCATATCACACTTATGATTTCCGGAATAAGAGTAAGTTCTGTTTTTTGATTATGTTTCATTTATTGGTGTATTCTTTCAGTCTCCTGGTTTTAAATTAGATGATAAAGGAAGACCAGATCCTTCCATCAAAGTAGATTTTGCTGAGGAAGCACGTTATTTTGTTGAGGTGAGGCTATTACAACGTGATGTCGAAATTATTCTAGAATCGGTCAACAATAATAACTTTGTCGGCACAATTGTACATCCGAGGGGTAACATTGCTGAAGCACTTCTGAAAGAAGGGTTTGCTAAATGTGTTGATTGGTCAATGGCTTTTATGAAGTCTGGTACATCTTATCCATTTAGCTGATTAATTGCTTATTAATATTATAATCACAGGTGCCGATAAGCTACGTAATGCAGAACGTAAAGCAAAAGAAGGACGAATGCGTTTATGGAAAGATTGGCAATCGACATCACCTCAAATTACCGGTAAAGAAAAGGAGTTTAGCGGAACTGTTGTTGAAATAATGAACGGAGATGCTATGTCCATTAAGCTTACAACAGGCCAAATAAAGAAAGTCTTCCTGTCAAGTATTCGACCACCAAAAGAACCAGGACGGTTAGTACACTAAAATGTTTTGATATTAATTTCACCTAATTTTATGTTTATTTAAAAAATTAAAAATCAATTTTAGCGTGTACGAAGTAATGTTTAACTTTCTTTATTATTAATTTTTTGCATTACTCTCAAATTAATTTGTTAAACATACTAAAAGATTTTAAGCTACGAAAAGTTTATTTAACTAATGAGCGAACATTGCTCCATTTTAAGAATGTAGCAATTTTAATGGCGGTGGTAATTAAAATCGGTGCCATGATGAGGAGTATAAATGATCTATTTATATAAAAATACTCCAAATAAATACAGTCTTTCACATAGGCCAGTATGGACTTGTTCACTTTACCACCAGATGGCTATTCTTTAATTTCTACCATGCTGTGGCAAGTTTTCTAATGGATGAGTGCGATTATCCAAAATGTCTTAAGAAACAAGTTTCTTATATTATTTTGCATATTTATGTTGAAAATTAAAAAAAAAATATATCTATTTGTCACATTGTATATCAAGTTTAAGTTCAATTCAAAAATTTCACAGTGTTGACATGTTTCAAACAAGTCCTTCAGTTTATATGACTTCTCCAGTTGATTTGAATTACAATCAGATGATAAAAATGCAGATAGTATAAATGTAATAAACCATTGACATATTGAACATGTTGGGCTACAAAGCTTACCTCAAATATAAAAGTAGTAAGTAGCATCATTTACAACTTCTGATACCATACTGATTTTCAAAATTCAATACCAGCATTATTAAACTTTATTTCAGCGAAAGTTTAGTATCCGGGTAGTTTCAAATTTCACAAAGAAAAAATTTTACGTAAAGAGACAGGTCCTGAGTAGAAAAAATGAAAAAAAATTTTGCGGAAAACAGCAGTTTGTGTAAAATTTTAGATCAAAATTTCCACACAAATCATAACCTTGACCTGTTGTACAATAGGTGGTGTAATATGTAATAGTGTTTACAAATAAATTTTTAAAACAGAAAGGGTAGTCTGAAATCATACAAAGAAATAATGTTTATTATACATAAGTTAGAAGAAAGATTTAAACAAAAGAATGGTACTCTATTTTAACCTATCCTATGGGATATTGTGTAATCTTATATATTAAAATAATCGTGTGATTTAGTTCACGCAGATTGTGAGACAATCACTTGATGGATTTCGATGATGTTTTTTTTTATATGAAGGCAATTTTGCGTAGGAAATAACGGAACCAGAATTTTAAATAAATATAAAAATTAATTAAATATGATATGAGCTTTATTATCGATATTTTTATAGACCCGCTTTGGAATTTTTTTTTACGTTAACATATATTAATACCCTACAAAGTTTTAAACGTCATTGTAACAGATTATTGTGTTGGTTTCTTCAATGTTGTAAATTGAATTTTAACCGCAAAATTTTGCGGGAGAAAAGCTCATTAACTTTAAAATAATTGTGTAACAATAAGTTTTTTTCACTACCTGTATCAATCACATAAAATGCAATTAATTACATATTTGTAATTAATTCCACATTAATAAACTGTAATTTATTATCAGTGGCGGATTTAAGGAAAAGGGACCAGTTGTTCAGTACATTATATAAATCAAGCAATAAATTGTGAAATTTAAAATTTTTTATTGAGTACAAAAAAACAGAATCATGTAACTTTGAATCCTCGTCTTGCTTTTCGTTCAGCAAATACTTCCATCGCAGTATCCAAATTGAGTGAATTCGCAACTGATCGTTCGACGTAAAGAATACAAAAATCGTTTAGTGTATCTTTAGCCAGAGAAGCTCGATAATATTCTTTAACAATTTTCAGAGAGCTAATGAGACATTCAGCACTAACTGAACCTATAGGCAAAGTCAGAGACAATCTAAATAAATTGGAGCTCTTAGGAAAACTGCCCATTATACTATTTGCAATAATAAACTCTAAATAATGTAACGGACTGTTATTTGTGAAATCACGATTCTCCGAAAAATACATGCGCGTGAAACTGGCCAGTTCATGTTTCAGATCTGTGGTAAAAAATTCCAAATATTTCTTCATCAAATTGGTGATGCTGATTTCCAATTTGTCTTCTTTTACATTTTTCAAATTCTCTGGCATCAAAAAGCCAAAAACTTTGTTCACTTCTTGAAATCCTTTTACGCGTTCCTGCAATTCGTTACTCATAGTAACTCATTCGATGTCTTTCATGTGTCTCCATTGATGAATCGGCAGCTTTTTCGTTGAACATTTTCCTAATTTTTCTTTTCCTAACATTAGGAAAATTGGCATTTTCCCATCCCATTTCTTCCCACTTATTTTTCGCTTTTAGCACAAAATTATTGTACTTGCTTTCGTTTCTTAAATCTTCTAATTTTTTTAATGCCGTTGAAATGCACCTTTGAGCCATAATCAAATCTATTCCTTTTTTTTGCATTTGAACTTGCACAGTATTCATCACGCTTAATACTGCATGCCACCATAACAAATTGAGGAAGAATGTCCAATTGATGAAGGAAAGTAAAGATCTTGCATTCATTATATCTTCTCCAGAAGCTCCAACTCTTGAAATTTCATCTTCTATGCAATTGATGATACATTCGAAATTCTGTATTATTGTTTCCACAGCTTTCAATCGTGAAGGCCAACGTGTTGTACTTAAACTTTTGATGTGCAGTATTCGTTCACTTGCAATAGATTCTTCGCCAACAGAATTATGAACTGCGCCATCTCCAGATTCAAGGTTTGGTCCAAATATTTCTTATTTTAATTCTTTCAAAAGTTGAATGCCAAAATCACTTGAATTCTGTGGTACACTTTGGCTTTCCTCTATAATTGCGTCCCACCGTGTCGATAGGAATGCGCGAAATATTTGAAGATGCTTTCAATGGTCGCAAAGAATTCTTTGATTGATGGACTAGCATTATTCTCTGCTGCATGAATTAAAACCAATGTTGCTTGTGTAGTGTCCCCCAGGTACCCTATCTTGAAAAGCGTAATTTGAACTTATTTGCAATAATGCAAATTCAAGAACCAAACAATTGCTAAATGATTTATCATGACTTGACTGACAATAATGTCACTATTACTCAAGTTAATTGCCTGCCTTACTTTGACTTTCCGGGCAATAATTAAAACATTAGCATTTATTTACAAGTCTGATATTTAATTACTCGCAAACCTCAAACTGATTAAACGAAGTGGCCGTCTAGTGTTAGGGACGTTATGCTATCTAAATGAGATAGTCTGGATGAGGTACGTGTTGCCTCACGAGGGGCAGGTAAAAAAAATGAAGCTACTCAAATTAAAATCAACGAACTTGGCGCACCGGTGGTTCAACCCGTTAATCTACTATTGTGGGAAAGAACCACCAATAAAACCCACTTTATTCACGAATAAGCAATTGCACAAGTACATTCATAAATCAAATAACACAACGAAAAACCAATGAAAGGGTTAAATATATAACAAAACACCATTAAATCAGGCTAAAGTGCGTACAAACTTATAACATTAAGAGAAAATGAATAAAAAAAGCAGTTTAGTTACACAGAAACAATAATAAAAACAAACATATATAGTCACACTCACAATTGGGTCATAAATAATCAAAATAAAAATTGTAACACCAAACATGTGGCCCTTTTTAAAAACCAATCATGCCGGTCTTTAAGTAAGTAAGCACATAAAATAATAAAGCAAATCACGGTACATATAAAATACAACAGTACAATTGCACATGTAATAAGGTATGTGCGAGGACCAAACGAAAACAGACAAGAAATTTAAAAATTACCCAATTGTTTAGTGACAACTAAAACACAAAATACGTAAGTTACATTGTAATAAAGCACATACAAAAGAGAAATCAGCTCGCAGGCAAATAATTCAACTTCAACAAACTGAAATAAAATAGGCTTTTTGTACAGATCTAAGCAGTACTTTACCTCTCGACAACTCCTTTTGCTGTATAAGGCCCAAATTCGGCCTCATCTGGAATATAATTCTCACCTTTGGGTTAGTGCTTCCCAATACGCTCTCGATATCGTTGATCGTATTCAAAAGAGAGCGATTAGGCTTATAAATGACCCGTCCATAACTTCTCACATACAGTCCCTTGAGCATAGAAGGATGGTTTCTTTGTATTATAATTATTACAACGGCTATTGTGTACATTCTTTGATACCATCTCCGGCTATCTTTGCGAGAAACACTCGGTTCGCTCATTCACATCATCAGTATGCAGTACATATCTCCACTTGTCGTACCAAACGGGCGCAATCCACATTTTTCTACACGGCTTCTAAACTCTGGAATGATCTCCCTAGTTCCTGTTTTCCTCTCACTTATGACATGAGAAAATTTAAGGTAGCTGTTCATAGGCATCTCTTGTCAATTCATTATCCCTCTATCCATCCTCCTAAGTGTTCCTGAATGCTTTAGCATGATAGGCCTTATTTAGCCTGTTCAGGTCCACAATCATAAAAAAAAAATAAAGCAAAGCCTTACAAGGGTACGTTATAAATAGATCACTAACATCGTAACCGATACATAAGTTTGAGTGCGTTAGAAAAATACCGTGCCTCTCTCTCTCTCTCTGGTTACACATTCACCTATACAACAAATAAAAACAATAAAAATAAAATTCGAGGTGTTTAATGGTCTGGCTTGGGAGTGTGTACCAACGGGCAATTTCATTTTACAATTAATAACCCGCGGCATCCTATACGCATTCACCAGCCACCTCTACACAATTATAAATATAATCAACAATGCTAATTCGCACAAATACCAGAGGGAGAGGAGAGCTTAATACGTCCGCGTACGAATAAGATACCTTTGCAAGACAATGTTTGGTATTTAATATGTTATCTAGACTGGTAAAACTATTTGCTGCGACTTTCAGTTATATAAAAATACATACTTACACTAGAATAACTATTCACTTAATTGTTCACAGGCACAAATCGTTAATAGACGCGGTTTAACCCCGAAAGAAAAGACAACTTAGTGTTGGCGATTACAAAAGAAAAATGTACACGCAAGAATAATTTTAAAGACAAACTGTTCACAATGAAGGTATTCAATTAACCCAAAAATCGATCTGGCTCGATTGACAAGCTAACTGTCACTGTGCCCCTTTCGATTTCAAAACTAACTATATCTACTCCCGAAAAAGTAATAAAAAAAAACAAGAAACACTAACTTATGTTGGAACAGCCTGATATTAATTCTTGCACAACATCTTAATTTTAAAAATATGCATTCGTTCGTAACAAACCCTACATTTACGTCTCTCGAGTTTCCAGTAACAAAGATATCTTTGGATCCCGGTCTGCCCATCCGTAATCAATCATTAGAGAAATGCCATTTTTAAATCCACTAATTATCTTTTTTATCGTGGTAACAAAGGCGATCTGACAAACGTTTATTACAATAATAAAACTTTCGCGGTCCGCTACCTACAGTGCATTTACTAAAAGATAACCCTAGTTCTATCACGCATCGCATACATATGTACTTGATAGAGCAAGGCAGTGAATATACGGTTCAAATGATCCATCGCCGTCGTCGACATATTTTTTCATTTGATCTTTAACACCTCCGCTAGACCCAGACATGACAAGGGCACCGTCGTAGCTTTGACCACACAGATATTTCTTTTGAAATTTGTGTTTGTCAAATAAAACCGCAGTGATTTCATTACAAATGGACTCAGCATCTCCCTTTTTCAATTTAACAAAACACAGAAAACTCTCCTTGATAATCAGTTTAAGTGAGTTGGACCCATCCTTTTGTATCACAACATATTGTATCACAATAACCATTTGATCTTGATGAGCAACATCTGTTGTAGAGTCAGCTATCAATGCAAAAAATTTTGCTTCCTTACATTCATCAATGATTGCTTGACAGGTTTCATTTGCCAATATACTTGGCAACTCAAAAGTGATTATCTTACTTAAATATTTTACACGTTCCGAAGATTCGATGTGTGCATACAGAATTGGATTGTGTCTAGCAATCAACTTAATGATACTTAAATAAATTCCGGGATTATCATCCTCCTGTATGTTTTCTCTGTGACCTCGAAAACCAACGCCTAAACCCGCCAAGGTTTTCACAGTGTCTAGTAGTATGTTAAGAATCGTGCACCGTTTTCTTGCTTCTTCACTTATTTGTTTATCGAGTTGATTACGAATATCTAATTTGCTTAGGAACCCCCGAAGCAGTAAGTGCGTTATTCAGATGAGCCTTACTTTAACCGTGTTGGATAGCAGATGTAGCAAAATGTTTCCAATCAGTGAAACCAGTACACCATACACTTCTCTTTGTGACTTCATCTCCAAATAACCAACAAATTATCATTTGATTTTATAAATTTCCCACCGGGCATATCAGAATTCTCTGGTTGACAAGGACCTGCTAATAGTAAAGCTGTAATTTTTTCATCGTTGAATGCATTGAATTTTTCATATAGACCTTTATCGTTTCCAAATTTTGGTACAATTTCTAATAGTTTTTCTATCCTGTTATTTTTTCCAGTTCCTGCTGTTATTCTTTTCTCTGTTTCAACAACTAAAGATGCAGAACCATGTGGTTTCTCTATTTGTGATTTAACATTGGCAGCTTATGTAGCATTTGGTTTCGGAACTGAAGTATCATCATTTATTGCTATTTTAACCTGGTCATTGGTCAGATTTGGGAATTGGAGTATTTTGGATCTTATCTTGAATGTCGATATTTTTTTCACATGAAGTAGGTGCATCTGAATGAGTACTTATAAAAAATCGTCCAAGTTTGGCTTGGACTTTTCTCTCTGTCTTTTTTTTCCTAAATCCACTTTTTTGTTTCGCAGAATTGTCGATTTTCCAAACCTAAAAATTTATTTTGAAAATAGTATAGAAAGATAGACAAAATTTGAATTACAATTTACACGATATGCTTTGAGATGAAATTACGGACACAGAAAAAGCATCAATTCGAAAATACTGCACTATATCTTGCAAATAAGAAAATTATATATCGACATATACCTACTTTACAAATGCAAAATATGAAATGAGAAATATTTAGTGTATTCGGGCTTGAGCTATGGAATCACTAACCGATGTTTTGAGCCCGCTCACAAACATAAGTCAGTTTTTTATATATTCTTATTCTATCATTGTTCACTGTTATCTTAATCAGTTCAGTAAAGGTTAGTTCAGTTAGGTTTGATGTTCTCAGTTTTTTTTTAGTTTAGTAAATTTAAGTCAAGTGAAGTGTATAGTACTTACTTCAGTTCAGTTGAGTATATATAGGTAGTCAATTACAATTATAATTGTGCCAAATTTGAGATTTGTTCCTAAATGTTAAACGGATTCTTTCTTAGTCACTATGTTTCACATTCATTTATTTTTTTTCACTTAATAGTCCTGTGTCTGGTCATATAGCAATGCGATTCATGTCACAGTTGTATATGAGAGCTTCAGTACACTGAAAATGATATAAAAGTATTAAAAGTAAATCACAGTAATTTGTGCGTTAAAGGACAAGTAGAAATCGATGTTGGAAGTGGAATTTTTAATTCATACTCACCATGTGATTATATATTTATGTTTTCAAAATAAAGTGTACATTCGCAAAAATTGAGGTTAATTCACCTTAACTGTGAAACGTGCCAGAATTCGTACCGTCAGTATTTACTCTCCACTTCATAACCTGCGGATATTACTGATATGGTAATTTCTCAGTCTGCTTACTCTGTTTGGTAGCTTCTATAATTCATACAGTACAAAAAGTTACGAGATACCAGTAACGTGTCACTTTGTCATAAAGCAACATGACAACACATCAAGTCTTCAAGCAGAACTAGGCAAGTGGCAACACTTATATCCAATTTAAACATCAAATGCAAAATATTCCCTTCTTATTCCTTTATCTAAATGCTAACAAACTGTTCCATAAACATCACGCAAACGATTATTGAGAAAATCTCCTGCTGCGGATTTTACATTTAGCTGGACTAGCTTTTCTGCTGGGGAGGCCCTGTGACCTATCTGCCGGGGAGGGGGGAGGGACAGGCGGCAATGTCCATTTTGCCACTCGTTAAATCCGCCACTGTTTATCTGTTTATTATATATATCAATTACACTCATTATATTACTGTATTTATTACAATTACACCAGATTTAACAAGACAGTTACATAAATACGCACAATACTATATTGATTAGATAATACACAATGTAATTGTTTACATAGGTTCCAATGTTCAGTGTAATTCATATGTACAGGGTGTCCCAACGATAGAGTAAAGTAAGTTTATGCTTAACTAGAATTATTTGTGTAAATATTGTATGGACCATGGGGTAGAGGTAAGAAGTGTGCATTTTTTTAAAATATTGGAAGTTATACAGGGTGTGCCAGAAAAGCAGGACGTGAAAAAGTATGATTTTTTTAAATAGATTTTAGTTTTTAATTCTACCTGTCCATACAAACATATTTTGTCATACAAAATATTGGCTGAATGTTTTTAGTTCTTGAGATATTCGCGTTTAAAGATTATTATAGTCATTTTCGTGGGATTGATGAATGGGCAATTGTTCCGTTATTTCACAATAAAAAAAATTGATATTTCGTGTGAAAAATGAGTGATATTATACTAACGTTTAGACCGAGTAGTATTTCTAATTTTCTCAACAGGGTGTTTGTTATAACCATTCAAATTTGAAAATTCTCAAATTAAAAAAAATCAGTTTTTTTAATTGCACACCCTATATATTTTTATTTCATTTTATTCGGGATTAAAAAATGTATCATTTTTGTCAAATATATCCTATATCTATCTTTGGTAGTTTTCGAGGAATTTCGATTTTTCTCACTAGCTACGTTACATACGATACTATAACATTATTGTGGATCGTGGTAGCCATGGAAAACAATTGCGACGAAATAAAACAAACCACCTAAGCGAGAATATTAACAGTTTTTATTAATGAGAAACAGTAATTCAATAATTATTCAACATTGCGTCTTAGTAAATGCTCAAATAGACGGCCTTCTTGCTGAATACACATATTGAGACTTTTTCTCGTGTTCGGTCTCACTTCGGATAACATAAGAGGGGTCACTGTGCGACAAGCTTCGCGAATTCTATTTTTCATGTCCTCCCTTGTTGTAGGTTTAATAATATACACCCGATCTTTTATGTATCCCCATAGGAAAAAATCCAGTGGAGTTAAATCGCATGACCTGGGTGGCCATAATATAAAGCCATTACGTCCTATCCATTTCTCCGGGTATTGCTGGTTCAAGAATTCGCTTACGTCCCGATAAAAATATGGAGATGCACCATCCTGTTGCAACCACATATTTAGTCGTCCTTCTAAATTGATATCCTCAAGTAACACAGGCAATTCTTCACGTAAGAAATGCAAATAGCTGCGGCCCGTTAATGGATCATCAAAAAAATAGGGACCGATAATTTGGTCATTAAGTATACCACACCACACATTTAGTGACCAATAATTTTGGTTTTGAACTTCTCGTAGCCAAAATGGATTATCAATGGCGTAATAGTGCATATTATGCCGATTTACAGCCCCATTACTTTTAAACGTCGCCTCATCGGAAACATTATGGAGCACAAAAAAGTTGTTATTTAATTGCAGCCGTTGATTAATGATATTGCAGAATTCAATTCGTCTTGCAAAATCCTCTTCTCGCAATTCTTAATGAAGCTCAATGTGATAGGGATGGTACTTATACTTCAGCGTTGTTCGATTCACGTTTGATTTGGAGGTATCACATATCGTCGCTAATGTTCTAGAACTCACTTGGGGATTTTCTTGAATATTTAATAATATTTCAAGTTCTTTTTCTTCATTAGCTGCCCTTTTATTAACAACTTTACGTTTGAAGTATTTAACACTACCGCTAGAATCAAATCTATCCATCAAATTTTCCAAGCCAACAGTAGTAGGTATTCGACGTTCAGGATATTTCATTTTGTAGATTCGTTGTGCCAATAAAGGGTTTTCTTCACCCTCGCCCAACACGTATATCATATCAATTAATTCATTTGTCGAATAATCCATAATTGATAACAAGTTAAATGCGAAAACGACAAATTTAATGTGTTTATTTTGACAAGTAGGAAACCTTTGTATCTTAGTAACGCAATTATTATTATTATTTTTATTCGGTGCAATGATAATATGCTGGAGGCAGAGTTGTCGCAATTACTTTTAAAAAATAATTCAATTATAATTACCAATTACTCTTCTAACATAGTATTGATTTCAATTACCAATTACTAGCATGTGTGTTAAAAGTAATTCAATTAATAATTAAAACTAAAAGTAATTGATTCTTTTACCAATTACTCTATTTAAATTACTGGATTGAATTCAATTCTTTCTAAATGTAATCCAATCTCTTTTGGTAATCGAATTAGTCTAATGTAATTGAATTACTCCCCATAATCCCAATTACGTTTGATATATTTAAATTACTACCACTCTAGAAACAATAAGAATAATACATACACATACATATTTGGATAATAAAAGAAAACAAATAGTGGAACATTTTTTTATTGAAAACAAAGAGGCACAATGTAACGCTATTTCGGAACATAAACAAATTTAAAAGAAATTGTACTTTGTTGAATTTGATTTTAATACTACTAACTCTTCGAAATGTCTGTCAGAAAGAGCATGTCTTCTAGGGGTATTTATGATCTCTGCGAAAGAAAACAGTCTTTCAACGGGAGCAGAGGATGGCAGACATGTGTTGAATTTGTAGAAAAGTCTTTTAATGAAGGGATATTTATGTAGCGATTCAATTTCCATGGACGGGTCATTAAGATATTGAAGAATCTCCAACTCAATCTTCTTTTTCATATTTGTTCTATCACTTCTATCTTTGTTTTTATTCATCGTTTCATTTTCAGTGTCAATGTCTAATTCAAAAAACTCGTCAACAACATGTTTGCGTTCTTCATTGACCTCCATTACATTATCTTCTAAATTCATATCTTGTGCCTTTTCAAGAATAAATGTTGTGATAGTTTCTGACAGATCATCTTCTATAAAGCTTTGGAAACAAGTTTTCCATCTCAACTTGAATTGTGGCAGTGTGAAAGATGCAATAGTTGCCTCTTTTGCTTCAGATGTCGAAAAGTTGAAATAGGCACTAAAACGTTTTAGTAATCCATCTCGACATGCCTCCAAAACTGCACGAGTAGCATTCATAGTATCTGATTCCATTCGAGTAAGCTTTTTATAGAGAGACCCCAAACACGGCAATAAATAACCAAAATAGTTATGTTGATCGCCCTGTAGAATATCTATGGCATTTGCCAGGGGCTGTAATATTGCACAGTACTCGGTCAAATATTCCAGTTCCGCATCTGGTCCTTAATGCTGAGCTTTTCAAAGACCTCTTGTAATTTTTCTCTGTCTTTTAGAATTTGAGCTGTTGAATCATACATTGAATTCCATCTTGTGGGGCCAGGATAACTCAATGTATGACCGAGCATTTGCTTTATTACTTCACTCGTTTTTGGCTTTCCAGCCAATTTCCACAAAACATTACATTTGGCAATAGCATTGGTGTGTCTGGTTCGCAAAGTCGTATTTTTCTGTATTGCATTTTTGACGTCAACAGTAGCTATAAGATTCAAAGTGTGGCTTGCACACCTAACGTGCTTCGGTAATATATTATTTGATAAATCCAAGAACTCAACTTCACTGTCCACATCATCATTTTCATTAACAATGTTACCCGTAGGTCCAAACTCTTTAAACGCCTTTACAAAATTTGATCCATTGTCTGAGATAGTTGCCACTAATTTATCGTTCCTTAGATTGAATTGCAAATGAATATCTTCTAGCATTTCTGTGATCCTGTCATACGTGTGACTTCCAGTGAATCGACGACAAGCAAGAGCTGCAGAGCACCTTTCGAAGTTTTCATCATTTACACTTATCCAATGTGCGGTGACACCGAAAAAACTACGATGTTTAGTAGACCAAACATCCGCAGTCGTACAAACATAAGAAGCCTGATCTAAGTCATTTTTAATACGAGTTACGCTTTCAAGAAAATAGTCTTCAATTTTTTTTACAGCTGTTGTCCTATGCATAACATTTACGCCCATTCCATCGAAAAGGGAAACAAAAGCCGGATTGTCGACAATGCTTATAGGTGACATTGTGCTCACAATGAAATTAACAATTCTTTTATCGAATACAGTTTGATTCAAGAAAATATTACGATTTTTGGGAAAGACTTCAGTTATTTTCCTTTGTTTGTTAGGAATACCGGGATCAGTACTGGCAGTGTTATCACTATCATAAATAGAACTGTCATTATTTATTCTTTTTAAATATGACTTTTTCAATTGTTTGTAAATGTTGTAATCATCCAAGGCTTTGTTGTGAATTTTTCTTAAATGCTTTAAAAAATTTGTTGAAACGCCCAAAAATCCTTTTATTATAACCTCTTTTGGTAAGCACAGCTGGCATTGACCTTTAACTTTTTTCTGTTCCTCATTAATGGTAGTAAGTTTGAAAAACTTTCCGTCTAGATAGGGATACTTTTCAGTGTTGAACATTGAATATTTGTGATGTGTTCCTTTTGTACTTGTTGAAGGCTTGACTGGAATGTCAGAAGTTGAAGAACCCGAAAAAGAGGTCGTAACGTGTATGGAACTGGAACTACACGAACATCCTTCGAATCTTGCGATTTTGATTGCTGTTCTATAGGCTTTTTGAATTTACATGGAAGAAATCGCGAATGACCTTTTCTTCTGGCAATTTTTGTCCCTTTGTGGCGTATATGAGGGGTCTTCAATGTCTGAGACATCTTCAAAATTTATTTCAGAATTTTCAGAGTGAACGTCAATGTCAAACTCCTTGTCCTAGAAAGAAATATTAACAATCGGGAATTCACAATTTTAACAGAATTTGTAGCTATCATTATCATTTAAAATGTAACCAGAAACTCTGCACATACGCGCATACTTAAGTATTTTGGTAACTTTATAGAATAAGCCTGTATAGTCAGAATAGTCAGATTTTATTCACATTTCGGTTCTCTGGAACGATCATCAACTTTGACGTTTTAAATACGGATAGAGACTTTTATTTCAAATTTACACACCGCACCTAAAGCCAGTTACGTATCGCATTTATTAAAAAAAAATACTTTTTTACTTCCTAATAAATTCCTACGCAGGATCAATTCTCAATCTCTCTTAAGGTTTTATGGAAATATGAAAATTTCCGAGATCGCAATATATGCCCCACCAGTTTAGGACACACTGTATATCATTTATTAATATATTTAACCGACTATGTATACCTATCTAATATCTTATGCTTACCGAGATTCCTGTACTTAGCATTTAGCGTCGAATTTGTAACACGTAACGCCCTGTATTAAGTATTGTGTAACACTAACTCACATGAATACTTTTCAATTTCTTTACTTCTTTGTTGAAAAATAAAAAGCGAGTAGCGACGGATGTAAACGATTAGATTTTCCATTATGTGAATATCTGAATATGAATATAGGATAGGGTGGTGATTAATTATTGTATTTTATCTATACTATCGCGGAGTTAAAAATAATCCTATACATCGAATCGAATTGCGAGTAAAACTGCTTATATAAATAATTCATTCTTTTTTAATTTTGTAATTTAATAATTACATATTATCAATAAATTTATCCAAATTAAGAACGAGTTAAAAATAATAGGTAACAAAGTTTCCATAATAATTAATATGTCTAACTAACGGCAATAATACACTGCATTCTACTTACCAGAGATGTGGCATATTGATATTCATCTGTCATCGTCGTTAACAATAATATAATTATTATTATTCAACTACTGATAAACTAATAATAGGTACTTAAGTAGTAACTGTATAAACAAATAAAATATTTTATACTATAGTACACGTCACAATATTCTTAAACTGTTTACTGGAAAGTTCAATATTAAATGATCCTTGGATAAAAATTTCATCCTGTTCTTTAGTCTATTTATTTCCAAGATAGACAGGACGCGCGACGTAAACAATGCTATTGGCGCGATCATCACGTGATCAGCCGCTTATTGGTCGTTTAGTCGAGCTCGAGCCGAAGGGTGAGAACCTGCCGTCGACGGCGTCAAGGTCGACGTGTCTTTGTTGCTGGACTGCTTAATCGCAACGCAAGTTGCAACATAGCAAAACTGCAGTCACCCAATTTAACGCGGCCCGCCCCGTTTGATTTAAAGCTGTTTTTTTGTCGATGGCCAAGATTCCGACAGTTTTTTTGATGGTCTAAACTCTAAAGTCTAAAGAAAGATAATCGAATTATTCCTGAGTAATTACCCGAGTGTTGTGAAAATCAATTACCAATTACAATTACATTATCCTAGTAATTGATAAACCAAATACGATTACACTTTTCGAAAAGTAATTGAATTTAAGTAATTCAATTACCGAGAAGTAATTGAATACGATTTCTCAATTAATTTAATTCAAATACCAACAGCTCTGGCTGGAGGCAAGTGCAATGTATTTAAATTTGTGTCCCGAGCGACGACAACCACATCCTCGAATTTTTACTAGACTGTATCAGCTGTATGTTACGACGAGTAAAAAATAAACATTGTGACGTCACACGCGCTCTGTGGTCTGTTCGAGAACTTTCGGCGTGTTTCCGGTACTGGGTTCAAAAATGCATTTTTAATGTAATATAACTTTTGAATTAGAGCGAAAAAAAACTAAAAATAGTTTTGTTATAAAACGTATACAGGGTGTCTAGAATCTACCCACGTTCTATGGCTATCTTTGTTATTATAAGAGATACAGAGTCAGTTAAATTAGCAAAGTTGGGTAGAATTACATGACAATTCAAATATCGATAAGAAAATTCAACATTATTGCCGACTTTCTAAGATATCTGAAAATAACTAAAAATCGTCCAAATTTTAATCGGCTATATCTTTTTTAATATTCAAAATACGAAAAAGTTATAAGAGAGACTTTTGATAGCTATTTTTACGCAAAACGGGAAAATGCGAATAAAAAAATTTTTTAGTAATTATTTTTCGAGCTATAACCCAAACATACATTTTTTTAAATGGCAACTATAGGTGACTATGGACTCATTCGTTGGCTTATTTTTTTTCTGACTTCAAAAATGTATAGCTTTGTATGTTTAATATTATTAGTTAACTCACAATTTTTAAAAAAAAAAAAGGTAATTATAATATTTATTAAACAAATTAAAGTGTGCCGTGAACATTTAAATAACAAAATAAGCGCATATTCTACTACTAAATTTGTGGGAACAACAAGAAATAGTGTACTACATTAGCAAAATAAAAAAGTTCTAAATAAATTTAATTTACAACGCAGAGTAACAGCAAAAATATAAACAGATAACACAATCACAGAAGTGCTTCAAAATGCCCTCCATTATTTTGAACACACATTTGACATCGTTTTAAAATTTCATTCTGAACTTTTAATAAACTTTGGCTTCTAATTTGTTGTATAGCAACGCGAATTTTATTTTTTAAATCGTTTAGATTACCAGGTTTTACTCGGTACACTTTGTCTTTAATTGCACCCCACAAGAAAAAGTCCAGGGGGTTAAGTCTGGAGATCGCGGCGGCCAAGCTAATTGGACCTCGATTACCTATCCAATTATTAAAACGTTCCTGTAAATAAGTTACACGCAAGTATTCCATTGTGTGCTGGTGCCTCGTCGTGTTGAAAATAATTTAAATTTTGATTTACGTTTAACGGAAGGTCGTCCAAAATTTCTTCAAATTCGTTTCTTAAAAAATTTAAATTTAAAAATTTATAAATTTAAATTGCATTCATAAGAAAACGGCCCAAGGATTTTGGTACCAATAATACCGCACCAAACGTTTACTGAAAAAGCATATTTATCTCTCCTCTCAACAGTAATATGAGGATTTTCTTGGGACCATTGGATATGATTTTTTCTATTGAAGATGCCGTTGTTTGTAAAATCTGCTTCATCGGTAAAAAGAATGGTTTTCGAGAATTGATTGTTTGCTTGACTTTCATTAATCAACCATCAAAACGTAATCTTTTCTGATAATCTTCAACATAAAATGTATTTCCTATATGAAAATGATGTGGCTTAAAATTATTTTGTTTCAAAATAACGTTGACCCCATATTTTTTTAAATTCGATTCGAGTTTGACAAATAAACATAATCTCACATCGGGTTGTCTTTTTTCCATATAAGTTTGAAGTTATAATTCCGAGCGGCATCTCTGTTAGACACGTAATAGCAAAAAAGCATATCATTTCTTTCTTCTGAAGAATAAGCCATTAATAAATTAATATTCACTATTTAAGTACGAACTACAACTGGTTACAACAAATAATTCAATATCTACTATTTGACAGTCAATCAATGAAGAGTTTTGTTTTTAATTGTCACAGCACACCACGGCAAACATTGCATTTGTTTAGTAAATACTATAATTACAATTTTTTTAAAACTGTGAGTTAACTAATAATACTAAATATACAAAGCTATACATTTTTCAATCAGAAAAAAATAAGCCATCGAACCACCTATAATTGTTATTCAAAAAAATGTATGTTTGAGTTGTAGCTCGAAAAATAATTACGAAATAAAATTTTTACTTGCATTTTCCCATTTTGCGCAAAAATAGCTATGAAAAGTCGCTTTTATACCTTTTTCGTATTTTGAATATTAAAGAAATATAGCCGATTGAAAATTTGGACGATTTTTAGTTATTTTCAGATATCTTAGAAAGTTGGCAATTATGTTAAATTTTCTTACCGGTATTTGAATTATGTAATTCTGCCCAACTTTGCTAATTTAACCGACGCTGTATCTCGTACAATAACAAAGATAACCACAGAACGTGGGTAGATTTTAGACACCCATTTACTACAAAAAAAATTTTTTTTCCAAAAACCCAATTGCAGTTTTAGAGCGATAGAAAATAAAGAAATCCGAAAAGCCATAGAAATTCTAAGACCCGGTTACGTTCCTCCATCTAGATTTCAGTTATCGTCAACGCTCCTGAATGAAATATTTCAGGAAGCAAAATCTAAATGTTTTAAGAAATTTTCTGGACAGTCTGTTTGCATGTCCTTAGATGGATGGTCCAATGTACATAATGAGCCGATAATCTGTGTCGTTTTGATAGTAGAGGATGGAAACAGTGTTCTCTTGGAAATCATAGATACATACGGTCATCCCCATACAGCTGATTATCTTGCTGAGTTGGCTATTAACTTAATAAATAAGTGTAAAAATGAATATAACTGTAAAATTACCAGTATTGCGACAGATAATGGTCACTATGAAGAAAAAATGTCCGAGTCGTTCAGTTATCCTATAATTACATATGGTTATTCGATGCATTTGCTTAGTTTGCTCTCCAAAGATTTAGAAGCATCGCAGGTAAAAGAACGTATAGTACAAATTGTGAAATACTTCAGAAATACCCATTTGCCAAATGCTTGGTATAAAAAAAGGGGGCAAGAAATTGGTCTTACCTCAAGATGTTCGATGGAATACACTTTCAGATTGTCTTGAGATCTATGTAAATGAATGGCCGAAATCGTTATTAATAGGTGAAGAGCATAAACAAGAAATTGATCCAGTGATTTTTAAAAAAGTTTCAGATATCTATATTAAAAGGATGGCTGAAGATTTTCTACAGTTGCTAAAATCAATTTCTATAGCACTTTACATAATATAACAAAAAGGTGCATTTATGAAATAATAATAAAATGGAGATCCCAAGATGTTCCAGAAATTAAGCACGTGCTGCCTGTAGTGATTTCTGTTTTGTGTGCATGTGCATCCTCTGCTGATAACCATGTATTCTACCTATGGATTCATACATTAAGATATAAGAAACAGACTTGGTGGTGACAAAGCAGCTAAATTAGTATTTCTATTTCAGCATTATAACACTTAGAGGTGATAGTTGTCAGCAATATTTAGTTTTTTTTTTTTTAGTGTAGTTCTCTGTATTAAAACATCTTTTAATAGTTTTATTTTTCTAAAAATCAGCTGAATACTGAATTTCTTTACGATTATTATAATAAATAATAAATATTACCACGTAAAAATGCATCAAGGTTTTATTTTTCTATGAACAAATACATTTTTAAGTGTTTTAAGTATTTCAGCTCCCTTTTCTAAACTAAATTAATCATAATTTTTATTAAAAAAAATTCATTCTGATTAAAATCTTGATTTTAATCCGCTGATTTAAATCATCTCAACCCTGATTTAAAACACGCGTTTGAGTGTCCTAAAGTACGTATTATAAATGCAAAATATAAGTTATTTGTGTATTGGAAAGACGTAACGGTTATTGACTTTCACTGTTCATTTAGAAGTTTTCCAATCTTACGCCATCGCGCTTTTAGGGAGCCGAAATTTTATGAAACTTTAAAAGTGCAATTTTATACTTATTATTTACATACACTTTAAATAATAATTAAATATGATAACAAAAGTTGTAAACATTCTAAGTGTAAACAGGAAAAATAAGGTTGGGTATAACCGCAAAGTGTAGCACAGTTAAAATTATGAGGCGGTAAACAAAGGAACATAGGAAATGAAGGAAGATATAGTAATGTGCTGCCGATGACAAATTACGCATACGTTATCCACATTAATAGGTATTTTTATAAATGGTTTAAACACAGAATATAGAAGCTACGCTAACCAGAAGTTCGTCTCGACGATTTTTATGGGATTAGGTGTTTGTTGGCGCACGTCCACGCGCATAAATTCAATATGGCCGATTAATGATTTGTTACGTGTGTCAATTACGTTTGTTTGAAAATTTTATCATTTTCTTTTATTTTTTATAGTTTATTAAATATAACGTTTGACGAGTACTCCACTACGGATGTTCCTGAATCAAATGCCGGCTATTTAATAAAGAAATGTATTGATAAACATTCCTGTGATATTTGCCAAAAGTATTGAAAAACAATAAAATTTATCTAATGCAACATTACTATGTTTTTATAGAGCATATGGAAATACTGAGGGATACTTTTGGAAACTTGAGAATGCCACCTATTGCCTTTTATATTTACATTTACGAGTTGGATGTTGTCTACCTCAAATCTTTCCCTATTTTATCTATTCAGAATAATGAAGGAACTAAAATAAAATTAGAACTAGAAAAAGTACCCTTTAACCACCCTTGTGATAACTTCCCTCAAAATTATTTAATATGCCTTTATACACAGATGCGGATTTTTTACACTTTAAAATATGCCAATGGAGACTTTTGTACACAAAAAAGGAACGAAGCAAAATAAAAAAAATTATGTTGCAACATTTGTAAACATTAAATAATTAATAAACTTTTGAAATTCTAATTTTGTGCGAGAATATTCCGCTTATATGAATTTGTCTGTTAGATATATTACTTTTGTTGTCCGCTTACTTGCAATTGTGAAAGCTATTATGCGCTTGGACGGTGCGCGGGTTCATGCCGGGACCATCAACATCAAAGGTGTCGCAACAAGACGAACTTCTGGTTAGCGTAGCTTCTATATTCTGTGGTTTAAATATCACTTTCAATGTCAAACTGCTAGAGCGCTGTTGGTGTAGTGGTAGGAGTCGTCTTCCACGCTTTTGGTGCGGGTTCGATTCCCGGCTCTTAGGTTACAGTAGTTTTGTTTTTCTTATCTAAAATAGATGACGTCACAGATCGGCACCATCCTCGTCTTTCTATTCTTGTGTAAACGTAGTACTCATTTTATAGGAAAGATCATTATTGAGTCATATGATGTTAAAACATTCGGAGTGAACAGGTTCTGCAAAAAATTCGACTATTATTTTGCCAATTTACAATTTTTTGTTTTAATTTTTACAAACTTCGGCGACCATTTTGACAATTGTTCCACTTTCAGATCAAAATTTGAATTTCAAGTCTAAATTCATGTATCGAATGAATAGGATCAGTGTTGACAACATAATGTTTATTAATAGAGGGCAATAATTATTACGTACACTACTATTACTATTATTAACTATTATTAAATGTACAGGGCGTTTTTGAAAATTCATACTTTTTGGACCCC
Organism: Vesta saturnalis; assembly: GCA_036346205.1. Lineage (NCBI taxonomy): Eukaryota > Metazoa > Arthropoda > Insecta > Coleoptera > Lampyridae > Vesta > Vesta saturnalis. The sequence continues at coordinate 4,297,429 of JARFJB010000113.1, read as the reverse complement.
CTCCATATCTACGACGTTTCTCAGCGATAATGTCAAATTGAAAACATCCTATAGAGAATTTTATGTAGAATTCAGTGGCGCACTCAATTTTTTTTTTCGGGGTATGGTTATGGAGATACCACTCAAACTTATGATTTTTTCAATGGAACACCCTGTATTTTATCACCTCATTAAATTCCTTATTTTTTTTCCCTTCAAAATGCTATATAAACATAACTTCTTAAAAAATGCTCCAAAATCACTAAAACATTGATTTTTAATAGTAGGCTATGGATTTTTCATACAAAAAAAGTGCATATTGAAGAAATACTACTTGTGAATTTTCCATGAAAGGAACAAGAACAATACTAACACTAATTCACTAACAAAACACAAAACGTAGGTAACTAATAGCAACAAATAAATAGTCATAAAAAGTTCATAATGTAGAATAATAAACTAATTAAATATTTACTCATACTATTTCATTTCGAAATTATTCGGTAATTTATTCATTGCATTGTTCAAATTGATGTCCATTTTCCCTAGCACACAATTGATCTTAATACGTCTTAATGCATTTAAAATTATGAAAGTCCGATTTTGTAATTTCTGGAAAACTGCCTCTGTTGTTGCACGAAGTTCTTCAATATTATTGTGCCTCTTACCGTATATTTTATTTTTCAAAAAAAAACCCACAAAAAAAAGTCCAACACTGACAAATCAGGTGACCTTGCAGGTTACCTAATGGACCCATTTGTTCCAATCCAATGGTCCTGGAAAGTTTCGTCTAAAAACGGCACAATCAACCTCGAATTGTGGGCAGGGGCACCGTCTTGTTGGAAGTAAATGGCATTAAGATAGGCGAGGGGAACATTCTCCAGGAATTCTGCTATTACTTCTTCTAAAATTCCCAAGTACCTGTTCGCGTTGAGAGCCCCTTCAAAAATGCGGTATTTTATTGATGTCCCCAATAAGAAACAGGCTACATTAAAACCAAATCGACCCTGTTGTTGTTGCTCAAAAATTAGGTGTTGGTTTTCATCATACCAGTGTCTTGTATTTTGCCTGTTAAATAAACCGGCACTGCTTATATGGGCTTCGTCTGACCATATGACTTTACTCGCAAAATTATTGTCCCTTCGAGTTTGGTTCAAAAACCAATTACAGAAATTCACACGCCTCGCTGCATCACCAAAGTATAAATGCTGGACAATATTCACTTTGTAGGGTTTCAATTTGAGTTTTTTTTAAATCCTTTGTACCCGTGATCGGGGAACGCCAGTGTCATTTTCTAACTTCGTAGAAGTCTGAGGAGAGACACGGACGCTAGCTAAGACATTTATTTCATCCACTTCATTATTTTCCTTGTTATACGTCTTGGGTCGGGGTTTAGAATATGCACCATAGTTTAGTAGATTATTCTTTAGACGAAATATCGTTGCTCGACTAGGTGGACGCCTTTCTGGATATCTAACGTTTTAAAAACAATATGTCATATAATGTCTTATTGTAAATTACTAGTTTACACCTGTTTAAATATAATTCTAATGCTTCGTCAACATTTTCATGGCATTGATTGAAACATTGTATATCATACTTTTCGTTGTTCTGAAAAAATCTTTCAGCCATTATAAAATTTCACAAACTAACAAAATCACCAAACACAAACACAATAAAACGCATCAAAATTTATCATCATGACAGGAGATGTGTTGATTTCTCCACAGTCACTTGATAAAACAATGCTCCAAAAGTCAACAACAGTGTTTGTAGCACCCATAACCTACTATAAAAAAATCACAAATAATAATACCTGTAGTAAAACTTTGAAATCCATGGCACTCTATTAAAATTCAATGTTTTAGTAATTTTGGAGCATTTTTGAAAACTTCATGCTTATATATTATATATCATTTCGAAGGAAAAAAAATAAGAAATTTAATGAGATAATAAAATACAGGGTGTTCCATTGAAAAAATCATAAGTTTGAGTCTTATCTTTATAACGATACCTCGAAAAAAAATTGAGTGCGCCCCTGGATTCTACGTAAAATTCTCTATGGGACAAGTTTTCAGTTTGACATTATCGCTGAGAAACTTCTTAGATATGGAGGGGATCCAAAAAGTGTGGATTTTCAAAAACACCCTGTAATTTATAAACGAAAGAAGTTAGGCAAAATCCGTTCAGGCCATCTTGAGTTTCACAAAAAAGTGGCACAGGACCGCGGAAACCGCAAGGTTCTATCTTCAACAACAACCGAGATATCTGGCTGTCTCAACCAAAATGAGATGCACTGTACAGGCTGTCCCAAATTTGAGGGCAAGCATGGGGATCTCGCTTGTTATAAGAGATAGGATATAGGTTTAAATTCGGCACTTTTGCTAAATTCGATGCCGAGTAATAATCTGAAAAGAAATTTGAGCTAACTCGAATGGATTTGGTTTTATGCTCAAAAAACTAAAAATTTCGAATTTTGTTTTTCGCGTTTGGCTACCTTATTATTAGGAATTTTCAAAATTCGATTAAACATTATTAAGGCAACTTTTTACGCACAATAATAATACGGTATTAAAAATATCATGCGACGTTTTGTTTATTCTGAACCATCATCAGGTTTATTTTTTCTTATCGGGGTTAAGACATATTTTTATGGCGTTGGATGGAGGATGCTGCTGATTTTAGCAATATATAACACTTCATGGTTTGATCGACTGTGAACTAAAATACTCTTAAATTAAAAAACTAAATATTAAATTATCACGATACCCATGAATCAAACAAAACTCAGGAGTTGGCTTTTGTCATGTCATTTTCTAATTGTAAAAAGGGTAATAACTGCAAGATCCTTCGTGTTAGTGCTTTAAAATTTGCAAGTTTCTTTAGAATGTTTTCAAATTCAGAAAAACGAGACATGATAAGGATATTTTATAGCTGCAATAGAAATAGTGTCAGAGCAGAACAAAGATATTTAGAGGAATATCAGGAGAGGCAGCAACCACACCAGAGATATTTTTTTAAATTAGACCAAAATTTGCGAGAATTTGGATGTTTTCAGAAACCTCGAAATGCATATGGTAGCAGACTAGACAGAGATGCCGAAGAAGAAATATTACATCAGGTACTATTTGTTAGTATTATACTAATTATAAGAATTTCCACTCACTTCACTGCTAATCAGCAGACATTTTTTTTGGAGAGTTATGACTTTATGTTATCTATCTTAGGTTCAAGAAAATCCTTCAACATCTACCAGAAAAATAGAACAAACTATTGAAGTGCCAAAAACGACAGTTTGGCGAGTGTTAAAGCAACACCGTTATAAACCATTTAAGTTACACGTTAGTGAAACTCTTCGGCCTGGGGACGATATGAGACGGTTGGATTTTTGTAACCAACTTAATACAAAAATGCTAGAAAATCGCAACTTTCTCAATCAAATAATTTGGACGGATTTCCACTAATGGAATGTTTAATCGTAATAACGAGCACTACTGGTCCGTTGAAAATCCACGAATTAACAGGCAAATGCGAGGACAAAGCCACCGGTCCTTTAATGTGTGGGTTGGAATCTGGAAGGATAGGCTCGTTGGGCCAATTATTTACGAAGGTATCCTAACGTCTCAACGCTACCTCGCATTTCTAACAAACGAAATATCAGACCTTTTGGATGATGTTCCGCTAAACGAAAGATGGACTTCTCTGGTGGCAAATGGACGGAGCTCCTCCTCATAATGCTGCGATAATAAGTGAATATCTTAACGGCGAATTTCCTGATGAATGGATGGGAAATAGGGGACCACTTAGGTGGTCAGCAAGAAGTCCAGATTTTACCCCTTTAGATTACTTCCTCTGGGGCTATTTAAAAAATATGATTTATAAGACGCCACCGCAAAATATAGAAGAACTCCAGAATATGGTTATTAATGAACTTCGTCAAATTCCCAGGCGAACCATTCAAAGAAGCGTAAACAATTGTAGAAGAAGAATTCGTTACTGTATTCAAGAAGGAGGAAGCTTGTTCGAACATTTATTATAATAATTTTTGTTTGTTTGCCTGTGTAATTATTTTGTTGTTACCTATCGATAAATTTGCGTTGTCGCTATTATGACCGTGTTACATAGACCTACTTGTTTGAGTTGTTTGTTAATGATTTTTTTTTAATTGTTTAACTGTTTTTATATTTTTTTGGATGTTCTAACGAGTTTAACAAATTAAATAAGTAGAACTACTGTAATTATTCCTTGCTGGATCCAAGAAGGCGGAATCTTGTTCTTCGTATTTTTCTCATTATTTTAGTTCGCAGTCGATCAAACCATAAAGTGTTATATATTGCTAAAATCAGCATAACATTCTCCATCCAACGACATAAAAATATATCTTAACCCCCATAAGAAAAAATAAACTTGATGATGGTTCAGAATAAACGAAACGTCACATAATATTTTTAATACCGTATTAGTATTGTGCGTAAAAAGGTGCCTTAATAATGTTGAATCGAATTTTGAAAATTCCTAATAATAAGGTGGCCAAACGCGAAAAACGAAAATCGACATTTTTAGTTTTTTGAGCATAAAACCTAATCCATTCGAGTTAGCTCAAATTTCTTTTCAGATTATTACTCGGCATCGAATTTAGCAAAAGTGCCGAATTTAAACCTATATCCCATCTCTTATAATAAGCGAGATTCCCATGCTTGCCCTCGAATTTGGGACAGCCTGTACACTATTAATACAAAAATATGCATAATATGATCGGAATGTTAGTTGCAATAATATTACAAACTTCGAAAATAAAGAAGATATATGCGAAAAAGAAGTAAAAACGTCACTTTTCAAAGACTTGTATCTCGAAAACAAATGATCACACAGAGAAAACAAGAAATGCAATTTACAGCTTATTTAATTTTCTATGAAAAATATACAGCGAAGTTTTGGGCTCCAGCTAACCAAAAGTGCAATTTTTTGACTGCACGGAAAAATGGCAAATTTTCATGTTTCTTGGCATTATTGCATTATGCATATTTCCAAAACGAGTTTGTAAATACATCAATAGTTTCGAGATTTAATTTTCTTCCACTTTTCTAAGATATAATATTTTCCGTAAAACCTCTAGCTTTATTATTTATTACCGATGTTTCCATGAAAAAAGCATACTCGGCGAACCATAATAAATGATTAAAAAATTCATGTAACGGTCAATATTGATCGTACAGACAAAATAAAAAATATAAATGGTTCGTAATTAAATTGCCTACAACTTTTATTTCGATGCGGTTCGCCATTTTGGGAATACGGACGAAAAATGGGCGACGTTCTCACGTGTTTTTCATGTTGAACGAAATAGTCATTACTTCAAAACAATCCAGATCGACGGCCGTTGGTCGTACAACAATTTTGCAAGTACCTTTTTTGTGCGAAATTTGATTCTCTACAAATTTTATCTCTTGATTTTTTTTTGTAAATGTGATAGTTTTTGTAATTGCAAAAAAAACGTTTTTTGGGACCCTTTTTGCCCCCCACTTTTCGCTACGACAATGATACGAGGGTGGACTTTTTTTGGGTAATTACTACCCCAAAACACATCTCTTCAAGAAAGTTGCAGCGTATGGTTTTACAATTAATTGCAAAAAAAACCGTTTTTTTGGGGCCCTTTTTGCCCTCCACCTTTCGCTACGACAATGATACGAGGGTGGACTTTTTTGGGTAATTACTACCCCAAAACACCTCTCCACGAAATCGCAGCGTATCTAGTATTTATATACTGTTTTCATAATTTTATCGTGATAACAGTAACGAATATTATACAACCAAACATTTTATTCAGATGATTATTTCCCTTGTTTTATATTAACGAATGAAATGTCATAAACTTTAAAATTCAGACCAATCGGAATAATATATCAGCGACTATTGCACTACAGAAATAGTCACTTGTGTTCCTGTTTTTTGTATTCAGTGTTAATAAAATGTTTTCTAATTTATATTCTGAAGTTAATTTAATTTACGCGGGAAATAATCTTCCTACATACAGGGTGTACCAATCTTACGCCAAAGTTCGGTATATGGCTTATTTCAAGAGATATAAAAAAATGTTGTTAAGAAAAATAATAGATGTCTTCAAGGACCATATTTTCAAATTATCTTGAACTATACAGCGTGTTACATAACTCCGCTACAAACCAAATATATGATTTTTTTAAATGAGAACCCCTGAATATCATGTCAAATTCGGATTGGCCATCTTTTGATATAAGGTTTTGCTACGTTATACACTCCTTTAAAAGTTATGGACACGTTTATGTTAAAATCGTAACTAAAGCCCTCTAGCTTACTGTACGTTACAGAAAAAAAAACAATTTTTTGCCTAATCGAGTTTCGTAATATGATGTAATATCCCCTCATTCGATTAAATTTCAATTATTTTCTCTTTTGTGTACAGGGTGGATCGATACTCAGACCTTTCATTTTTTTTCTTCTTTTAAATGGAACACCCTGTATTTAATAGCACAAATAGAAACTTTGATTATGTAGCTTTAATTTTTGTACAGTATTCCCTATACCCGATAGATGAATCGCGTGTTTATTTGATAGTGTGAGGAGAAAATGTGTCTTCCATTTTAAAGTGGAAATTCAGATGAAATAGCGGACATTTAATTAAAATATCAAAGGAAGTGGGCAAATGAGGTAAGGAGAATGTGATAAGTTAAAAAAAGGCTTGGATTAGAAACAACCAAATTAAAGACAATAAAAGAACAGGTTAAATGACGAGTTTCATAAAGTGTAAAGATATATAAGCAAGAACGCATTTTAAAAGTATAAACAGTTTGCAGGACCGTATTTGAAATCTGAAATTAATTTAAAACTTAAGTGAGGTCAAAGGTGAAGTAAAAATAAATAATGGAGACAGGAAAACAAGTAGAACAAAAAAGAAAATGAGATTTGGTACCTGGAACGTGAAGACAATGCTGGAAATGGGGACCAGTTAGTAATAGCAGAAATGAAACTAAGGACAATACAGAAGAAAAAAGAAATCAGAATGGAAAGAAAATGGAACACAGAAGAACTAAGGAAAGAAGAAAGCAAAATAGACTATGACGAGGAAGTAGAAAGACAGCTAAAGACAAAAAAGCAAGACAGTAATATGAAGACGGAATGAAATAACATTAAAAATACTATAACAAAAGCAACAGAAGAAAAAATAGGAAGACATGAGGGGAAAGAATGGTTTGATGCTCTTTGTGAGACGGCAATAAAGAAAAAGACAGAAGCAAGACTTAAATGGCTACAAACAAGTAATGAGATGACTATAGTGAGTACAAACAAAAAAGAAGAAAACAAGCGGCAAAAATAATAAAAGAGAAAAAACAAAAGTGGCTATACAAAACTATCAGAGAATAAAGAAGCAAAAAAGAAGAAGAAATAATCTAACAAACATAGATATGACAACATGGGAAAGTTATATGAGGGAAACGACAAAAATAAAAGTAAACGAAGAGAGTGAAAGCGAGGGAAATAACGAAGAAATAGAAGAGCCAGCGGAAGAAGAAATGTATATCATAATTCAAGAGCTAAAACAAAGAAAAGCAGCAGGGGCCAGATAATATATGCAGCGAACAGATAAAAAGCGGAGGAAGGGAACTTGAGAAAAGTATTTTTGAACTAATTAAACAAATATGGGAAAAGGAAGCCATACCAGAGGAATGACTAGTAGGAATACCGAAGAAACATAATCTAAGGATATGCAAAAACTATAGGAAGATAACTTTGCTGAATACAGCATACAAGATACTGACAGCATTAATTTTAAAAAGAATAAATGTGGTAACTGAGGAAACAATTGGACAATACGAGGATGGATATAGATAGGGGAAGTCGACAATGGACGCAATATATGTGATGAAGCAAATAGAAGTGTTATGAACGGAATACAGAAATAGAAATAGTATTTGTAGATTTTCGACAGGCTTTCAGAACACTTAGAAGCATGATGAAGGCAGACGCAAGGTACTTAGGAATATCTGAAATCTGATACAGCTGATTGGAATGACGATGGAAGGCTCAAAAGCTGCTGTGATGACGCATGAAGGACTAACGCAAGAAATAGATATAAGAACGGGAGTTCGACAGGGAGACGGATTGCCAGCCACACTATTTAACATTGCGATAGAGGGAATTACGGTAATAAAAAGAGATAGGAAAAGCTTAGAAGAAATAATACAGATCATTGAAAGAGGACTGGTGATAAACCAAATATATGAAGGTAACGAGGAAAGAGAAAAAGCAAGAGATATAGAAATCGGAAACTACAGAGTGGAAGAAGTAGATAACTTCAAATACCTTGGAACGATAATAAATAATAAAAACGATAGAAGGGAAGAGCTAGATCAAAAGGTACAAAACGGATATGAGGTATACCATAGTTATAAGATGATAATGAACAGTAAAACAATAAGCAAAACAACGAAACTAAGACTAGACAAAGTGGCAATACGACTGGTAGTAACATATGCAGCAGAAAATATGTGCCTGACAAAGAGAGATGAAGAAAAATTTTAAATTCTCGAAAGAAATATAAGGTAGATATATGGGGGGTATAAAATAAATGAAGAACAATACGAAGTTTAACAAATGACGAAGTAGATAAAATATTAGAACGGGAGAATATAGTAAGGATAATGAAATCAAAACGAATTGGATGGTATGGACACATAAATAGAATGAGCGAGGAATCTATAGTTAAAAGAGTAACGAAGTGGAAACCAGTAACACGGTCAGGAGGAAGGTCAAAACGAAGGTGGGAAGATCAATTGAGGACATATGTAGCATGAGAGTTACAACATGGACAGAGAAAATGAAGAACAGGAAAGAATGGAGAAAGGTAGTTGTAGAAACAAAGAAAAACCCAAACCTGTAGAAGGATAAAGTGCAGTGGAGTGTTTTTTAAAATGATAATTAAATCATCAGTTTCTTTTTTTGCAGCATAGATTTTACAACCTCCGTACACTTAGTTCTTCCCATTTGTACCCCATTTAGAATATTAGAATCTGGCGCAATATTTTTCAGAAGTGGAATCAAATGATCGGCAGTTGCAAAAGCTACATTATGTTCAGCAAAGAAAGCTGCTAATCCTATTTCAGCTGTTTTAATACTTTTTGTAATACTAGTTTCCTTAGCTATAAAACTAGAAATTGGTTTATTGGAATCGCTTAAGTTAATCATTTTTTTGTGTTTGATGCCTTTAGCGTGTTTATTTATTTCAGATTTCCCACACTGTATTTCAACATCACACACTGTGCACCTTAAAAGCAATAAATTAATAATATAATTTTTTAATAATAATAGACCTAATGCATACATACCTGCACTTATATTTGTTGTTTTTGACGGGTTGCAACCACCTCTTAAACAAAGGCTCTTCTACCCACTTATTCTGAAAAACCTTATGTTTATATATTTACGTTTTTTTGTTAAACGGGAATCCGAATCAGACGACATAATGAAGAATAACAATTAAATTAAGAATAATGATATAATGAATAAATAACAAAACGAGTTATGAACAAACACAATGGAAACTGGTATTGCGCGTTGCACTTGTTCTTGGCGCCAAAAATAAGCTTTGCTTTGCAATTGCAATTACCCAATAACCGAATAACCCAACCAAAGATAATCATAAACAGAAACAGTTACCAAAGAAAAATGCAGGTCCGGACCTTCTCGAATTGTCCCGAGCCGAGACGAGATGGTCGATGCTTGCTCACTCTTCCACTTTACAGTTTACAAAACAAAAGATTATTGAAAAATAAAAAAATATTACATGCCCCTGGTAATAAAGGTGACCACGAGAAACATTTACATTTTGGATGGGACTGTACTCAGAAGTGGAGAGTCATGGCGTGGTGGGGGTAGCGTTCATTCGCCGTCAGAAGAACGACCATTTTTGTTTCTCAGTCACAATGGAGCAGTGGTCGGTAGAGCAACGCGTGTTTACATACGATATGTATGTTAGAAACGGTGATTCAGTGGTAGCAGCTCAACGAGCTTTTCGCGTTCATTTCAACATCGGCCGGCATGGAGCATTCCCTAGCCGACCTACCATTATGAATTGGGTTAAAAATTTTCGAACTACGGGCAACATAATGAAGAAAAAATCACCAGGTCTTCCACGAATGGCGCGGACACCCGAGAACATTGAGAGAGTGAAAACAGTTGTGGTTACCAGTCCAGGACGTTCCGCTCGACGGCACGCAGTTGCATTACGTATGGGACGTGAGACGGTTAGAAAAATTTTGAAAATGGATCTAAAGTTTCATCCGTACAAGATTGTCTGTGTGCAGGAATTGAAAGAAACTGACTACCCCCAACGGTATGATTTTGCTGCACAAATGCAAGTTCTTATTTTTGATGAACCACGTGCTCTCATTTTCATGAGCCATGAAGCCCATTTTACCTAAACGGGACTGTGAATCAACAAAACTGCAGGTACTGGGCACAGGAAAATCCGAGAGAGCTTCATGAAACACCGCTGCATTCACCCCGTGTAACCGTATGGTGTGCGATATCGAGAAAGCATGTTATTGGTCCCTTCTTTTTTGAAGAGGGTGGAGTAGTGGTAACAGTTACCTCGAACAGGTACGTGGATATGATCAACACGTTTTTTCTCCCACAACTGCACAGGCTAAACTTGCAAGACGACATATGGTTTCAGCAAGATGGAGCAACTGCTCATACTGCGAGAATTTCAATGAACCTGCTGCGGAACGTATTTCCAGGTCACCTGATTTCAAGATTTGGAGATGTGCACTGGCCTCCTCGATCTCCTGACCTTAACATGTGTGATTTTTATTTGTGGGGACATTTGAAAGAGCAAGTTTATCGACATAAACCCCGTACTTTCGATTACTTGAAAGCGGCGATACGTACTGAGGTGGCGTTGATCACTGAGGATGCACTGGAACGAGTGTGGAGGAGCTTCCTGGACAGAATAGAAAATTGCCTCAGAGAAGCAGGACGTCACCTTCCTGACATCATTTTCTCTACGTAAAGTAAATGGCGTATACCCACAACTATGTAACTTAAGTTAAATAAATAGTATCTTGAAAAATTAATATTGTTTTTTTATTTCTAAAATGTAATTGTTTCTCGTGGTCACGTGTATTAATAATTTAAAAAAATTCCTACGAAATGGATCAGGATTCCCTTTTTCCCTTTTGCATCAAAAATGATCACGAATTGGGGAATTTCCCACGAGGTGGCAACACCGAGTCTGTGAATGTACCACCTTGGAATTCTCAAATATGATTGGACAAATAATCTGCTGCGTCAAAAATTTCAAATGCATTATTTTAGTTGACATATTTTCCAACTTGTTTGCTGAGTGGAGCTGTAATTAACCACAAGTAACACTTGTGAATGTTGTGTGTGTTTGTAAATAAAGTCAATGATTTTTGAGTTTATTAAAAATTTATTTCATTATTTGGTAAATAGAACAACACAACGTCAATTAAAAGTAAGGTTTAGGTCGTTGAGAGAGACTGAAATAAATCATCAGCACTTTCTGACCCACGTGTGCGTGAATTTAGGTAAGGGTCAGTGGCGCCTGCATTCCGAGAGAACATCTATTAAGTTTGTGAAGGAAAGAACCGCACGCCCTCACCGACTAAAAAAAAAAGAGCATAGCGGCAATTCCCTTTATCGCACCTCTCACAGGACTGAACTTTGAGTTAATTGGTTTCCCCTAAACTGTAAAAAGGTGTAATACTGTACTTACAGTGCTTACAGTGTTTAATCATATGCATAAGTAACGTTTTATTGTTGACCTTTACAAATTTTTCATGCCCATTTTGTTGGAATATTTATATTTAAGCAATCGATGGCTTTTAAAACACCTAAACAGAAAAATGTATTTCTCCATGAAAGAGGACAGACATTGAAACAAAAAGTGTTAACGGTTGATGGTTTATGCAATTAAACAATGTTTAAAGCTCCAAAACGAAAAACTATTTTTGTATGAAATTGTTGACAGTTTAAATGAAATATACAAAAAAAGTGTACTTTCATTCTTAAAATAATTTTTTAATTTACAGAGCTGCTGATGAAGAAGGGAAGCTTCCATCAAGACCAAAGGGTTTTCGTCCTCTTTACGATATTCCATTTATGCTTGAAGCGAGAGAGTTTTTACGTAAAAAATTAGTTGGGAAGAAAGTAAGCATTGTGGTAGATTATATTCAAGAGGCACGTGATAGTTTTCCGGAAAAAATTTGTGCAACCGTAACTATCGGTGGAGTGTAAGTTTTCAAAAATTTATATTTGCTGGTATTTAAACAAATTGTTGTAGTAATGTAGGTGAAGCATTAGTCTCAAAGGGATTGGCTACTGTAATACGATATCGTCCGGATGATGATCAACGTAGCTCTCACTATGATGATCTCTTATCGGCAGAAACTAAAGCGATTAAATCACAGAAAGGTATTCATGCTAAAAAAGACATTCCTACCCAACGAATTTTTGAGATTGATGCTGCCAAGGCCAAACAATATTTCCCATCATTTCAAAGAGCGCAACGTGTTGATGCTATTGTTGAATTTGTTGCGAGTGGTTCCCGTTTGCGTCTTTTTATACCTAAACATCATTGTTTATGCACTTTCCTTTTGGGCGGAATTACCTGTCCTAGAGCAGCACGTCCAGCTACTGTTACTACACCGTCAAGTGAAGCTGAACCATTCGGAGAAGAAGCATTAGCTTTTACCAAAGATCATTGTTTACAACATGAAGTTCAAATACAAGTAGAATCACAAGATAAAGCAGGCAATTTCATTGGGGGCCTTTGGATTGAGAGTCTTAACTTATCTGTAAGTGGTTTGTTTTTTAATGCTTATCTTATTTACTATTACATTAGGTCGCATTGGTTGAAGAAGGATTCGCAGCAGTACATCCTACAGCAGATAAATGTGAATATAGTAGACAGCTGAAGACAGCCGAAGATAGTGCTAAACAAAAGAAACTGCGTCGATGGAAGGATTATGTAGAAGAAAAAGAGGAGGAACAGCAAAGGATTGCTGAAGAACAACAGAATCCCGACAGAAAGCCAACGTATGAAGAGGTAATTGTAACAGAAGTCACATCAGAAGGTACAATTTTTGTGCAAAATTATCAACAAGGTCCAAAAGCCGAAGCACTTTACATGAAATTTAGACAAGAATTTCAAGCAAATCCTCCATTGTCAGGCGCTTACACACCTAAACGTGGTGATATTTGTGCTGCTAAGTATACAATCGATAATGAATGGTACAGAGCTAAAGTTGAAAAAATTCAAGGACCAAATATAACCGTTTTTTATATAGATTACGGTAATAGAGAGACTTTAAATGTAAGCAGGTTAGCAAGTTTACCTGCTTCGTATTCAAATGAAAAACCATTTGCTACAGAGTATTCTTTAGCTTGCGTCAATTTCCCGAAAGATCCCGAATTTCGTGATCTCGCTACTAACTATTTACGTGATGATACTACTAATAAATTACTACTTAACGTTGAGTATCGTCAACAAGGCGTACCACCCGCTGTTACACTACTCTCTGAAGGCCAGGATCAAGATATAATCAAAAATCTTATATCTGATGGTTGGTTGTTTGTTGAAGATCGGAGAGAGCGTCGTCTTAAGAGTTTAGTAAGTGTAGTATTAACTTGTATTCACAAAATTTTATATTTTTCGTCATAGATTTCAGAATACAAAATTGCAGAAGAAGAAGCAAGAAAGAAACACAGAAATATTTGGGAGTATGGTGATGTTAGGGATGACGATGCTAAAGAATTTGGATTAAATTAATCTAGATGACTTCCCGAAACAGAGCAACGCTTACCTACTGGAATATCTTTAATTTTTTTATCATTAATTAAAACTCCACTTCCATTTTACATAACATTTTTTATATAAAGAAAAAAATTTGATATGGTTTTATAATATTAGTGTAATTGTATACATTTATATTAACATAACTATTTTAAACAAACCTCAAATAGACCGCAAAATCCGTACTAGTCATAATGACAATTTCTATTGTGAATACCATAAAAGACATTAATTTATAAATGTATATTTTTGCAAGTTATTTTATGAATTATCTATAATTTCATGTGTTTTGTATATCATACTATAAACTGTTATCATTTTGATCACTGATGCCTTGCCATTTTGAAGGATATGGATGTAGGATATCGCTCTGTTTAAGTAAATTGTATTAAAATATAGTTGTTATTCCTTTTTTATTATTTGGAGTAAATGGATTAAGATACATACGTTGTTGTTGATGCTTTTGGAAACTGTGTATTATTTTTAATACATTAGCAAGTGCAAATTTCCAACAATGCAAATCATAAATTATTATGATACCGTATACTGATGCTATTTTGTGTGTATATATAATGTGTTTTTTGTGTGGTATTAAGTTATATTCTAAATATTTTATTCTCCAACCCTTTTGCCCTTACAATCTGGGCGTTGGGCATACCATTTCTTTAATTTATTAAAAACGCTCTTAACACGTTGGCTACCGGATGAGTCGAATTCGACTCACATCTAAAATTTCCCATTGGCCCGTGTAACTCGAAATCGACTCCCGACAAGCTGGTACTTGCCGGCCATCACGTCGCTTTGTTTTGATGTATCATTTATGCTTTAGTACTCACAACAGTTGCATCATACAAAATTGACATTGTGTTTTTTTTGGTAATTTCATTATTTTGAAGCATTTGAACGTTACGGTAAGTACTTATTTTTCACCTGTTTTCCACCAAAAATCACTGCGAGTCGAATTCGCCTCTCGCTAGTCTCTTATCATTCTTGTTTGAATTGGGCTAACCTTAATCATTATATTCATTTTTATTTCGTATCTTTTTAAGATGAATGCGCCTAGAAAATCTAAAACCTTGTCCCTAGCCGAAATACAAGAAATTTTGGAAGATAGTGATAAAGATGGGAATGATTTCTCTCCTGATGTCAGTGACCAAGAATTTGAACCTCATGAATATGATTGTTCTGAAGGCGACATTGGCAGTCATGATGATGATGATAATGTGCCATCTCCTAGTTTAGGACAATGGAATGACGTGACTGGTAAAAATAGGAAAACATTTATATTTACTGGTCACAGTTACGTGAAAAATATCCCTGCAGGGGCAGGGACCAGAGAAATATATATTTTCAATCTTTTTTGTCGACAAGGAGGTCATTCATCTGATAATTGAATTTACCAATAAAGCAGCTAAAAAATATTATTCTGAACAGAAGAAAAAGACGAAATGGGTTCATGTGACTGTGACAGGAATAAAAAACTTCTTGGCGTTGATGATATATTTTGGACTAGTACTATATCCGTCAATTAAAAAGTACTGGTCGAAAGATAAAAAGTACCTAAACCTTTTCGTGCGTAAGGTGATGGCTAGGGATAGGTTCGAAGAAATTTTGAGATCATTCATTTCTCTGATGAAGCCAGCAGGCTAGATGACAGACTAAGGAAAATCCATGACCTAGTTACCCTTCTGAATGACAAATTTCAAAATTACTGCACTCACGACGAAGATATAATTATTGACGAGACTATGATTCCCTTTAGGGGAAGGTTAAAGTTTCGCCAATATTTACCCGGGAAATCCCACAAATATGGCGTAAAGGAGTATAAGGTGTGCGGTACAGATGGGTACACTTACAAAGTAAAGGTATACACAGGGAAAGAAGCAGGCGATGGTGCAAATAACATGAGGCATAGCAACAAAGTAGTATTGGGATTGTTGGAGAATTATCTAGATGAAGGGCGAACCCTTGTTGATAATTTTTATACAAATTTTGAAATAGCCACGATTCTTTTGGAGGCCAATACACATATTGTCGGTACCTTAAGAAAAGCAGTAAAAAATATCCCCAAATCTGTACTTACACCCAAACTAAAGAAGGGAGAAGTGATTCGACTTGAAAATGATGATGGAATTGTCGTAGGCACCTGGAGAGATAAAAGAGATGTACGTTTTATAACTACGAAGCATTCATTGGAAATGGAGTCTACTGGGAAAAAAGACAGAAAAGGCCAATTAATAAAAAAACCTGCTGCGATTATATATTACAACAAATGTAAGCAAGGTGTAGATCTCTCCGATCAGATGACATCTTACTTTACTCCTCTACGAAAGACCATACGTTGGTTCCACAAAGTTTGCTTCTCGTTACTACTAGGAACAGCAGTGGTCAATTTATGGATTATTTTCAAAAAATTGACATCTTCAAAGACACAAATTTCTGCTTTCCGCGAACCACTTATTGATCAACTCATAGAGAGTTCAGCAGCATGTCCAGGCAAAGAAAGGCATAATCTTCAAAAAACTGATCAGAAGGATAAAAAAAATCATTCGGTGAGGCGACGATGCGTTCATGTTATGCGAATCTCGTAAAACGTGTCGGCAGAAAAGAAGCTTTGAAAAAAGTGTCGAATGGTAGTAACAAGATGCATGACTTGTCCAGAGCAACCTTACATGTGCCTAACATGCTTTGACAGTCATGGAGATACTGTTTAGAATAATTTCATTTTATATTTTTTATGTTTTTATACTTTGGTAATCATGAATATACTGTTCACAATTACTTAATTTTATATTTTTTATGTTCTAATTTACCTATGTTGACGGCAGAAATTTCAATTAAAATTTTTAGAAAAACCTGTAATAACTCCGGAACGGTAGTAGTCATGGTCAGTTTAAATAGAGTAATTGAAAGGTCTGACTCTCAGCATTACATTCTAATGAAATAAAGTTCACACTCGTGGCCCACTTGTTTTTATAAATGATAAACGCAGTACAAGTGCGTGAGGTGCTATCGACTCTCGCTATATCTTTGCATCTCTGTAGGTTGTGAGTTGAATTCGACTTACGCTGTAGCTTTGCATTTCTGTAAGCTGTAAGTTAAAATCGACTCAGGAATATGAGATAACAACATCACGTCAAAATATCATGGGCCACAGTGAAGAAAAAAAGCTCTTATGGCAGTAGCCACCGTGTTAAAAAAGAAAATGCATACCTCCAGGAAAACAACAAACTGGTTGACAAAATTTCTATTTTAGAAAATAAATTAATACGTGCATGTTTTACTATAACCATATTACAAAACTACATCAAAACAGAAAACAAAGTACATCGTAAAGATTATATCAAAAATAAGTCGGAGGATCGCACAACAAATACAACGTTATTGGGGTCTAACAAATCTAACACAGTATGCGAAAAAACTATACAAAAAATCAGCAGTGACGAGTGGAACTTAGTTTCTGATTATATGAAGTTACAATCAGAGGTATTATTTAAGCCAAATATTAATAAAACTGTATTAGCGAAAAAGAAAATTCTTTTAATCGGTGGTAGTCAAGTGCGTAATTGTGGGACAATATTAACATCTACTGTGGATGATAATAAATTTGAATGTTGCATATCTATGCCAAATGGACTGTTTAAAATGCAATTAAGAATATCGATAAGCTATCCTTTAATTTTACTGAAAATGACCACAACATAATAGTGGCTGGTTCAAATAATGTTATTAATAATAAAACCATAAAAGATGAATATGGTGATAAACTTAAACTTGTGTCTAAATTTACAAATGTATTTCTTGTTTCAATACCGTTTTGGAAAAAATGTGCCAATTTTAACAATTTGGTTTTAAATCAAAGCTGAAAGCTATACAGTTATTTGATAACAGATGGAAATGTTAGGACATACATATAAATGCAATTGTAAATAGTGAGTTATCACGTTTGAAGTGAGGTCCATGCCCAAAGTCAGGACCAATATACGGACCTCACTTTGCAAATGTTTTAAACTTAGAAAAATAACTGTTTAAAGCAAAAACTATCATTATTTTAAAAAATCTCATGGACCTCGCAACCTACGCTTAATAAAAAAATATATACATTTTAATGCAGCAATTATGCTGCTTACTTTGAGTATATTTTCCATACGTGTATATTATCACAAAATGTGTTTAAGGCATACTAACGATGTGTGAACCAAAAAAAATGCAACGGTGCATTGGACCTCACTATATACCCGACAGCCTTTATATTGAATATACTTTATTACTTGACATTTTTAGATGTGAGTTTAATGCAATCAGGGAGGATTTGAATCTTTTTATAATTACAATTCACAATATATGTATAGTTAAGGTTATTTTAATGCATATTATCGTGTAAGATTTTGGTTGCGTGATTTATTTAAGTTGTTTTTTTAAGTTGTATTTTACTCTTCAAAATGTTTTTGCTTATAGGGTTCTGCGGGTTATGACCAATAGACCTAATACTAATTGTTTCTACACATTCTTTTAACAATGTACCCATATTTGCTGCTAACGTTGGTGCTGCGTAGCTTTCAGTTTCGGGATTATATCTAGCAATAGATTTAGTAGAACTTACCAGTACATCAAAATACGACGGTTCTAAAACGTTGATTAGGCTTTTCACCTTTCTTGTCTTTCGGATTTCAATTAGCAACAATGCAAGTTGTCTCATTTTTCTGGTAGCCACAATTTTGAATTGCTTTTCGCGATGACTTTTGAGGTATCTTCTTGCTACATACATCACATATTAATGGATCCGTTTTTGCCGTTAATGATATATCGTCTCCTCTCATAGTGGCAAATATCTCCTTTCTTAGAATATCGTCATGCTGGTATGCTGCCAACATGCTTTGCCCATCTGCTTGAGCGGAAGTTCTTTCTAGTCTCTCACTATTATTATGAGGGCAAACCTTTACGTGCCTGTATAAGCTTTTTTTTTATAAAACCCTTTGCAATACCTACAGGGAAGATAATTCTGAATGTTAAGAGGATCTTGGTTACCGTAAATCGGTTTTCTAATTGGTACAATATCTTCACTTGTGATACTTTTCAAAAAATTTCCCTTATTCCTTAATTTGGTGAAAAACAATTTTCTCCGTCTATCGCCAGTCTTTAGTGCTAATATATGTTGCACTTCATGTTCACAAGCATGATGCCTCAAGAAATGAGAAATTTTTATCACCTCGGTGTCACAGTAGCAGCAGTAGTCCTTTTTGTTCCAAACACGTTTACTTTTTGTTCTTGAGCTAGTTATCTATAAATAAATTTATGAGAGACCTAAAATACTGTTGTATATATACATACAATGGAGTCCATAGTATTAGATGTACATGGCACTTCATGTAACACCTCACTTTTTCTTTTTAAGATCTAAAAAAAATAAATAAGCTATGAAGTTACAGAATTAACATCACATACTCTAAGCTGCTTTACTAATTTATCTTCCTTTTCTACATCGGAAGTATGTGACTCTTCTTCTAATACAGAGAAGGCAGCCTAAAACTTAGTAAAATAGCAAGTTTAAGTATACCTACAATTCGTACCTGAGGTGTTTCACATATGTTGTCTTCTACATCCGAATGACTTGACTCCTCATCTGATTCAGGTACATAGCAGGGATCTTTGCAACTATCATCTGAATCTATAATTAATGGCGATAATTCCTTATTCATGTCCTCATTTAATTCACTTGAGTCAGCTTCTTGAACATCTAACATGTATGGTAAAATGGGCGAAGTATTGAATATTCTTGTTGAAATTCGAGTATCCATAGGGTTGTCTTGAAGATGTTGTGTCTTCTGAATATATACTTCTTCATCATCGTTTTCTTTACCTTTACTCTGGCGGTTCTTTTTCTCTTGATATTTCATGTAGGTTTCCTGTTAATGTAAATAACTTTATGTACTTTTTGTTATTTAGACTGAAATCAGAGGTGCGTAATGTGTGGAAACTATCAAAACATCAAAGACTACCTACTTAAGAAAACGGAAACACCGCTCAATATTTTCTGAAATAAAAGTAAAATTTTCTATAGTTATATTAGCTAACAACAAAATTTCTTTGGTAATTATGAGGAGCAACGTTATTTTTTTAATTTTCTACTTATGTATATGACTCTTATTTGAATATTTTTGTCTTTGCTGCCTGGTAGCTGTATAAAATTTAGTTTTGATTTTTCAAAGTGTGGTGATGGTGTTTGGAGTATGTGTATCTGTATCTATAAATCAATATATCCAAACTTGTACAGCTATAGAAAAGTTTAAACTTTAGATGTTACCCTTGTTTATATACATATAAACAGGGATATTAACATTGTTTATACATTTAAATGTATAAACGATATTACCTAGTTCTGTGCACTTTAAATAGTACTCACAATGGGTACAAAAATGTGATTCCTACCAGAGATTGTTCAAATATATTGCCATTTCTCCCATTCTCTTCTTCTTCATCTGTGTTAGAAATATAAACCTTTCTGCCTTTCCAATTCCAAGTCTGCGGATATATTTTTGTTTGTCTCATTCTCTTTTTCTGGTTCTGTGTCAGCAATACAATTTACTGTGGCGTTTGGTTCCAAATCTGGAGTTATAATTCAAATATTTTATAAGATGTTTTGAGTTATAAAGATTTTAGAGGATAATTTTTTCAAAACACAATTTATAACTACCATCAACAATATTTCAATGCAATTGTGCGTAACAAAGTAATTAATTAATTAATTTTGTGCTGTAGTGTCAATTTTTTTGCTGAAGCATTTTACCAGAAAATCTATTATCAATTTGGAGGTGCCAGCCTATTTACGAAAAATGTATAGAGAAATTATTAAAAGCAAATATACTAAGTTTTAAACAAATTAACTGCATCAAAATGATTTTCTAGCAACAATTGTGTTTACTAATTTATTCATTACCAAGTAGAAAATTGATTATTTCTATGTTGTTTCCTAAATTCGCAGATTGGAATTTCTTACTCTTGTAAAAGTTCATAATAAAACGTACTTGTGTTGTCACTAGTTTCATAGTGAAGTGCCTTAAATAGATTTCAGATGACAATACTGGTTTACTTTATAGGTACATGGCCAGAATTTAATTAGATAAACTGACTTACAAGATCAAAGTTTGCTCAATCTTTGAACCACACGGGCGACTGTAAAAAAGTACTAATTAATCATATCTAAGGCGAACAAATTTACAAATAGTATAAATCATTAGCAAACAGCTTAGAAAAACCTTATATTTAAAGTTATGTGAAAATATACTAATAAGACACATGCGTGAAGCGAATTTATAGGGAAAATAACGTAGTATATCACTCCATTGATTGATTTGGGACATTTTCCGTAATAAATGTTCTCTCCCCTCAAAAATGCTAAAATTTCTACTAAAATTATCTAGAAAAGATTTTTTAAATCCTTTTAACTTAACTCTCTTCTTTTTCATTACGACTACGCTCGGATTTTTAGCTGTTAAAATTCAGAAAATTCTTTATATTTTTTGTGCCAAAAAACCGAAATATCATTTAATTTTTGAAAGTTGCATATTGTTGTTAATGTTTGTTTCTCAAAATGTAAAAGTAACGGTTTAAAAAAGTTAAATACTATTTAAAAAAAAATTGAAAGTAGGTATGTATTTTCATGTGAAATAAAATTTGCAATGTGTGATAACCAAATCTTAAAATAATATTTATTACCCAATAATTTGGGCCCTAATTATGGAATAAAAATATGCATTTTATAATTTTTGAAAACGCTAACCACGTATGTATACGATGTCAGATAGACAAATTGAAGTTTTAAATGATATCACGGGAAGAGGGATGGATGTAATCACATAGTAGGTATCAAGCCATCAAAGTACCTATTCAAACTGACAAAGTTAAAAAAATATTGCAATGTATATAAACGCACAAAACAACCATTGTACAAAAAATAAAAGT
The DNA here is from genome assembly GCA_036346205.1 of Vesta saturnalis. Classification (NCBI taxonomy): domain Eukaryota; kingdom Metazoa; phylum Arthropoda; class Insecta; order Coleoptera; family Lampyridae; genus Vesta; species Vesta saturnalis. The sequence continues at coordinate 4,275,636 of JARFJB010000113.1, read as the reverse complement.
TTAGATTTGAAACTTTCTTAAAATCTATAATTTTCATTAAATTTACGAAGGGAGGTCAGTTGTAAATTTTTTGTGTTAAATTCCATAAAAATTCAGTACACTAATCGAAATGGCTATAAATTGCAATAGAATTTTTTTATGCCCAGTAACACAAACATTTGTTAACGCTACCTCCAATCATGTTCAAATAATTTGCAACGCGTCTTTAAATTTGCATCAAGTAAACACATTGTACACAGTTATAAATGTCATTGTTTCAGATTAATTAATATAAAGAAATTATATTGAGCTTACTTACCTTTGCATACAAGTTTCACCATTAATTTACCTCGAGACATCTTAACAATATGAAACACACTACACTGAAAGTTTGTAGAGGTAATAACGCACAAGCAAGTAGTATGCGAATGCGTAAACATACATATTAATTTGGCAACACAGGCTGTCCTCACACTGTATGTTGGAAGCATTTATATAAGAGCAATGGACCTCTGATGGTTAGGAGGCCTATAAACTATACGCGTTGCCCGTATTGTTAGTCACACGAAATGTACTCACTTTGTAAACATATACAAATTAATTTATTTATACGTCATTGAAAATATACTTTTAAGAATTACGTTTTAAACAGCTGATATGACAATATTTACTCTTTGAAATTTTTATAAAGCATATAGTTCAAATGGTTCTCACTTTGTATGGTCTAAAACGCGTCCTCACATTGATATTCAGTCGTATATATATATATATATATATATATATATATATATATATATATATATACAGTGTTGGGTAAGATCCATTTATTTAGGATCTAGATACAGATCCAAACACATTTTTAAAACTGATCTAGATAAAGATCAAAGATCCTTGAAATGGGATCTAGATCTTTTATAAAGATCCGACATTCCTAAAATTGTTTCGAGATTTTTCTAATTATTAATATTATCTTTAATTGCTAGTATTGCTACTGATGAGTAGTATTCCCATTCCCATGATCATTTTTCATGTAATACAAATATTAGTCCGTAAGGTTAAATTATTAAGAAAAATAATATACAAATATAATTTTTATAGGTTTTATTGAAAACTGACATTAATTATTTAACGCACTACAAATTACAAAATTAGTATTAGGTACACATTTACACTTGCAAGTTGCAATGTTAATTGTTAATTTAACTTAACACATAGTTGTTATACAATTATAAGGATAAGGACATTTATCTAAATTATTATAAGTATACATTACATAATTACATTTTATTATCTAATTTTATTTTATTTTGTTTTAAAATTAATAGCATCTCAAATATATCATCACCTAATCTATTCCTACGAGGAGTTAAAATTAGTCCACCCATACTAAATATCCTTTCAACGGGGGCAGATGAAGGAAGTATAGAATTATATTTTAAAAAGATTTCTTTTATAGCAGGGTACATATTTAATTGCTCATAGTTAGTGCTTGTGTCTTTAAAATAATTTGTGCATTCTGAATCAAATGTTGTTTGCGATTGAGTATTTATTTTAAAAAAATCAAAGAATTCGTCCGTGGCAGAGGATTTTTTCAGTAAGTGTGAACTGAATTTCTGATTCTGAATTATTAAGATTTTCTTGAAATCCGGAATTGTTAAGTTCACACAATAATTGCGTTTGACAGAATGCTGTTTCATTTTTAAAGGGGGTAATTTTTAACCACCATAATTTAAATTTTGGGTTAGAAATTGTGGATAACAGGTATGGTCGACTACTAGAATTTTTAATATCCATTATATTAGAGAAACGTCTTGTAAAGCCGTTCAATAAACATTCTCTTAATTTAGAACAAAATGTCAGTTTTGTCATTGCTTCTAAGCTAGCTTTAATTTTGAAAAGTGTTGGCAAAACAGTACCTAACTGACAAGTTTTTCATCTTGTAAAATATCTATTGCAACGGCTATAGGTTTTGTAACAGAAATATATTCGTTTAAAAACACAAAATCTGACAGTTGGAACACGTCTAATTTTAATAACTTACAAACATCACTTAATTTTGCTTCAATATTAATTAGTTTAACACATGCGTCATACATGGAATTCCAACGAGTAGGACAAGGAACTTTCAATTTGACACCGCAAACATTTTCTAACTGATCCGACGCCTTAGTTGACCTACTCACTAAATTCCATAAAGAATAAGCTTTCCCAAAAACAGTATCGTACATTTTTTTATACCTTATGTTTTCAAATGCTTTAGCTGCATCTGTCGTAATTACAAGGCTGAGTGTATGCGAACAACACTTAAAATGTTCGAGCAAAAGCACGTAAGTACTGTCAGTATCAAAAGCAGGTAATGATTCAACATCTACATCATTTCATTTTGCAACTCTGTTAATTCGCTATCGCTGCTCTTATTACATATAGAAGCAGTAAATACGTTAAAAGCTTTATTAAAGTTGCTTGCGTTATCTGTTACCGTTCCTGAAATTTTACCGAGATTTAATTTGTATTCGTTATGAATTTCACTTATTAATTCCGCAATTCTGTCAAATGTGTGCAAATTTAAATCGCCTACAGCTTAATGCAAAAGATTTACGTTGGAAGCTATTACTATCGATAAAGTGTGCAGTCATACCAAGATAACTTTTGTTATTGGTGCTCCAAACATCTGCAGTTGTACAGACGTATTTGGTTTTATTTAATTCTTCTATTACAGCACCAATAACTGCTGATTTCTCTTCTTCTAATTTACTCTTGAGCGTTTTTCGGTCACAAGGTTTTTTGCCAGAAAGTCCTTCTACTAACCTAATAAATGCGGGTTTTTCGACTGTACAAATAGGCCTCATCTCTTCAATTATGTAATCTAAGACGAGTTTGTTAACCGAGTTCTTTGTGGTAGAACTGGTAGATCGTTGAAAAATGTTAGTCTTGTTGAAATTCTTCATTGATAAAATTTCGGTTTTACTTTTTTTTGTTGTCTTGTCTGCATCGAATTTTCTAAATGTTACTGGATGCTTTCTTTAGAAAAAAAGGAGAAAGTGTATGTTAATTTATAAAATTCAGATTGAAGTCACTTCAAGTTTCAGTCAAAATTTAGATAACACCAATTTTGAAAGCGACTGAATCCCATCTTTTTATGAATGCAGGTATCATAAACATTTAAAAAAGTTTTTTGATGCATTAGGGACTTTAAGAAATAAATCTCAACCTTTTGTAAACGTTCTTTTACACACGAGAAACTAAGTATTTTGCAACAAAAAATACTTTACGTAATTCATATAGAATTTAATAAGAAAAATTAAGTCTACAAATCACGTTTTGATATATCAGTTGATGTATTTCGTAAGAATCCAATAAATGATACTAAAATTCTGCCAAAACTATATTAATACATACCTTCATATGCCGAATAAAATTTCCTGTTGAAGTCACATGACCTTGTATTTGTGCGGGACAATTTAGACACTGGGTCACTATCTTGTTGTCACATTTTGATAAAATATTATAAAATTTATCGCTTAAGATTGGCGGAACTTCCATTAATTCAGCTTCGTCACTTATTGTTGATCTAACTAACAATTAACAAATGTGCTTTACTTAAAGTCGTATTCTTAAGAACTGAAGACAAGATTGTTGTTTTCTATACCTCCTTTTGTTCGATTAAATTAGCAACAGGGAATTCCAGTTCCACTTAACTTAAGTACCTACTTTAATGGATGGATGACCCCATTGTCATTACTCATTAAGTCATTAGATTAGCACTTAGCTGTCATTACCTGCCTTTGTAGCTTTGGGAAACAAAACAACCGACGGAAATATTAACAAAGGAAATGAATAGTTCTATTATTGGTTATTTCGAATTTAACATGCCTCAGGCAGTAGGTAATTGTAAATGTGTATGTATCTCTGTGGGGTACGGATGTAACGGTCGTAACGGAGCATAATGTATTTTTAAATATAAAGCTCTGTTGCCTCAAGCCAGTTAAAAATTTCACAAAATACCCTTAAAATACATTTTAAAATATTCTAATGAATCTTTGGATTCAAGTACTAAAGATCTGTTAAAATGTGATCTAGATCCAGATACTAGATCCTAGCAGAGCAAAGTATCTAGATCCAGATCATAGATCACTTTGATCTAGATCCTACCCAACACTGTATATATATATATATATATATATATATATATATATATATATAATGCCTCAGTAAAATGATCCTGCTATTGTTTTAATTGATACAAATTAAAATACTCTACAGACACCATACTCAGAAGTTTGACAATGAAGAATTACAAAAACTAAATGAAGCTGATAAGGATATAAACTTTTCAATACTACACCCATATTTAAAAAATGACATTTAATAAAAAAACATCGCTAATTGATTGTGACGACAGTCTCAATGCATTAGAAACACACATTGCATTATTTAGCATAAATATTCAACTAATGAACTGGAAGCTTTTTTTGAAGACTTAAATCGATCATTGCATTTTGTATGCATATGTGAACATTGGTTGACTAAATTAGAAATAAATAACGGTTTCAAATTAGAAGTGTGGACACTGGCAGCTTACTACTGTCGAAAAATTATAACGCATGGTGGGGCATTAATTTTAATTAATTCTAGCTTAAATTTAAGTTCCTTTCCTATACCAGCCTTCGTTGAACTGTCCAAAGAGTTACATTGCGAAATATCGGCCACGTTTTGCAGTCCATATAAGTTAGCCATCGTTTGTTTATACAGATCTCCCTCTGGGGATTTTGGTATATTCCTTGAAAAACTCGAATGTGCCATTTGTCTGTTACAAAACTACTCCAGTGCAATTGTACGCGGAGATTTCAACGGAAAATTTAACAGTTAAGAACATAATGCAAATTCTGTTATTAACTTGTTTTTATCTCATGGATTTATCCAAACAATTATGGAACCAAGATTAATAATTGTTTGGATAATATCTTCACAAATTTGTTTAAAAATAATTTTTCTATTGAAAGTATGGCCACCAAATTAACCGACCATTATTGCAAAATGTGGATCGAGAAGTCAGTGTAATAAAGCAACGAATACTGATTTTTTATTTTTCATAGTAATTTTTGTAATGCGTTCTTGATGGTTTTCCCGTTTCGTCAACTTAATACTCGATAGTGCGATAAGGGTATAAAGTGGTTTAATAATGACATTCGTTTTCTCCGAAATCGAGTGAATCTTATATCTGAGTTATACAATATGTATAAAACTGCTGATTTAAAAATTTCTCGTAATAAACTTCGTATTAGGTATAAGAAAGCGATCAGGCACGCAAAATATAACAAGCAGTAAACAATTAAAGCTACGTGGCAGGTTATTAATTCACACAGACAGATTACTAATGTATGTGAGCTTGTAAAAATTACTTCAGACGAGTTTAATCTTTTTTTTTTGTTAAAAATGCAGTTAACATCGTAGGCCAGTTACCCTCATCGCAACTGAATTATTTAGATGTTTGCACTGTGAGACTTAATTCAAACACTCCATTTAATTTTAATGAAATCTCACAATGTGAAGGAAGATACTAAAAGCTTTAAAAAATTGTGAAACTAAAGACATTTACGGTTTTTCCGCTTATGTTATAAAAAACTATAGCCAGTATGTTATACCATTATCCAAAATGGTAGTACATTTTACAAAACAGGTACCCTTCCTGATTTATTGGAAATTGGCTTAGTTATAACATTACCTAAGTCGGGCGATATAAATAATATCGATAACGACAGTCCCTACTCAAATTATTAGATTCACTCATAAAATTATCTTCGTTGTGAAAGGACCCTGCACACCTCTTATGGGTTTTTAGACCACAGTCAAATTTCATGAAAAAGTATGTTATAGACTAAAACTATCTGAACAATATTTGTCATTGGACCAACTTAATCTAATGGCTAGTTTTTGATATACAGGGCGTTAAAGTAATAGTGCCTAATAAGAATAATGGTTGTTCAGTGGGTTTTAACATTGATATACGCAAGTGTTATCATTACATATTATACTTTTGTAATGTTTATTATTCTGTACTTTCTAACATTTATACAGGGTGTTTCAACAAAAATTAGTATTAAATCTGATTATTTACATGATAAAAAGTGGAACTTATACATAAAATAAACAACCTAATATTTACATGATAGAAACGGAACATTTAGACGGCAGCATGTCTATTTAAAACATCTTGAGTAGCGGTTAGAACTTTGGTTTGCGGTAGCCTAATAACTTCTTCGTGCCTTGCATCGCCCAAAAACCAAATAACTGCTGCTATATGTGCACACATTCCTAGAGTTCGCGTTCATGTTTTGCATTGGCAATAGTAGCCAAATATAGGACCGTCTTCTTGTTCAGCATCATTATCAGGAACAGGGTTATAGCTAATTATAATTCTAAGCCGAACGAGATTTAATTCGTTGAACGCCGTATCAATTTCGAAAAAGTGGTTGCCCAGTTGGTGATTGTTATCCTGTACGTAAGAAGGTGCTAGTTTAAGTTGGAAAGTTCCGTAAGTTATGCGTCTTAATTGAGCTATATTTAGAACTGGAACATTTTCTAATTGGTTTTGTTCTAAAGGTGCCCATCTGCCGTGCCGCCTCAACAAGCCTTCATTTTCCGCTCTAGCTTTTACGTGATTAGGTTCGTTTACCATTTGAAGCATTTCTTGTGCTAGTTCGTCATTTGCTTCTTCCATATGTAATGGTGGATGGTAGCGGTTTATTAGGGCACAGGCAACACGGAAAAATGTCCGCAAATTGGGTATTTGGGCAATTGAAAAGCAGTTACGAAAAATTTTAAATATTGACTGAACGTGTCCGTTTCGAGTTTCTACTACCCACCTTTGCTTAATAATAATTCTGCTAGCGTTGGCTTCTACAGTTGGCAATTGACGCCTACCTTCTAGCGCTGGTGGAATTTGCACAGATATGCCAATATTATTTAAAAATTTCCAAGCAACTCGGTAGCCTCTATCCACAATCACAACATCGCCAGGTTGCAGCCAGTGTCTTAGTTCTTGATCCTGATTATATTGGTATCTTAATATACTCGCATCATTATTTCTTGGGTCGGAAAAGTATGGACCATGAACATCCAAAATATATCCATCTGGGGCAACAACTAGCACTGGCTTAACAAGATGGCAATGTTTGTGAACTGAATAGGACTGCCTGAGGGTCTGAAAATTTTTGCTACGCTCTATGTTAACATAAGTGGCATCGATACAAATAATGACTTTTGGGTTTCAGGTTCCTCATTAAATAACTCATTTGCAAATCTGGTAACGTGTTCAGCAATAAATTGGTTACGGTTTATGTGACGAGGTCCTAAATTCTGGGGCACAAAATTATAGGATAATGATTCTTAACTTTTGAATTGCCAATGAGACACCCTGTCTGCTACCATAAGAAAACATCGCCGCTAAAACGTGTCTGAAATTCCTTGACGTAATTTACATAAAACACAGTAAATCTTTTTTTAACTTCTCTCCTTCTTCCGTAAATATTAACATTCGCACAAAGGTTGAACAATTCCCGAAATTGATCCCTGTTTAAGGATGACAGCGCACTTAGCTCCTCATCACTGAAATTGTTTTCATCCGAAAAAGTTTCATTTTTTGTGTTACTTTCTCGTATTGTTGTCAACAACTGATCCAACTCCGCCCCTTTTAAATTGTATGACTTTTTAATGGACCTTATACCATTTTCTAATGGAAAAAGTAATAAACCATTCGCATCAAGATGGACAGGACAAACCTTACAATATTTACGGAAGAAGGAGAAAAGTTAAAAAAAAAGATTTACTGTGTTTTTTATGTAAATTACGTCAAGGACTTTCAGACACGTTTTTAGCGGCGATGTTTTCTTATGGTAGCAGACAGGATGTCTCATTGGCAATTCAAAAAGTTAAGGAATCATTATCCAATAATTTTGTGCCCCAGAATTTAGGACCTCGTCACATAAACCGTAACCAATTTATTGCTGAACACGTTACCAGATTTGCAAATGAGTTATTTAATGAGGAACCTGAAAACCCAAAAGTCATTATTTGTATCGATGCCACTTATGTTAACATAGAGCGTAGCAAAAATTTTCAGACCCTCAGGCAGTCCTATTCAGTCCACAAACATTGCCAAACATTGTGATTGTGGATAGAGGCTACCGAGACGCTCGGGAATTTTTAAATAATATTGGCATATCTGTGCAAATTCCACCAGCGCTAGAAGGTAGACGTCAATTGCCAACTGTAGAAGCCAACGCTAGCAGAATTATTATTAAGCAAAGGTGGGTAGTAGAAACTCGAAACGGACACGTTCAGTCAATATTTAAAATTTTTCGTAACTGCTTTTCAATTGCCGAAATACCCAATTTGCGGACATTTTTCCGTGTTGCCTGTGCCCTAATAAACCGCTACCATCCACCATTACATATGGAAGAAGCAAATGAAGAACTAGCACAAGAAATGATTCAAATGGTAAACGAACCTAATCATGTACAAGCTAGAGCGGAAAATGAAGGCTTGTTGAGGCGGCACGGCAGATGGGCAGCTTTAGAACAAAACCAATTAGAAAATTTTCCAGTTCTAAATATAGCTCAATTAAGACGCATAACTTACGGAACTTTCCAACTTAAACTAGCACCTTCTTACATACAGGATAACAATCACCAACTGGGCAACCAGTTTTTCGAAATTGATACGGCGTTCAACGAATTAAATCTCGTTCGGCTTAGAATTAGATCTAGACATAGAAATCAAATTAAATATCAAATAATAATTAGCTGTAACTCTGTTCCTGATAATGATGCTGAACAAGAAGATGGTCCTATATTTGGCTACTATTGCCAATGCAAAACAGGAGCGCGAACTATAGGAATGTGTGCACATATAGCAGCAGTTATTTGGTTTTTGGGCGAAGCAAGGCACGAAGAAGTTATTAGGCTACCGCAAACCAAAGTGCTAGCCGCTACTCAAGATGTTTTAAACAGACATGCTGCCGTCTAAATGTTCCGTTTCTTGTATATAAATCATGTAAATATTAGGTTGTTTATTTTATGTATAAGTTCCACTTTTTATCATGTAAATAATCATATTTAATACTAATTTTTGTTGAAACACCCTGTATAAAATGTTAGAAAGTACAGAATAATAAAAATTACAAAAAAGTATAATATGTAATGATAACACTTGCGTATATCAATGTTAAAACCCACTGAACAACCATTATTCTTATTGGGCACTATTACTTTAACGCCCTGTATATCAAAAACTAGCCATTAGATTAAATTGGTCCAATGACAAATATTGTTCAGATAGTTTTAGTCTATAACATACTAAAATTTCATTAAATTTGAGAGGTGTGCAGGGTCCTTTATCTTAATTTTTCGCCTTCAAATGCAGACAAACTTGTAGACAGGGTTGGTGTTAGGATTGCCTAATTATATATTAAAAATTTAGAAACATAAAGTGGTCGATAATATAGATTTTTAATGAATTGTTAACTCTTTGACAGATACAGAGGTAGAAGTGTTTTTAAGGTGTGTTTTAACAGTAATTATTTTTTGTTTAAGACGTTATTTTGCTAAGGTTAGTGATTTTTAGCAATAAGTGAAGCTTCAGTGAATGTTTATTTATATTTTTAAGCAAGTGTCAAAGCCATAACTTGAAATATTAGTTTGAAATGTGGGTGTTATTTTTTAGATGGGTAAGTCAACAGATCTAGCAAAAGAGAAAAGGGCTGCTATTGCAGCTTTGTTAAGCAATACGAAATACAGCCAAAGGGATATTGCCTCAAGGTGTGGAGTGTCACAGTCCTCAGTACGCCGGATCCATCAAAATATGAATGTCAATCAGTCTACCGATGGTAATCGGAAAGGAAGGTGTGGCAGAAAAAAGGTGGTGACAGCTAGAGGAAGAAGAACCCTTAGCAATATTGTACTGGATTGCCGAAGGGGAAGTGCTAGTACAATAAAAAAAAATTGAGGAAGCTGGGTGCACTGTATCCATTTCTACAGTGAGGCGAAATCTGTACGACCTGGGTTTCAAATGTCGCAGGCCAATTAAGAAGCCAAGATTAACACCACCCATGGTTGACTTGGGCAAATGCCCATGAACACTTGACCATTGATGACTGGCGCATAGTAGGTTGAATTAAATCTCTTAACTTTTCCTTTAATTTACATACTTTTTCCCTATTACAGACATGCTTCAGCGATGAGTCAACCTTTCACATTCTGGATGACAAGTCACAGTTTGTCCGGCGTAGGCCAGATGAAAAATTTAACAGCGATTGTGTTATAAAAACTGTTAAGCATCCCATATCGGTCATGATATGGTCGGTGATCAGTGGCAAAGGTCTTGGTCGCCTGCATGTTGTTGAGGGAACGATGCGACAAGACCAGTATCGGGGAGTTTTAGAAAGCAAACTTCTTCCCCAGTTGCAGGAATGGTTTTGCAATGACAGGAAGGTGTTTATGCATGATGGGGCACCTTGCCACATGGCCAAATCAATAAAAAAATTTTTGGATGAACGTCAGATTCCAGTTCTACCATGGCCAGACAACTCACCCGATATGAACCCAATCGAGAATGTTTGGGAATTTTTAAAAAGGGAGCTGGCTAAAGAAAAAATATCTACCAAGGTTCAGCTAATAGAGGGAATAATTTACCATTGGAACCACAAAGAGAACTTAAAAAAAATCGCCCTAAATTGCATAGATAGTATTCCAAGGAGGGTGTAGGCACTAGTTAAAGCCAGTGGCGGTTTAACAAAATATTAAGTTTTTTTTTTTTTTAAGTCTTACTATAACATATTTTCTTTAAATAAATAATTTCTAACATTACAACTGCTTATTAATCAGCCTTTACACTAGAATTATAATCTTAAAAACAATTATATTGTATAAAAACCCAAATTGGGTAAGTGAGTCTAATAATTTGAGTAGGGACTGTATAGGCCAATTTCTATCTTACCCATCATCTCCAAAATATTTGAAAAAAAAACCAATTTGGCTGTAGAAAACAAAAAAAGTACCGTAAAAGCTTTATGAAATTTTTAGAAAAAACAAACGAGTATTCAGTACCAATGTTCCTGGATTTGTCAAGAGGTTTTGATTGCGTGTCCCAAAGTTGGGATCCAATCGAGTAACATCGATAATTTTCCATAAGCTAGTTTTGGATTTACAAAAAGGAACAATCTGCTCGCGTCGTTGTCACGATGCCAGGCAGATTGTGTGAAACGTTCGACGACCCGGCCTGGCACGTCTTCGCGGACATCGGAGGGATACTGAGCGCCGACGAGCCGATTAGGTGTGGTTTGAAGCCAGGTAGCCTACCATCACCACCACGACAGAGGAAGAGACGACACAAGAAGACGTCGCCCCGTTAGTAGAAGCCCCGCTAACGGCTCCGTCTACGTCCGTCGCGGCCACCGCACCGATCCAGAGAGAAGAAATCAGTCAGGGATCCACGAGTACTTCAAGACACAGAAAAGAAGCCGAAGAAGACAACGAAGGTTCGCCCGCCTACGCAACCGCTCACGGACAATGGATTTCAGGCCCTTGAACCCTTCACGGGCATCCCTGCAGCCATGGAACAGACAACGAGACGACACCAAGGAGAAAGTGCCGCCGGTAATCTTTTGTCAGAAGAACTGGGTCCAGTTTTCCCGAGAAATGGACCGACAACAGATTGCCTTCACGAGAGCCAAGGACTTCAGCGAGGGAATCCGGATTCAGCCTGCCTCACCCCAGGACAGAGACAGGCTGATGAGCTATATGGATAGGTGTAGTACTCCGTATCACACCTATCAGACAAAGAACTATCCGGGATCAATGTTAGTTCAGAGCTAAAAATTCAAGATATTAAAGTACTTTCTGATTACAGGATGAAGCAACGAGAACGCCCGATCCCCCTCGTCATGGTTGAGTTGCTGACTGAGGAAGACAACAAGAAGATCCTGGAGGTGAAGCACGTCTACCACCTCCGCGCGTCTGTAGAGAATTTGCGGTAGAAAACCGGCATTGGGCAGTGTCACCGATGTCAGGGTTTATGTCACAGACAGCGTTGCTGCGGGGCGGCAGCACGCTGTTTAAAGTGCGCCGGAGATCACCACTCCAGTGAATACACGAAACCCTGTACAGGCCGGGCTAAGTGTGTTAACTGCGTTGGGGACCACCCCATTGGCTACACACAAATACCAACATGTTACATTCAATGGAATTTTATCGAACAAACTTCCTATCAACAGAGGAGTTCCTCAGGGATCAATTTTAGGCCCATTGTTATTTATAATCTATACCAATGATTTCCCAAACTATATTAACATTCATGCGGAGAATGAAAATAAATCAGAAAAGTTGCTATTTTCAGTATGACTATATTGCTACCTCAGATGTAAATTTTCTGGGCATAAAAATATACCCAACCCTGAGCTCCTCAAATCATACACAGTCAATAAGCACTAAGATCTGTAAAAACATATACATACTACGAAGGCTTTACGCTAGCATATCTACAAATGTTTTAGTCACGGCTTACTTTTCTTTAACACACTCAGTGATGCGCTATGGTACTATAGTGTGGGGAAACTGCGCTACATCTAAAAGGATTTCTGCTTTACAAAGGCGTGCAATTCGAATTCTGTACTCACTAACATACCATGACGGCTGTAAAGAGGCTTTTAAAAACTTAAAAATTCTTACTCTACCTCTATGTTTATACTGGAATGCATCTTATATGTGAAAGACAATCTCAATAATTTCAAACTGCAACCTGATGTACACGATCAAAATGGAGTATGGACGAGAAAGAATGTGAGATAACACCCGGAACGAGTATGGATATTGATATGTCCGCTCATTTAGATTTATTTCTACTTCCTACATCAGCTTCTTTTGCACTATTTTTGTGGATATTTTTAAATACTGTAGATAAGCTTAGTGCTCTGTAATTCTCACATTTATTTGTACTACTTGTTTATGTATAGGAATAATAATAAATAAAATGTTTTGCTCCCATTATTGGGTATCATTTTTCTCTCCCATGTGTTTTTGTAATTTTGTTAATTGTTTTACTGTGCTTCATTCTCCTAACTTTATTAACCCAGAAATCCAAATATTAGCTTATGTAAGTCAGAAGCAACGGGTACAAATCGCATTTCTGCATTCAACAAAAAGGAAGTAGATCTGTTTTTTTCCAACTTGAACACTCTTCTGACAAACATGGATTTTCCCCGTCCAAAATATTTAATGCAGGCGAAACAGGGATAACTACTATACAAAATCACGCAAAAATGCTTGCGGAAAGGGGTCAGAAAAGAGTGGCTTTAGTTACAAGCGCGGAAAGAGGACATACTACTACCATCATATGCTGCATAAGTGCCTCTACTGATTTATGCGCGTAAGAGAATGAAACGAGAATCAAAGAAAAATGGACCACCTAGTGCAGTCTACCTTTGTGCAGAAAATGGCTGAAACCTTTTTGTGATGTTATAAAGCCTTCAAAAGAGGATCCAGTTTTATTAATAATTGATCACGCTAGACACTGCACATTGGAGGCGTATACTTTTTGTAAAGGAAAAGGAATTGTAGTTTTAACTATTCCATCCCATACGTCTTATCGCCTTCAGCCACTGGATGTAACATTCTATTCTTCTTTGAAATCGATGTACAGTGTTGAATGTGTAAATTATCTAAGAAGCCATCCACATGAGAGAATCACTTTCGAGATAGTTGAAATTTTTCAAAATGCCTATTTGTTTGACAAACTTCAAAAAATTATAAATAACATATATTAGGGCAAAGACACCATTTGTGGCCTTTGTTCCATTAGTGACCACCTGCAGAGCTTTTATAGTTATTAAAATTGACATAGGCATTGTGAATAGTTAAAATTAAAAATAATTACTTTCAAATAACCCGCCTTACCTGTAGTTGAAATACAACACCACATTGGTTAAACTTTTCTTAGAGAGTAATATGTTATGGAAGCCTACGTGCCGCACCTGATGTTTAACACTTTTGCTAAGAAACCAGGTAAATTTATTTAGTGAATTACGTTAATGTAATTAAAAATTATTATTAATTTTATTAAATACATAAATAAAAAATTTACTTCGAGTAGGATTTGAACCTACTTTGCTAGAGTACCGCGCTACCAACTGCGCTATCGAAGTACAAGCCCCAATCGATGTAAATTTTGTCTTTATGCACACATACCAAAACAATTTGACTAATATTAATTTATTATAAGTTTTGTTATGATATTGCAGGTTCGCATTCCATTAATATAAGTAATTTTACTTTTGAACTTATTCGTTCAAAACAAAACTTATAATAATTAAAAATTATTATTAATTTTATTAAATACATAAATAAAAAGTTTACCTCGAGTAGAATTTGAACCTACGACCTGTACTTTGCTAGGGTACCGCGCTAACCAACTGCGCCATCAAATAAATTCTAAATTATATTTAGAATTTACATCAGTTCTACATACATAAAGACAAATTTTACATCGATTGGGGCTTGAACCTTGATGGCGCAGTTGGTTAGCGCGGTACTCTAGCAAAGTACAGGTCGTAGGTTCAAATCCTACTCGAGGTAAGCTTTTTACTTATGTATTTAATAAAATTAATAATAATTTTTAATTACATATTTACCTTTGAACTTATTCGTTCATAACAAAACTTATAATAAATTAATATTCGTCAAGTTGCTTTGGTATGTGTGAATCCTTGCGATATTGCAAACTTACATTCCATTAATATAAGTAGTTTGATTGTTATCTCATTAAATGTAGAATTTACATCGATTGGGGCTTGTACTTCGATAGCGTAGTTGGTAGCGCGGTACTCTAGCAAAGTATAGGTCGTGAGTTCAAATCCTGCTCGAGTTAACTTTTTATTTATGTATTTAATAAAGTTAATAATAATTTTTAATTACATATTTACCTTTGAACTGGTTCGTTCATAACAAAACTAATAATAAATACGTTAATGTAAATTTAATAATAGGTGTAAGACAAATATAACATATTCAAGATGTATTGAAGTTTTGGTTTATGTATGTAAAACTGTTTCAAGCTCAGTTATAGTTATTAACCAGCTATGTGGCCAATGGATCTAGAATATACTAAGCGAGCCGTTAGTGACCACCTATGGAACTCGTGTAATCCTATTGTGGCCATAGGCAACTGTTTGAGTGGCCACAAATAGGACAATAATATCAGGGCGATCGTAAAGTGTCTATTAGGAGGAAAATATCTATAAGCTTTTGTGTTTCGCGTCTGTTTTACCTAGATAGTAATGTTTTCAGGTAAAAGATACCAAGATGAGCAACATTAAGAAAGATGAAAAAGTCAGTAAGAAATTAAAAGAAAATAAAAACAGTAAGAGGAAGGAAAATAAAAAACAAATTTCCAGTGTAAGCCTGAACTACTAAAAAATGCATTAGATGCAATAAGAGGATGAATGAAATTAAAAACGTCATGCTCTGTGTACAAAGTTCCATGAACAACAATACGGAATAAACTAAATGGAAAAGCACCTGAAGCCACAGTAAAAGTTGGGACAAGCCCAGTTCTAGGGAAACGGATGTAGAAATTTAGCGGTGAATAAAAAATACTGCAAGGATAGGTTTTCCTATAAACCGATAAGAATTGGCGTTTTCTATAAAAAAATTATAGAAGAAGCAAATTTAACTGTTCCATTTAAAGAATACACACTGGGAAGAAAATGGTTTAATCTATTCAAGATAAATCAATCTGATGCATGCAAGATCAGTCATAAATGAAACTAAAACTAGGGAGTGGTTTAAAGAAACTTCGGGGTTACTTGGCGAAGGCATAATAATTTTGGAAGATCCATCTAGAGTGTGGAATATGGACGAGACGTCTTTTTATACATGTCCAAAAGGTGAAGCTGACTTAGCGGAAGAAGATCAACCTCTTCTAACTCCGATAAGGAAAATATAACGACATTTATAGCTGCAAATGCTCTCGGTCAATTTGTACCCCCACTAACCCTATTTTGATGATCATCTTGCAGAAAAAATTGTTAAGTGTCCACCCAGAAACTGGGGAATAGGGAAGTCCCCGAAAGGATGGATGACTGCAGCTTGCTTTTACGAATATTTTTATAACGTCTTCATACCATTCCTCAATGAAAGTCAAATAACGTCACCAATAATTGTTTTTTAGACGAGCACTCTCCTCGCCTTAGTTTACCTCTAAGCCGATTAAGTCAAGAAGATAAAGTTATAGTCGTATGCCTGTACCCAAATAGAACCTTTACATTGCAGTGACTGGCCGTCAGTTTTCTTTTCCCTTTAAAAAGTAAATAGAAGACTGCCGTTAAGATGTTTGGACTAAAAAACAACAGAGATTTAAAAAAGTATGAAAATGGGAGAAACCACAGAAAGACTCTAGAAAAGAAATAGCAATAGAAGTTAACGATAATATTAATTAATCTTTGATACCAAAGTAAGACACATTAGAATTTGATTTTCCTGAGTTCACTAACAATAAAACCTGGCCAACAACAAGCTCTGCTACAGAAAAATTTAATTGACAGAGAATTGTCTCTGCAAAACGAGTTTAATAAAACTGGGTCACTTAATCAATTGAATATTAGTCGTACAGATAATTTCATAGAAACTCCGTCTTTTTCGCCTCTTTCTCTCAAAATTCCTGTGAATGTAGGTACATATTCACGAAACCATCTTCCCCAAAACATGTCTGCAAAACATTGAAACTCCTTGTGGACGAACTTCATTTGCTGGACCAATTAAGAAATAGTTGGGTATTAGTGCTTGGTCCTCTAGGTGATCCAAAGAAACACACGTCAGTGGGAGGCTGTTGGCTGCGTATTGTACGTCCACTAAAACTGTCTACAGCACTTCTTCTTTTGAGGACTGTTGGTTTAAAATAGTTCTAAGGGAAGTGTTTACTGATCTGATCATCCTTTCCCATATACCCTGTAACGCTATTATGTAACATGTTTTGAGTGCAGCTGAAGTGAGTTTGCGTGAAAAGAATTTTTTGTGTGTATGCGTAATGTAAGTTGTGTAAATGCAACGCCACTGGATTTTTAATGAAGCCTTAGTTATCGTATGAAGGAATAGTTGAATGGTATAGAATGTTATAGATTTTCACGTTGAAAGCGTTAAATTTGGTTGAGAAATAATGTTTTGAGTAAATTTTTATTGATACGACACTGGTAAAACTACTGGTCTTTTACTACTGTGTATGAAGGAATTTGAACCAACAGGAAATGGTTCTAGACGTATGAGTGAATAAATTGTGGTATATTGATATTTTATTAATGTACGGTAAGGAATATGGAGACATATTTTTGTTTGTAGAAATTTTTGTAATGTGCAATATTGGAAAAGTGAATGCCTATGTGTACGTAAAGGGATGTTAGAATGGGATAATTTCGCGAAAATGATGCAGAAATAAGATCCGAGCACATGTGAGATTTGCATGGGAGATTGAGAAATAATCTGGTCAATATACTGAATGAATATGACGAGGATAGACGATTTATTCGAGGAGATTTTATAAATTTTCACGTAAAATAAAGATGGTGGCGAGTGTTGTATAAGGGTAGCGTGATTGAGTCCATGTTGGACATTGTGACGCGATATGGAAACGCACGAAATACTCAGTTGTGATAGGTGAATTTCGATCTGAGCGCGAATTTATTGTGACGTGTTGGCAATATGGGGGGAGAGGGTATATAAGCGAATGTCCAGATTGGAGGGAATGAAGTTAAAGGTAGTAAGTAAGGTTAGATGGTTAGAGGTTTTTGAGTACGGGTTGCGCGCGTGATAACCATCAGAATGGTTGATTATTGGAGTTTATTTGTAAAAATTATAGTTTAGCAGGGCCTGTTTAGCTACTGCGTTAACCCTTAAGGGGATAACTCGTACAGACATTCACAAATAACTAGTGTAATGCATTGTGAGTTGAAGGAAAACATTAGTGATTTTCTTCAAGAAATAAAAAGTGCGTGCGTGCGTGTGTATGTGTGTATGTGTGTGTATACGGAAGTAACCATTATTTTGTTGTGGTAAACGTTTTGATGGGTAAACATCACTGTATAAGGTGATGGGTTGTTAGGCTAAAGAGCCGCTATACCCGCACGTGAGTGAAAAAACCATAGACAGTGCGTTAGTTAGTACTACGGCCCCTCGCGTTTGTGCTTAGTGTGTCTAAGAATTTTGAAAAGGATTACCGGAAGCAGACCATATGGATTACAACTACAGCACCGAAAAAGTATTAATTAATGTGATAAGTAAGGGTTAGATTTAAGAATTTTATTGACCCAAAACAAGTACGATTATCTTTTAAGTATACATTTTTTTCTTTACTGTTATTGTTGCATTAAGTACGGCTCGCTCATTCAAAAGGTAATCGAACTTCAATTATTTTGTTGTGTTTAGTTTTAAGAAAGGGGAAATTTTAATCGTAACGTATTTATGGGTGGCTCTTGTTAACTACGCCATTGTATATAATTTATATGTAGAATTTGTCAATATACATCCACTGTTTATTTTACTTTGTCGTTTGTTTGTGTCAATCGTGTGCCTAACTGGTTACACCTTCTGATAAGCGAAATTAGTCTTTGCATATTTTCGAATTTAAGGATCGATTGGAAATTGCGTAATGAGCCAGATCGATCACAAAATTTCATTTTAGCTTTGAAATATTAAAGCAGAACACTACTAACAAAGTACTTACTTTTCTTTCACTATTATGCCTACATTACCGTTTTGAAGTGTTAAAGCTTAAACATATTAATGAATGTCTAAATACGATTTTAAAGATAAAGTATTAATAAAATATAACAATTTTATTGATGATACAAGCACTAATCATTCTAATGTTGAATTATTCAGCAATTAACGAACATTGTTTTTTAAAGATAATAATTCATTGTTAAACTGATTTCTTTTATTTTGTTTAGAATTTTCTAAACTTGGAACATTTAGTTTTATAACAGTTAAAAGTATAAATTTATAGATATACAAGGGACATTTTAAAAACTACATAAGTTAACGTTTTATTTTTATGAATTGGAGTTTCTATTTATACAGGGTGTGTTCAGTAAGTTATAACGACCCGTGTATCACTAAATTTTCTGAAGTTTTGAGTCGATTCGTTTGGAAGTGTGCTTGACTTTGAGAAGTTAGTGTATGAATTTACTGAGAAGTCTGCAATCCTGTATTCCACAATCCGATAGGATAATTTACCATCTCGCCTAAGACGATTTATTTTAGCAAAATTTAAGATTGTGGTGGCGCCAAGAGACATATTTTCCGGACTGCGCTGTGTAAGTTATGAATTTATGGTAAATGTAAGGTGTTTGAGCTTGTTATTCAATCATTTTACTCCTTATCTCAACCCCGCCCATTTCCACTGTAGCTGGCTTGGCAACGCGCTTACTAATGTAGGCATACGCGACACCTAGTGCGGATTGGATGTTTAACAACGCCCCATGTGGATGGTGAATTTTTGAACCATTGCATGTGTCTTATACTACAGAACTGTTGCATGATCTTCAAGTCCATCTCTTCAATGCTTGCTTTCATGTCTTTCTCAGCTCCGCACAGGTTAGTGCCATTATCAGAATGGAGTGCAGAAGGACTACCTCTTCAAGATAGCCGTAATTGCTGAGTCTGTGGTTAGAGAAGAAATCATTTCCAGATGAATTGATCTGGTCGTTCTGCACGTAAAGATAATTCCATACCTCTTATCTTTTCTTTTTCCTGTAGTGACCGACATGGGGCCAAAATAATTTATTCCAGTGACCATAAAAGCTCTTAGCAGTTGAGTTACACTGAATTTTTGTAGTGGTGCCATTTGCTGTACTTCCAGGCAAGCATTTTCTTTCTACATAGAATGTTTCGCAACTTTTGACTGCTGATATTGCATTCAATGTCCAATTTTTTACTCGAAACTGGTTTAAAACTTGCTCTCTTCCTTGATGATGTTTAAAATGGTGGTAGTACCTAACTAATAGTTGAGTAAACCAGTGTTTATAGTCCAGAGCAAAAGGATTTCTCACAGATTTTGCAATATGCTCTATATGTCTTCCATTGACTCGTAGAATATTCGCTTCATCCAAAATAGTGTTTAGTTTTGATAAATGACTTGCCTTTGTAAGTATCTCATTATTAAAAACTTTGCATGTCTTCATAAAAACTTTCTTTTTGGGCCTATCTAATAAGTATTAATTCGGCATGTTCAATTATCTTTTTTTTTCAAATTTCACAAAATTATTACATCTTTAACAATTTTAATAGATAATATTACTACTGAAAAGATAACCGTAAGTGTTATCGAAACGTTTAAATTGTATAATTTAACATAACCCATTAAAAAACCCGAAAAAGATGAGTATTTCAATTTGAAAAGTTTAAAAATGTTATCAGCATTGTTCACCTATTTGAACGCAGACATATCTTTTCAGAGTCAAGCTCAGAACTCACTGGCGTTGTTTCTTTGTCCAGGCACTAGAAGGTAGATCCATTAAACCACTTTTAAAAACTGTGGAATTTCCATAAATCCCTAGTCGCATAATCAGCAACATTTAACTCAGTTGGCAGCCAATGCCATTCTTCAGGTTCAGTTGTTTTATAATATTCGCCTATTCTATTCGCTACAAAGGTCTTGTAGGTTTTGGTTTTAAGTTTATCCAACTAAAAACGATTTTTGAATCAATCCAAAAGAATTTTTTTATTAATGTTACAGGAATGTCCGACTTCAATTGTTTTAGCTAAACGGGTTCCTAGGAGAGCTGCTTGAAGTTCTATTTTTTGGATTCTCATAGATCTCATGCTTGTTACTCTTGATTTTGCCATAACCAGTGTTGTAGAAATGCGTCCACAGAAAACGTGCTACAGAAACGTATCGTTTCTTGCTGCCATCATTAAATACATGGTGTTGAACTTCGGTAGTAACATGACTAAAACCACACCACCTAGGAATCGTTTAATCTTTAACTGTCTTCAAATATATCACCCAACATTTCCATTATTCAACTAGAGGACGACCTAGTTCATCGCCCTATTCTAGTGTTTCTGCCCACACATCTTGCAATAAGATTCTCGCTTGAATGGTTACTGCTGCTAGTATTCCTAGCGGGTCATAACTAGACATTATCAGTTGAATATTCAATCTACCTCGGTTATATATGTTTATAATATCATTCACTACTTTTACTTGTTTTCAAAGTTATTTAGATAGAAATCCACGTAAACATACTTTTCTATGACAGTTGTGGCTTCTGGATATTTTTCAGCATATTCCTTGGCATTTTTTCGTGACACATGGATTGCACAACTTGGAGAACAAATTGCACCAAAAATGAGTACTTGCATTTGATAAGACAGTATAGGTGCTGTTTTGTCTCTTCCTCTCCATAAAAATATTTGTGAATCTTGATCTTTAGTTATGTAGATTTGCGAGTACATTTCTTCCAACATCTCCTACGACGCAATGCGATTTTGACGAAATTTGAATAAAACAGGTTTATGCTGAGCACTAGCTGCTAAGTATTTTTCTTGTAACCAATCGGAAAATTCCGACAAAGTTGGATTGTAAACAGCTTGCTTGTGATTTTTTGTTACGTTTGTAGCCTAATGAAATTTTAAATGTTATAGGTAGCGGACCGAGACAATTTCATTATTGTAACAATAATTTTCCAATCGTAATTGTTACCGCGAAAGAAAAGATAATGAATTGGTTTTAATATGTTGGTAATAAGTCGTACTTGATAATGTTTTTGGGATATTTTATTTTATGTAACTGATATTTGACTAAAGGTTGAAAAGAAAAAGAAAAGCATATATTGGGGTAGAAAACAGGTGTTCTGTCGAAACTGCATTTACCGAACGACCGTGACAAATCGTTGAAAATTACTATGCACATGTTTTTGGGGTAAAAACGTCACAGTTAGTAATTAATTACATCGGAACATATCACAAATCAAAACACATCTTTGTTTGGTACTTTGAAATTCGAGACCTAGATGAAGGGTTTGTTACGTACGAGTGCATATTTTAAAAATTAATACTTCTTAAAGTAATAAATATGAAAATATTCCCACGTAATAATTTTTGTCTTTTAAAAACGGGGGTGGATTTGGGGAGTAAGGACAGTTAGTTGCAGTTAGAGTTTCGATTCAGGTCGGATCGATCTGATTGTTTAATTACAAGCCCTCACTGTAAACCGTTTTATCGTGTATATTTTAGTAACACTAAAACCACGAATTTGGGTTTTTTTCTTTTTTGTGCTGTTTTTAATGTAAGTTTTTCACAAAATTAAAGTGGTCGTGTAAATAAACGTATAGCTAAATATTCGGGTTTTAATAAGCGGGCTATAAATAATCTTTACCGTCTTAAGTTTAAACGTAGTATCTCGTTAAGTATTGGTGATCAAATGATTAATTAAAGGATTATATCCAAACATAAGTAGGTATTTTAATGTAAATTAAATCTCGCAGCAAACACTTCAATAAGCCTATGTAACGTATTAAAAATCAATCATTGCCTTGCAAGAAGTATCTATTTGATTACGCAAGCATGCTCATTAAGCTGAAATCGGTTAAAATACAAGAACTCCGCGGCAGACAGTACTGTGGTCCCTCCCTCTTTGCTTGTATGAATTGGCACTGTTTACTGTTTACTAATGTTTTCGTCCGTGTAGCTATAGAGAGGAAGGCGTGGACAAACGTGGCACGATAGACTCCAGTTAAATTGTTATAAACGATACCAGGGTTTACAGTCACGGATCCAGATGACGTTAAAACCACCTCGAATTCCATTGTTACTGTTAAACTAACCCGTTCTTATTGTTTTAAACGTAAAGAGATGTGTATAGATAAACGTGTAAGCTGAGGAAGGTATGCTGTAATTTGTAGCGTAGTCACTTGCGGGTAGGTTACCAGTCACTTTGTTATGATTTGTCAACTGGGGTTACTTTGCCCTATGAGGTGACTTTGCTCAGTTTCGAAATACTCGTTTTCGCGCCACATACCACTTCCACGTCCATCACGAGAGTCGCTACAATGCATCGAGGCACATCTGTTGGATTGTGGGAAATCATTCAGGAGTGTTACAGCCATCGCTTGGTGCTCTGCGAAGGAAACCACGTGTTTTTGTTAGTGTCAATAAAAAAGTGATTTGTTATTGATTCAAAACTCGTATGCGTTGAACCCATTCCGGAAGCAGGTGAGTTCTATTGGTTATTACTGATACATAAACGAGTTTAGGGCACCTGTACTTGTGGTGTAAAATCACATAGGGAAATTGTTTATGCTGATGGGAAATGTCACCCATCCTTCACATAAAATTTGAGGTGACATTGCCCGCTTTTACTCTTCTCTTAAAATAAATAAAAAAATTGTACCTAATTAACAAATGCGTTAAAATAGTTAGTTGTTTGTTGTAAAGAGATCAGATTTTAATTTATTCTTTTTTGTTTTCAGTACTATGGGAAGGAAATTTAAACCGTAACTGGACCACCGCACTTACATTTCGTACTCTCCGGACCAATCAAGTGCAGCTGTAGAAGATGTTATAGTCAGAGGTATGTTCCATACTGAAAGCTCCCAGCAAGTATGGCATACCAAGAAAAATCATTGGCAACAAAATCAAAGGTAAACGGACAAACTTCAATCTTGCCACAAGAGGAAACTGAAATTTTTTATCAAAATTTGGTTTGTGCCCTTTGCTCCTATTGATGTAAGGTTGATTGTTACAGACTATCTGGCAAGAAGTGACCGAACTGTTCGGAAATTTAAAGACGGTAATATGCCTGGAGAAAACTGGTACAGATATTTCATTAAACGTCATAGAGATCAGTTAACTGTAAGAAAATGCCAGAATATATCTCGCGCAGGAGCTACTGACGGTATTGACTCATTTTCGACATATTTCGAACATCTTGAAGAGTCATTAAATCATGTGCCTCCTGAAAACATCCTCAATTTTGATGAAACTAACCTCAATGACGATTCGGGTTCAAAACCGACGGTATTTCGTGTAGGAGGAAAATACCCTGAAAGGCATATGAACTCTACTAAAGGGTGCATAGCTTTGATGTTTGCTGGTTCTGCAACTGGAGAATTGCTGCAGTGTTACGTTGTTTACCGAGCGGAGTGCATGTGGAGATCTAGGACAGAAGGAGGTCTACCTGTGACCAGGGCCGGCCCTAGACATTTTGGCGCTCCGGGCAAAACTTGAATTTGGCGCCCCCCTCTCCGTTTATTAAAGTAAATCGCATGCTCCCATAACATAAAGTCAAGAAAACGTTGAAAAAAATTAAATAAAAAAAAACATTTTATTGAAAACTCGATCATTAGGTAACAGGTATGTAACAGATAAGCAATTTACCACTAAGGTAAAATAAAATAACAAAAATTAAAATGAACTAATGCTTACTAATATCCTATAATATAAATGAATGCTAACTAACCAAAGTATTTAGAATGCGAGGCGAAGCGAGCCTAGGGGCGCCGCTAGACGCCCGACCCCTAACGAAGTTAGGACAAGGAAGGCAACGCCTTCCTTGATGATTTTGGCGCCCCTAGAGCTTTGCGCTCCGGGCGGCCGCCCGGATCGCCCTGCCCTGGGGCCGGCCCTGCTGTGACCTATTATGGAAGAACAAAGACAGTATGGTTCGATGCCCCAAATTTTGAAGAGTGGTTTTTAAAGATAGTCGTACCTTGGGCTAGGCATAAAACAGGCACCAAATGCATTATCGGTGACAATTTAAGTAGTCAGAGTAATCACAACCGGTGAACAGGAAAATATTATGTTCTTTTTTTTACCGCCCTATACCACACATTTATGCCAACCATTGGGTGTTTGCTTCTTTGCCCCATTAAAACGACAGTGGGGAAAACTTCTAACAGATTTTAAAATGAGAAATCCCTTTTGTAATTCTCTCGAGAAGGCAAGATATCCACGAATGTTGTCGAACCTTCTGACTGCGATTTCTACAAACGTTACAGCAAATCTTATCGCTGGGTTCAAGAAATGTGGAAGACAAGAATGTAGTTCTGGCAGGAGTTCCCGGCGCAATTAGGACAAATGTTGAAGACGCCGATCAAACAACAAAAACGAGTTAACGATATACTACTTACTTACCTTCAGGCATGTAGAGAACCTGAGAATTATAAGAAAGTCGTTAGAAAGAAAGTATCTCTACCCGCAGAAAAAGCGATATGCGCTGAGGATTTACAACCGACTGATGAACCATTCACAGGACCACCATCAACAAAACGAGTAAGATATGCTGAAATGGACTTAAGTAGTGAAGAAGAAGATGATGATTTATCTCTCCACGACTCTACAGCAATTACGAAGAATCCGAAAATGAGAACTGTGCACTTGAAGAGCAATTACCATTCCAAAATTTTACGAACGGAGACTTTGTAATTGTAATTGTCAAATTTGTCGAAAAAAAAGGAAAGTGGAATCTTGTACTTGGGTACTGATATTTCAGTATATGTTCCTTAACATGTTGACTGCCGTGTATATACTTTTGTATACACATGGATCGTCTTGTTATGGACCACGTGTATAGTATAGTATACACATGCATGTTCCATCTTCAAGGCATCGTGTCTCCTTTACTATACACAACACTATTTATATCTTATGGCAGTTGAAAGTCATGCCTACGAAAACTTAAAAATGCCCTTGGCCAGCGTAAATTATGTTTGTACTCAAATAGATAGAGAAAAGAAAGTTACTTTATTTTCAATGAGTAAACCTTGTTTTTTAGCGTTAAAAAAGGCATCTATCTATACCAACATCTGTGCATCTGTCTTTTGTCGAGTTAACTGTATAACAATCCATCTTTTTATTGTTGTAGGGGTTGTTAGGCTGACAAAACAACCAATTATAATTTACAATTTTTATTTAAAATAGTAAGTACAGTGACTAATACTAATAAGCTTAATGTGTAAGTCCAAAACAGTTGAGGCAAAAGTAAGAGAATTCTAGACAAGAATCGCACACCGTCACAACTTGACGTACTCTTTTGATTTTGATTTTTCCATTTACAACTGATCCGTGCCTGCCATAAGATTTATAGCAAACAAAACATCGTCCTTTGATTGATTTGTTATCTCTTTTCTTTTTTATAAGATGATGAGTGGACTTCTTCGGGACTTCTTCTGGAGTATCATTCAACGTGACTTCATCTGTTATCAAGGAGAGAACACACTTTCATGAAATTCCGTTATCGAAAGAGCCTTTCCAGTGACTGTGATAGACAAATACAAATAGTGAGCGTTGACCAAACTTGTACCCCACAGCACCTTCAACATTACTTTTCGGTACCATTTGGTACAAGGGCGTAGTGCTGTTCCGAAAGAGACCATTTGATCGCTAAAGTCCATAGATGATTTTCCGGTATTGTAGTCAACAATAACTTGGGGTTTCACAAATTCTTTCCCACTCGTCTTTTTTTACAACGCTGACGCTTTTTCCAGAGTGTACTGTTGACAACATCAAAACTGGCCTTTTATCTTGCCATTTGAGTACAGTAACGTTCATTCGTTTTTGAGCTGTAAACTCACCTTTCTTCAGTTTGGCATCAACGACTGACTTTGGAAGCTGCTTTCTATTCTTTCGCAAAGTGCTAATAAGAGGTGCATTATTTCGCAACATTTCAAGGGCTAATGGCATGCTGGTGAAATAGTTATCAATGTAGAGCCAACGCCCTTGATTCAACAACCCCTCAGTGAGTTTCATAATAATTTGAGGTACAGACACTTCTTTATTTTTAAATTGACCAGTATAGACTGATACATTCCAGGTATAACCTTTTTCAGTACATATTTTAATTCCGTACTTATGCGCCTTGGACGGAATATACTGACAAAATTTTAGTCTGCCTCGGAACGGAATCATACTGTCATCTGGTAGAGTAGTGGTGACCCGATCTGCTTAGCATTCGGGAGGTAATGGGTTGGATTCCTGTTACCGTCTACCTTGTATGAGGTTTTTTCATGGGATTTTCCTCATACACATGTAGCGGGATAGTCACTGCGTATATGCACACCATGTGCGGCTATTTAGGCGAATGCTGGGGTAGTATTTTCCCTCTCGGAACCCTAACTCCGTTCCTTCCGATCCTATCCTGACCACACCCATCCTTAATCCCACCAGGTATATATACGTAATGTATGTATGTATGCTGGGAATCCATGATTGTGGCTGAAGGAGCTCGGAAAGCTCAAACAGCCCACCCTCTCCTTTGGGAAGGGAATTAAATACGTGACCGTTTCCTTTCCTTTCCCATACTTTCAAATAAATTTGGGAATTTAAAATAAATGAGTTCAGTACGTGTTCTAGTTTGTACATGCGATTTCCTGTTATCGCTTTACAGTTGTCTGCAAAATGCCAGAATTTTAAAATCAGTTCAAAGCGATTCTAGTCATAATCGACTTGGGGAATGGATTACGGTACAAAAGACTGGTTCGCCAGTAGTCCGGCAACTTCGGTAATTTGACTAAACCCATTCAACCACGAAGTGGGATAAAATTTTTCATTTTCCCATAGCTAGTTGGTTCCCATTTATGTACGCGTGCATGTTTCGAAGCATCAGTCATTACCATAAGGGTTTGGTCAGCATATACATTGGTTTTTTCAACCATTGTTTTTATAATATTTGGTGTTAGAAAAAGAGAGTAATAACCATCTGGTTCTGCTGTTGCGAGAATACCACTTAAATTTTCATTCATGCCTTGCTTGCCGGTAAATGGAAATGAAGCTTGGTTACCGTTCGGGTTAAGCCAAGTTATTTTTTTGATGTCTATTACTTTACCTGCAGCTTGTATATCTTCTTGTTGAATGTATGTAAAACCTGGAATGATACGCACGGTTGACTACAAATTCGATGTTGAAGAGTCGGATTCAGAAAGTTTAACATTCTGGTGGATTTGCGTTAAGCCTATTGTAGATGGAAGACTTTGCGATGAAGTTGATTCAATTGTTAGAGCTACTTTATTGGGAGTGGAAGTTAATGCTTATTTCAGAGGGCTCTCAAAACCTTCCTTTCTGAAAACTATGTAGCAATTTTCATCTGAGTCTGAATCCGAATTGCTTGGCTCATTATCTGTGTCACTGCCGTTTCCGCTAAAGTCACTAGTACTATCCGACAAAAACTCCTTAACAGAGAGTCCTCTTCGATTGACCATCGTTGTCTGCTAATTAAATTAACAAGCTAGTATTAGAAAGTAAAATATTACGGTAATACTTACATGAAAAAAAAATTTCATTGTGTATACTAAACTACTTGGCCTAGTAAGACTCCGTGCTTAACAGACCACGTGTATAGTTTAATGTACACAAAATGAACTTGCCAAAACGAAGATTAAAACACTTTTAGGTTAAAACATTAACACGAAATGGCTCCAGAACGTCGTCTGCATCCAAACATCAGGTTAGCTAACTTTGGCCTGTAGGCGCGAAATTCAAAAATTATCTACGGCAGTCAACGTGTTAAGTTGGATGTATTCTAACAAAATATGGACATTTTTTCATTCACAGTTGTATATCCTTGTATTATAGATAAATTGTTAAGTTTGGGTTTTATTTTCACTTTGTTGGTTCGTTAAACATATACACGCATGGGCAAAGTGACCCCAATATGCTAGGTGACTTTGCCCACTCTGTATTTTTTTTTTTTAAAAAGTTAATGGATAAAAAAAACTGATCTTTAATATATTGTATTTACAAACCTTCTACCAAACGTAAGTATCTTTGTTGTGGTGATCATCTGGATAATTTTAAAGTTCAGTGCCGTAGCCAGGATAACGTCTCAGGGGGGAAAACATAATTTTTGAGAGGGGGAGGGGGTATAATAGAATATACACAATTATCCGAGTCACGAGTGACCAATTCCCAAAATTTTCTGGTTGATGTTGTTGTGAGTTTATGAAGGTTTATTATTAATAAGCAAAGTAGAATTTTTGGGCATATCTGTTAAAAAAAAATAATTAGGTAACGCGCATAATGCTGGCACTTGGCAGTAGATTCGCGTGGCGCGCTTTTGAAGTTACAGGCTTGGAATGTTTCATGCCGGGCGTCGGCTCCACACCATGTCGCGTTGTTGTAACTTGGGATCAAAATTAAAACTCGCTGTAGGGATATGCTTTACACATTGAGTATGTTTATTTGCATACATAAAAGTTAGAAATGTTGTAACATATTTAGTTTTCATTTTTTCTTGTCCGTATCACTATTCTCTGTTTGACCAACTTGCTACGTGTTGCCACTGTGCATTATTCCCGAAGTTGAAAAGCGGCAACGACAAGAACCGTTACACAATTTTCTGGCGTGCAACGACTGATTTGTATCCCGCACAGTGGCACACTGACTAACTAAAACTGTATTCTAGAATGGAGTACCTGTGCATGCAATAACCCATCAACCTCGCAAGACAAAAAATTTTATTAGACGTTTCTCAGAATGGTGTAGGTCAGATAGTCTCCTAGGAGATATGTTTTTGCACTCTTTGTGATACATTCAGTAACCTATAGGAAACAAACAATTTGTCCTTACATATTTTAAAATTCCAACAATAAACGTGAAAAATAATACCTTCAAGATTTATTGGAATTCTTTAGAAAAAGTGGATATTTAAACTAGTTTTTGCATGATTGAAAAACTGTGAAGAACAAGAACGGCATCTGTGAGTAGAATGTATTTGGTCATAAAACACCTAGAAGTTGAGGGTGGCACTTGGCTTGGTTTGAAACATGACGGTATGTTGTTTAAGTTTACAACTGACTGTAAGCAAGGGTCACATCCTCGTATTTCAAGCATTTTAAGAAATAAATAGTGAACGTAATTTATGTTTGAAATTTGAATCTGTGCCATCATTACAAAATTGAATTCTTACAATTTTGCATGGGGGCAATGCCCCTTTTGCCCACCCTTGACTACGGCCCTGGTAAAGATTTGAATTTGAAATTTGGGCAAAGTAACCCCAGTTGACTACTAGATCTTTTAAGCTATTAGTTTCGCCACTTTTACTTTTCTTGCGCAAATTTTCCAATACCTTTTCGGCCTCAAGGGATGCTATAGCTTCCAAAATAGCTAGTTTTCTTTTCAATTCTCTTTTTCCGAATACGATCTCTTTCAATTCTTCCTTTCGGCTTAATTGGTTTACTATTACTAATTTTTTCAGTTCAACCTCTTGCAACTTAACACTACTGCCGTTTTACTAGTTTCCTTTGAAGTAACCGATATTGCATCTTGGATGTACCAATTTGGTGCAGTCGCAGCAGTAGCCCAATCATATTAGGGTTTTACCTGGAAGTAATGGTCTTAACGGGGATACTTTGCATACGTGTAGTACTAGTACCCAGTAACAACATATCAAAAATCAACACTCGCGCATGCTGTGCTACGACCGCCATCTTGGAAAATGGCTGCTGTTTTTCATGTTTTTGATCATATCTCGCTAACCGTTGGAATTAGAAAAAAAATGTTCAAATAAAAGTTAAAGAGCATAAAAATATACTACTATTTATTTGCTACAAATTTTGTCCTATCTTTGACGGTTTTCGAGAAAAACAGGAAGAAATAGTTAGCAACCATGAAAATAACGTTTTTTCAAGCATATTACGTATACTAACCATATTACTTTTGGTAACGCAGACGGTTTCATTCCTTACAACTTTTCTTTTATCTCTGACGGTTTTCGAAAAAAATATATTTGTAGTATTGTTAATTTTTGTAAGTTAATCATTAACACATGCAGGGCATAAATTAGTTGATGTAATAGTCATACGGTAGGTGTAAGTTGTTTAATGTTGTAAAATTGTTTAAATGGTGTTAGAATTCTTTCTTTACATAATAGGTATAATATATTATTTATATTATTCATCTTCTTTAGTTTCTGGTGCATCTATTTCCACGTCTGGCGCGTTTTCACATGTCAGTCCCTCACATTTACTTCACATAGCTGAACATAGCGGACCTGCTCGTTTACACTCACAATTAACATGACAGTTCTTACAATTGCATGAAATTAAATTCATGATTTTGTCTGGTGCTGGCGGAAGAGTTGTTAGTGTAGGTTGTAATGAGTTGCTAACCAAGCTCCAACCCCACTCACAAGGGTCCAAATCATTTCCAAACCACGTTTGCACTTGGTGATATACACGAAAACTGGGCAGCAGCTGCTGTGGGAGGTAGAGCAGCTAAATCAAAATTAGTTTGTAGGTTTTTTTTTCGCAGTATGCTGGTGGTACATATAAAATCTGTGCTCATCCAATGTTTTATAGTTTGAGTTGCCATACAAAGCATTGATAAAATTCTCTCCTGCTACTGCAACTTGGTCTTTGGTTGCATCTTTGTTGTTGAAAACACGTACTACATTTCTAAGCCACTCTTGTTTTTTCAATAGATTTAGCGACTTTATTTTCCCTTTTCTGAAAAGGGAGGAAGTGGTATCACATCCCGACATTGGGTAACAAAATAGAACATCTTTGACTTGATGATGGATTTTTCGTTGTTTAGAATTTTAGATTTATTGAACATACTCTCTTTTTTACAACCAGATAGAGGTCTCATAACCAAATGTTTTCAGTAGTAGATCTAGCTGTTAGTAGGACTAAAATGTCTGTATCCTTAGTGACAACAACTACTTTATCGGTGTCTGTAGCGCGTTGTAGAGCTTCTGTAGTTATAAGTACGTCAGCATCATCTGTTGCTTGATGTATTTCGTTTCCATTTGAGGCGAGATGGATGGAAAGCAAAGTGATCAAGTTTTGCTTATTTTTAGAATTAGATAAGAAGTCAGATTGGGTATGAGCAACGTTATTATATTCATTACACTGAACTTCAAGTATATGTTTTCTGTATCATTGCATGTGTACTTCTCCTTTAGTTGTTGGGGAGTCTGGGTAGCCGTAAAAGATGATAACAGCATGTTTGCCAAAGTGTGTGTTTACGTATGGCTTGTAAGCGTCTACTACATCGCCATCTGTAGCTGATCTAGGCCACAGTACACAGTCTAATAGGTGTCCTCCATCAACGACATAAATGCAATCCTCTGTAATAACACATTGCTCCTCGTGTTGAAAAGCAGTCACCAGGGAAGATTTCGTTCCTTGCCGCATGGTTGATTCAATGAACAGGGCAGTAGATCTTGGTGCCAATTCATATTTAAAATAATCTTTCAGATCTTCTGGAGTGCTATGTAAGCAAACAATTCTATTAAATAACTGTTGAACATTGATGGGAACTACTTTTCCTCTAACTTTTACTGCTGAAGTGAGAGATGCTAATGATATTATTCTTGATTTTTTGGGAACAACTACATCAGCAAATGTTTTGTCCATTAATTTTTCCATGGACTCTTCCCCTTCTCAACAGCGAGATCACATGACACAGTACTGTCTCCGACAACACCTGAAGAAATGCTGATGAGGGGTTATGTTGTTTCATCCAAGTCATAAATGTGTTTATGTGCTTTGCGTCTAGCTTCATGCTGCTATCTGTTAAATCTTTGTACTGCTCTGTTGTCATAGGACAAATGCCTGCAAAATCTTCAACTGAGGTAGCAATATCAGTTGAGATAGGAGCACACAAAATCCATCTCAGCAGGGTGTCTTCACTAAAACCGCGACCTCGGGTCAATCCTCCTACCGTTTTCATTGATCTCATTAACATTTGTTCAATGTTCATGTCGGTCCAGACGCCTGACCATTCTTTGTCTTGACGCCAAATCGTGAAACACCCATCAATAGTAAATTTCTCAGTCATCTGGAGACATTACTTGTTGAAGATTTGTCATTTGCTGTAAATATAATCGAGCGGACTTTGCATATAGTATATAACCAGAAGCATGAAACAAAGGCAGCATCTCAGCAGTAACTGTTGCAAGGTGCAACGTCCAGTTTCCTGTTTTCTCAGCTCGGATAAAGTTTAGGATCAGCAGAACTTGCTTGAGATACATCACCCACAGTTTAGCGGTTCTGCTCTTGGACTCTACCACCATACACTTATTTTGAAAATTTGATAGGAACTCTTGTAATTCATTACTTCCTGTAACATCGCTACAATTTACTTCACGGGAGAACAACTTCAAACGGAGCGTCGTCAGTTCTTTATTCACACTTGTAGCGTCAGGATCAATGATAAGGTGGATTAAAACAATAGCCGTAAGAATGTGTGCTCGAACGGCACGTGAAAAAGGGTGACCGCTCATCATGTTGGGAATTGAATTTTTAGCATAAACTGTCTCCCACAGTTCCTCAATTCCACTCCCTTTCATTATGTAGCCAATTGATCCAAGAAAAGAGAATAGTAAATGAAATCCACCAAGGCTCACAATTATGGAGCTTACTGGATTATTCTTCTCAACAGACAAAACTATTTCACTGCACTTCATGTATAGTGGCTGATCCAAGGTTACTGTGCAAGACAATCCTCGCTCTCTGCTCTGCTCTGCTGCGAAACACAAGGCTGAATACAAAGTTGACATGTTTGAAGGATTCTGGTTTATGAAAGGAAGAGGTATTGTCTTTGATAGTTGTTTTCCAGATTGCGTCATTGCTGATTGCATGTATCCATTCCAGAATGACTGTGGTGTTTCATTATTGATGTAATCAGGTGCTCAAAGCTGGTCAAGGGATGTACCTCTTTTAAGGTCATTTGAAGCCTCTTCAGAAAGAGTAACAGATGTCCAAATGATATTTTCACTACAGATAAATTAACGAGTGGTTTGTAACTCCTTAAAGGTATCTGATTTGCCTTACTGTTGATTTTAGTTGAAGTATCACGAGGAAAAGTAAACGGCACGGTCACTTTATTTAAAGGGGAAACGCGCTTTATACCTCCTAGAGAATGGAATGTTCCTAAACCAGTTAAAGTACGAATATTGAAATCAGCGTTATCGAACACATACTGAATAAATGCTGAATCTTCAATGACCGGAGCTGTATGCGAAATAGCGCAATTCAAGTACGTTGTTGCCTCAGCGTAAGAAGAACACATACCAATTGAATGGAAGAAGTCTATCAAGTTTTTAGACCCATACTTCATGTAGAGATACACTGATATAGCAACATGAATTGTGGATTGAAATGACCGTGGTCTGCAAGCTGCTACAATTACGTGATTTATTGTAATTTGTTTACTAAGCAGGCTAATTGGACACTTTGCGCTTTTTAGCTTTGTTACATTCTCAGTAAAACACTTAAATGTCTCTGGGATCACACTTTGGCCTTCTTCTTCCATGTTAGTGAAGGAGGAGTATTCATTTAGATTGTGGAATCTTCCACGTATGTCATCTCTGATTATGGCCGCAGCAGCTCTCACAATTCGTAATTTCTCATCCGCTGGATTGGGCTCTATTTCAGAATGCCACTTTTCGGATAAATATTTCTCCGCAGTACCTCTAAACGTGAAAATGCATGATTTGTTTGGTAATGCCGCACATGACACTTCACTTCCATAACGTTGCTTAATCACGTCTTTTATATATTTATCCGAGTACAACTGGTCTTCATTCTCAGAAATCTGCAACATAATATTTTTTAGTTCAGTAAGCGTGTACTGGCACTCATCATTTTCCTCTAAGACAGAGCAAAGCCTATCAAATACACTTGCACAAGTTTGAACCTTGGGCCGGCCTAATTGATTTGATTTTGTGACTTTTTTGAACGAAGTCCAACAATCTTGATGATAGCACACTTCAGCCGCAATTAAATCACTTGATGTGCTTATTCGTCGCTTCACTTCATAGCCCCATTCATCTTGACGCTCATCACAGTACCTGCTCACATGTGCACACATACCATGAGTTGTAACTCTGCTTGTCACACGCCGTCTGCTCTTTGGTAGCTTGGTATTTGGTTGATGTACTTCTGCACAAAATAAACGTTGCGTTTTGAAACTGAACTTAACGACATTACTTCGTAAAGTGCATGGACCAAGTTCTTGTTCAACTACTCTTGCAAGTTCCCGCTTCCGTGCCCTGATATTTTGCTTGGCAGTGTAATTCTTTCGGCAATTGACATGAACTGTAATTTGCGTACTTAATGACAACAGTATATGAATGTCATCATTTCTTTCCTTACTAGCTTCAATTAAAGAACTTAGTCCTCTTTTCACTTTAACGATTTCACCCTCTTGTTTTTTTTTATGATTGTGGACCTGAACAGGCTAAATTTGGTCTATCGTGCTAAAGCACTCAGGAACACTTAGGAGGATGGATAGAGGGATAATGAATTGTCAATAGATGCCTATGACCAGCTACCTTAAATTTTCTCATATCATAAGTGAGAGGAAAGCAGGAACTAGGAGATCATTCCAGAGTTTAGAAGCCGTGAAGAAAAATGTGGCTTGCGCCCGTTTGGTACGACAAGTGGAGATTTGTACTGCATACTGATGATGTGAATGAGCGAATCGAGTGTTTCTCGCAAAGTTAGCCCGAGAAGGTATCAAAGAATATAATTCAGCAGCACAATAGCCGTAAATAACGATAATACAAAGAAAGAACTGAAACTACCCTTCTATGCTCAAGGCACTGTATGTGAGAAGTTAAGGACGAGTCATTTACCTAATCGCTCTCTTTTGAATACGATCAACGATATCGAGAGCGTATCGGGGAGCACTAACCCAGAGGTGAGAATTATATTCCAGATGAGTCTGAATTTGGGCCTTATACAGTAGAAGGAGTTGTCGAGAGGTAAAGTACTGCTTAGATCTGTACAAAAAGCCTATTTTACGAGCAGCTGTTTTGGTAGCTGACAGAAGATGGTCAACCCATGAGAGATTTGAAGATACAGTCATACCCAACAGAGTAATAGAGTCTGAAAACTTAAGAACTGAGCCATTCATACTTACAACAGTAAATGATCGATCTTTTTTGGCGGACACAAGGAACACTGAGTTTTGTTAGCATTAAATTTAACTAGATTATTACTTCCCCATTCGAGAATACGTTCAATGTCTTTGTTGATTGAATTTGCGATTTCAGCTTTAATTTCTTGATTTTACATAGAAGGTGGATTATCACTATTAGTAGACTGAGATGAACTATAGTGAAGAGTGCTATCGTCAGCAAAGCAATGGATGGTGTTAGTTGTTGAAGGAATAAGGTCATTTATGCACAGCAGAAAAAGTGTAGGCGCTATAACGGATCCCTGTGGTACGCCCGCGTTAATGCTAACTTCTTTTGAAAAAAAGCCATCAACTACGACACGTATTCGTCTTTTATCAAGGAAACTAAAAACCCAGTTGATGAGCGTATCATTTAACCCAAACGAGGTGAGTTTGGCAAGTAAACACATGCCAAACTTGGTCAAATGCCTTTGAGATATCTAAAGCGACTACAACTGTTTCACCGGACTGCTCTACTGTATTGTTCCAAACTTGGGTCACATATGAAGGAAGATCACCTGTTGAACGACTTTGCCTAAACCCATATTGGTGGTCACTAAGGAGTTTGTTAGGTTCAAGGAACGTGAGCAGTTGCTGATTGATGGCTTTTTCCATGATTTTAGACCAAATGGAAGTGATGGTAATTGGTCGGTAGTTTGAGGGATCGGTCGTATCGCCTTTTTTGGGAGTATGTTGAACATTTGCTAACTTCCATGATGAAGGGAATTTCCCAGAAGACATAGAGATCGTATAGAGCTTAGATAGGACTGGTACTAGTTCGGGGGAACATTTCTTTAAGACAATAGCTGGGATGCCGTCTGGGCCAGTCCTATTGAGATCAAGCCTACTGATGATCGATTCCAAGAGCTTGTACCGAAAATGAATTGGTTTCGTAGCGTATGAAGAAGAGTTGACTAGGGGCACATCTTTTCCAGAATCATTGAGACACGAGTTTGATGCAAATAAATCCACAAAAACATTGGCTTTGTCTACAGAATCAGCAACTACCGATCCGTCAATAGATGGCAGGGGGAAATGAATATGTTCCAAAGTTTTTACTAATGGCTTTAGGTAAAGACCAAAATTTACGACTGTCTAAAGGAGTTCATTGCATTTTCGTTGCTCGAACAACTTTTTAGTTTTAGTGATGACACTTTTGCAGATATTTCTAGCACCAACGTATTCTACATGACTGTCGACAGATTTATTAGATTTCCATTTAATGTAATATTTATTTTTTAAAGGTATTGCAGCAGCACAAGCCTTATTGAACCAGGGTTGGGAACGTGAATGACGATGACTTCAGATACTGAAAGAGCGATGCTCGAAGAAAAGGACGACTTAAAACAAGATTCATGCCATGGAAAGGTTGCAAAGAAATCTCGTAAATTCCTCCATCGAGCTGCCTTAAAACGCCACAAGGTTCTATCGGGTTTGCGAACAACAGTGGAATTAGGTACAGTACAGTAGAAATGATTTCTATTAGACAATGGTCAGAAAGACCTAAAGGCGAAAGAACGGAAGTTTTATAAACAAAAGAGTTTGATGTAAGAAAGAGATCTAGAAGATGTGGAGTATGGTTAGGGTTATCAGGGATTCTTGTGTGTTCAGATATCATTTGTGTGAGATCACTTGAAATAGCAAATGTTTCTGCACTATGACCAGCAGGATTTGTAGTAGATGAAGCCAATTAGAGTTATGAACATTGAAATCGCCTACAATTGAGATATCGCAAGATGGAAACTGAGACAGGAGATAGTCAACTTTCATACTAAGGTAATCGAAGAAGTCTTGAAAGTTACTGTCATTAGGAGACCTATAAATGCAACAGTAGAATTTCACAAAATTAGGACCAGAATGTTTAAACCAAAACAAGTCAAAATTTTTATTTTGTAAGGAAGAAACCCTCTTTCAAGCAAGTCTGTCCTTGATGTAGTCACATACGCCTCCTTTATATCAAAAGTTAGAGTGAAGGTGGTATTAAGGAAATTGCAAGTCGGGTGACTCGGAGCTTTCAGAGGAGACTTGTGTTTCAGATAGAAACAAAATATCAAGTTGTAATTGTCCAAGAT
The DNA here is from genome assembly GCA_036346205.1 of Vesta saturnalis. Taxonomy (NCBI): domain Eukaryota; kingdom Metazoa; phylum Arthropoda; class Insecta; order Coleoptera; family Lampyridae; genus Vesta; species Vesta saturnalis. The sequence goes on along the minus strand of JARFJB010000113.1, from coordinate 4,237,643 downwards.
GTTGGTGAATAGCATTAAGATTAGACCTGATACCGCGGATGTTGCAGAAAGTTGATACTTTCGATGACCGTGGTCGCTTAGGCTCTGCCCTCCCGGACATCCGAATGGGGCAGGATTTTACGTCCGGAATTTATTACCCTAGAAACCACAGCCATCTTATTTTTTAATTTGGGACTTTTAATCCGACAGGAAGACAGTGAAGGAAGAATAAGGATGAATGAAAAGGTAACCGGCAGCCCTTACCGAGCTCAGAAAATCGGAGACCCAATATTAAGGAGCCCATGGTAAGGGTGGTGATACCTCCCCGGTTGTCATGAAGTATACATGCCTACCACCTTACAACATAGCATTCCTCTGTCATTATGTATTTTAATTGTTCAATCACATTATCTGAAACAAATAAACATTATTACTTTCTAAAATTTCATGCATAACATGAGTTCTTAACATTAATATAAAACCAAAAATAATATACGAAATTAAAAAGATGTTGCCAAATATCTCTCGTTAGACGTATTGTTAATGCATTCCTTCAGACATTTGTCGTGGAAAAATACTTTGGAATTTTCGTACTTTTTACTCATACGGGAAAAAAGTAAAAACGGATGTGTACTAGTGCAATAATAGGCTACTTCAACCGTCTGCGTTGCCAAAAGTAATATGGTTAGTATACGTAATATGCTTGAAAAAACATTTTCATGGTTTCTAACTGTTTCTTCCTGTTTTTCTCGAAAACCGTCAAAGATAGGACAAAAGTTGTAGGGAATGAAAAGTACAGTAAGGTCCGAAAGTCCTGTCACCCCCCTTTTTTGTGTTAAGATGCATACTTATATGTAATTTTTCTTTTCAGGAGATGGACACAAGTACGTACAGTGTGGAAGAACGTGTTTTGGTAAGTGCATGAGCTCATGAACGTGCACACTCCGGGAAAACCATAAGAGATGTACAAGGGGATTTTGCGGCACGATTCAATAAAGAAGCACCACCCAAGAGAACGATACTGCGATGGCAACAGAAACTGTTCACAACTGGATCCGTTCTCGATGGAAAGAGGACAGGTCGACCATCAACACGACAAGAAACTTGTGCAGCAGTCGCGGATTCTCCCAAGAAATCATTGCGAAAAAGATCTTCTGAACTTGGAATTCCAAAAACGACTATGCTGACACACATGAAAAAGATCTGGAATTAAAATGTTTTAAGCCAACATTCGTAAACCAGTTGAGTGATGAGGACATTCGGCGAAGACATGAAGCTTGCTCAACATTACTCGATGCGTTTGTAATACTCCCGCAGCTAGGCAAAGTTTTCTTCTCAAACGAATGTGCAATTTACCGATCTTCTCGGAATAGGGGTATTTTCTTCTGGAGCAAAGAAAATCCATATTATTATGAAGAGTTAGAGAATAATCCACCACATGTTATGATCTGGGCAGCAATGTCCAGTAGGCATCTGATAGGGCCGTATTTTTTTTACGGTACTGTCAATCAACATTCTTACTTGGAAATCTTGCAGGAATGGTTCATTCCACAGCTTCAAAGACTGAATATTCTTGATGACAATGGGCTTCAATAAGATGGAGCTCCTGCTCACTACGCTCTTCGTGTCCGAGAATTCTTGGATGAAGTGATACCCCAGAGGTGGATAGGGAGAGGATCGCAGCATCTGCCAGCGCCGATCGAGTGGCCTCCCAGGGGTCCAGATCTGACATCATGCGACAATTCTCTGTGGGGAATAATTAAGCAGGTCTTGGAACAACGATATTAGTCTGTTGAAGAATTGAAGGAAGCTGTTAGGAAGGCATTCAGGGATATCATCCTGCCTATACTTTGGAAAATCTCACACAGGACCTGGCGCCGCATCATTTTGTGCCGTGACAATGACGGTGTCCATATTGATATTCTGGACCACTAAACAACCTAAAACTGTAACTATCAACATACGCTGTAGCATGTTCGCAAATACACATATAACACATACAATCTCACACAAATAGGGTGTGGTGACAGGACTTTCGAACCTTGCTGTAGTATCTTAACTTTTATTTGAACATTTTTTTTCTAATTCCAAGATGACTCTACTTGTTCGCCTAAATTTGTTCCTTTTGTGGACAGTTTTATAGTTAAAATTTTTTTTTTAACGTTGGCGGTTTTTGATTTCTCTAAACGGCTGAAGGACCAACGATGTACCGACATATACGGCAATAAGGTATAAGTATGTTTGGCAAAAAATATATTTATTTGATCCCCAAAAACATACTAAACTTTTTACAAAGTTTACAAGTTAGTAAATATAAATATAAAATAGTCCATAACAGAAACTTATTGTAATTTTTATTTTGGAGTAGAATTACAGTGTTGAAGGACTTGTAAAACATGATTTTTTCATAATTAGCTATGAAATTAACTCACAACTAGTAAATTAAGATATTTTAAGACGTCAAATACTTTTAAATACATACTGTCCCACTTAAACGTCAAATAGAAATTCGTATCATTTATAAAGCAAAACATTCTTTTAACGGTTAGGCAACTTTAGATACGTCTTCACATACATGTCTTCTTTATTAACTTACTGCTCAGCCGTAAAAATAATTTACACGGATATAAGAAATAATTATCTACCGAAATATCCTGTTAAAATTTTTCAAGCTAAAAAATCAATAAATTAAATTAGTTTTGTTGAATTGTTTGAAATCGATCCATCTAAATAGCGAGATAAGTTTCAAAAGTTGTATAAAGTTAAATAAAGTGTGTAGTGACATCTAGAAACGAAATTTGCAGAAATGAAAGGGCGCGACTCGCCTGGTAGGAGCCCTCAGTGTGCCCCGGCCGGCTATTGATTGCAGGAGCGCGCAGTGCCGATGAGCCACAGCCCGCGGTACCTGTCCTGTGCCCCGTGTGTTCACTTGGGGCGTCACCACACATTCAAGTGACGTTTAATATAGTGCTGTGTTTGAGTGGTACAACGGTGCGTGTTGTGTGGAATGTGACTGGAAGGACTCATAGGTACAAAGAGACCTTGTAAATTCTATTACTCAGGTAATACATTTGACGTTTTAGATAAATAATTGCGCTATGGGGTGGTTAACGATTTTGTTCTTTTTCCATTCTACCAGGTACTCGTTAGGTCTTTTGGTCTAGAATTAACAATTGATCAAGTCTCAAAAATCGGAATTTACTTTTGTTCGCTTTATCCACAATACTCACACTCTCCAATTCAAGAGTCTCTTTTTAGCAACAATATTGCTATCCGTGTAATGATCTCGTATTTTCAATTTTTTTATTACACTACAATTGATTTTCTTGAACTTTACGGTCAAAAAATCAGACGACAGGTGCATAGTCGAATAATTTAATAAAAAATTCACTCATAAATCCGAATTTTAACCTTTTACTCTACTTTTGACACCTGCATTTTCCATCTGATTGACACACGTACTAATGCGTTAATAATGACTTTACCCTAAATCTTCCCTCACTCATATATTCTGCTTGATCGCTTCATTTGGCGCATGTTATTATACACATCACTTTTGTTTGAACTAAGTAATATCTCCGATCTCTATATTATAGAGCCAACTAAAGCTGTCATTTGTGTTCAATGATTCAGGACATTTATTCACCTTTCCCTCATACCTACCTTAACTATACACACCTATATTTTAATAAACATCCTCAACAGAATAAGCATCGATACAAAGTAAATCTCTGGAACCGATAGGACTCTATGAACAATTTTGAACAAAACCGCTATGTTCATAACACATACATACTAACGCAAAAAATTTTTTTGATACTCTGTTCTAGATAAGGACCTAATGTGCAGCTTGCCCATATAATGGTAACGTTAATTATACTAACGCTAATGTAGTACAGTTATTTTAAATACTCACAACATGATTGAAGATTGGGCTTATTCATAACACGTAATGTAACTACATAACGTAATGCGTAAGTCATGATATAATGTTGTTATTTTGTTTGGTTGCTATCAAGATTGTTTGGACAATTCCATAAATTTCCAAATACTGGATGTTACTCAATTAAGGCCTTAGAGCCGATTAGGCCAGAAAAGTTTTAAAACAGCGAAAATTATGAAAACAAGAATAAATCAAACGCTTGATTTAATATGTAATCAACTAATTGTAAATTCAGACGTTTATCAATCCCTTTTTAGACTTTCCACACCAATTCAAATGTGAAATAATTCAAAGTTAAGAACACAGACACAATTACAAAGTACTTTAAACAAAATGGAAACAAGAAATAATCACCAAATTTCAATGTTCTCAGTACAGTACATTGTAAATGCTTGAATAATGTAAATATTAAACAAACTTATACACCGACTGAACACTGCGCTCATTGTGAACATTCTACTACAATAACAAAAGTAGGTTATGAACACTATTGCTCTTAAACAAAGTGAATTTTTGTGCGTCACGACCAACTTTGGCCTCGAACGACAATGTGTCACTTCACACTTTTACTTAAACGCTCTGTGACCAGCACATGCCGTTCTTATGCCTATGCCACATTACTTTAGATTAGACACATTGTTACAGGTCTTCTCAAATCCGGACAATATTACATAAAACATTGGACCGAATCCTATTACTAACGAATGACCATTTTAGTCAAATACGAAATTCATGCTATTAAAGTGTAATATTTTGTTTCCATTAGATCTATCTTATGTTAAATTAAACTTACTTTTCCTTCTAAAATCTTTTAGAAAGAAAGCATTTACAATTAAATTATCTCTACGCTCCTTGTTCTAAAGTTAATAGTTTTCTAGGTAGTCCCAAAAAGTACTGTACGGCTGTATTTTAAAACTTATGTACAGTAAACTCTCGATTATCCGCGGGGGATTTATCCGCTTTGCGGATTATCCGCGGCGTCCGCGGTAAAAAAATTTACGTTCAAAAAAATAAAAACTACATTAAAATAAATACAGTTTCAAAACTTTAAAGTAGATTAAAAATACGGCATTAATGCGATGTCATACGTTTTCCAAATATATACTGTAACAGAATATTACAAGAGTAAACTGCAATATGTACTGTATAATAGGGCTACGTATTTCTTGCTTAAGACATCTAAAATGCGACCGGCAGTGCCGTGCGGCTATTTATAGAGCACGCACCAGTTAGGGTACGTACGTTCTTTTATTGTAATATAAACAGATTTAATACACTTTTGTGTTGTTTTTTAGTACCGTCAGTCATTTTTTTGCCACTGTCGTCTATTTTGCGTCTACTACGGCGATTTTTCGGATTATCCGCAAAATTCGATTATCCGCGGTATCCGCGCCGGTCAACTCCGCGGATAATCGGGAGCTTACTGTATTAGCGAAACGAAAGAGTTTGGAAAGCTCAAGCAGCCTGCCCTCCTCTTTGGAGGGGAAGATAAAGCACTGACTTTTTTTTGTTTACACGTAATGTATTGGTACATTGCCGAATCTATATTGAAATGTAACTCACATAATAATGTTTTTTGCACACTTTTGTACATTTTCAGATCACCTGAATAGAATAAGATACGTGGTTAACGAAAATTGAAAACACAGAGGAGCTAGGTGAGACCCTTGTGGGACTAACTGGTTAAACTATAAATATCGAGTAACAGAATTTTGTAATCTGTAATTGTGGCTGAAGGAGTCCGTAATCCTCAAACAACCCGCTTGAGGAGGAAATGCAAGACCTTGACTTTTCCCGTTTTGTTACGATGTAAGGTATTGCCTCTTTTAATGAAAGACTTTACTCGACATTTTTATACATTTACATATAATTTCATTAGTAGAAGACGAGAGATTTAAATTGTCTAATTCAGGTTAAACACTGTATTTCAGTTACAAACTTTCTTTACTTTTAGATCAATTGCATACAACAAGATTTACGAACAAAATATATGTTTAATGCCAATGAAAATTGTAAAAAGCAACGGACTTAAGTGGGAGCCTTGTGACACCCCACTGAAAAGCATTATAAATCACTGTATGCTCGATAGTTCTCGGTATATTCACAAAAGGTACTTTACGAACTCTTTTGTTATCCAACTTGTCTAAAATCGAATGATCTTTTAAATAGATTTATACCCTTTTGATAGTTTTCGGCGTATTCACAAGTATTCGGTGATATTTGAAATATCAGGGTATATTAATTGCTCTACAAAAACTATTATTAAAAAATTGTCAATAATTGAATTATCTTTAAAAAAAATTTATACAGCTTTTGCACCAAAATTAATTTTTAATATATTCTCAAAAGGCTTTTAAATTATCACCTTTTTTTCGTACCATACCGAATCATCGTTAAAAAAAATCTTTACACGTTACAACCATTTTGAAGTACCTTTTAGGAAATATTCATAACCACCATAAAAAGAACTTATCTAAGATTGAATTATTTTTAAAGAACGCTTCCACACTTTTACTTCATCTTTAAAAATGTTTCTACACTTTTGCGCCACAATTGACAGCTTTCGGTATGTTTACAAAAGGTTTTTGGGCCTCTCTGTAATACCTTATTTTTAGACTTACACTTTTTTTGTTACAAAGTTTAGGCATATCTAAATATGGTACGTTCGATTTATTTGAAGTGTACTTTTAGGGCTACGGACAGGTTTGTCCACTTTTGCTTCAATGTTAAGAATTTTCGGCATATTTCCCAAGTTAATACTTTTCAGCGTGTTCACAAAGGGTAATTTAGCAACACTTTTGTAATACTTATTTTACGATCATTTCTAACTCCACAAATATCTTAAAAAAAGTTCTCTACAATTTTTGCTCCAAAATTGAATTATCGGTACATTCTCAAAAGGTTCTTTAAAATAAGAAACTTTTATAATAAAAAGTTGTTCAAGATTGAATATCTTTAAAATGGTCTTCTACAAAATGTGAAATAATTTTCTAGGAATATAAATTCAAAGTTATAAACGAAGATTAATCTACCTTGTATCTAGATGTTTTGCTCCAGAGGTGATAGTTTTTGAGGTATTCACAAAAAGTGTAACCAACTTGAATCCCAACATGCATACATACATCATATATGCTTGTTGGGAAACTATAAAGCTCAGGAAGCTTAAGCCGCCCGCTGTCTCCATTGGGTAGAATTTAACACATTGCTTTCTACTGTAAGATATAACCTGTTATTTTTGCTAGAACACAAGGTATTTAAATAGCGTAATGCAGTTACTAATACTTTTATAACTTTTCAGATCATCTGCATTTAATAAGATTGATGAATAAATTGCTAATATCGTTAAAGAAAGTTGCAAAAAGAAGAGGACCTAGGTGGGAGCCTTGTGGGGCCCCACTGGTTGCAGTATAATTATCGAATAGAAGGGTATTATATTACACGTTTTGTTTACGTTCAACTAAATACGATTACGTACATTCAGTTTGTCAGTTTTTCATTGTTCACAAATGGTGGTTTAGAGCCTCCCTTCTTCTTTAAAATTGAATTATCTTTAAGAGGTCTGCACACTTTTTGCTCCAAAGTTGATGGTTTTGACGTATTCATAAAATGTGCTTCAAGGACTATTTTGTAATATTTTTAGTTTTTCTTACTTTACAAATAAACTTTTAAAACCAAATCATCTGTATAAAGGTCTGCTTCAAAGTTGATAGTTTTCACCTATCCACCAACGGGCATCATTACTACCGCACGAAAAAATTTTACAAAACTTTTATCGTAAACTAAATTATCTTTCACAACACTTCTTGCTTAAAAGGATAGTTTTGGTGTATTTACTAAAAGATAACCCTAGTTCTATCACGCATAGGTATGTAATATGGTGCAGTTACTGCTATTTTTACACAATTTTCAGATTAACGAAGAAATACATTTCCAATATAATTAATGAGAACATTAAAAGCATAAGGCCTATTTGGGAGCCTTGTGAGTTGTCGCTGGTTGACGTATAATTATCAGATGACTAAATTCAATTCTGTTGTCTGATAACTCTACCATTTACAGTAGAATCGTTAAGTTTCCTAAAGAGTTTACATTAGGTATATTATACTGCAGCGTATCAAATGCCTAACTAAAGTAGCTGCATTTAATGTAATTATCGATACGTTCCCAAAACATACTTTAGGGTCTCTTTTTAGAGCTTATTTATAACCGTACCAAAAACATTCATTAAGATAATTTCTTTCAAACAGAATTATCTTTAGAAAAGGTCTGTACACTTATTCTCTGAGATCGATAGTTTTGGACATATCTATAAGCCATTTTGTAGCATCTTTTTTGGGCTTATTTGTTACGTTAGGAACAAACTTACATAAAGAAACGTGGTCCAAAACGGAATTATCCTTATAAACACTCTCAACTCTTTTTGCTTTCAAATGGATGGTTTTCGTCATATTCACAATTAGAAACTCCTTATGTTAAGAAAGGTCTCTACACTTTCAACTCAAGAGCACTTTTAAAAATGATGCTTTAAATTTGTGTCTTGATAAGGCTTATTAATTACCCTAAGGAAACTTATAAAGAAAACATGTAAAAAATCGAATCATCTCTCTGTGAAATTGTGAAACGCTGTGGACCTAGGTAGGAGTCTTGTGGAACCTCACTGGGGTAGCACCTTCATACATATCCTTGCCTAAAATTGAACCATCCTTATGAAAGCTATCTACACTTCTTGCTTCAAAGTTGATAGTTTTTGAGATACTCGCGCAAGACACTTTGGAGATATTTTTTGAAGTACCTCTTTTAGGACATATTACCCTACCAAAGTCTCGATATATCTGCAAAACGTGCTTTATGAACTCTTTTGTTGTCAAAAATCGAATAATTTTTCAAACTCGATTGTACACTCGTTGCTTTGACGTTGATAGTTTTCGACGTATTCACATAAGGTAATTCAATACTTTTGAAATATTTTTTTTATCTCTACAAAAATTTTATTTTTGATGTATTCCCAAAATGTATTTAAGGCCGCTTTTTTTGGGCTTATTTGTTACCGTACAAGAAAACTTGTCTAAAACTCAATCATTTTTTACAAAAAGATTTTTACACTTTTTGCTTCACAGTGAATAGTTTTCACCAGATTCACCAGCTGTATCCTAGGGCGTATTTATTACCACACGAAAAACAAAAATTGCGCCATATTGATAAAGTTTGTAGTACCTTATTTGAATTTCAATTATGTTTAAAAAAAGTTTCTAGATTTTTCTCCAAAGTTGATATTATATTCATATATTCAGAAAATAAACTTTTGAAGTACTTTGTTAGGACTTATTAATTATTGTAGGAAAAAATCAAATTATTTTTAAGAGAAGTCTCTACACTTTTTGCTCCAAAGTTTAGAGTTCTCGAAATGTTCACAAAAGATACACTTTTGCAATATCGTTTATGGGGTTTATCACCACAAGAAATTGTTATATAAAGTAACTAAACTTCTCATAAACTAAAATATGAAAATGTAAACTTTCATCATTATCACTCATAATAAAATACTTATCTTTTTTGGGGTTTTTTAATGGTGTATTTTAAATTATACAATCTAAACGTTTCGATAACACTTACAGTTATCTTCGTCAGTAGTAATATTTGTTAAAAATTGTTAAAGATGTTGTAAACAATTTTGTCAAAGTTGAAAAATTAAAGCACAAACATCAGCCTGCTATTAATATAAGAGTTTGAGAAACGTATAAAGCCAACTATAAAATTAAATTTTAGTAAAGAATAACTAGGTCATTAAAAATTAAATATTGTTAAGCTGCCTTAAATATGACAAATCAGAACACTCTCTGCGGCGAAGATAACTGTAAGTGTTATCGAAACGTTTAGATTGTATAATTTAAAATACACCATTAAAAACCCCCAAAAAAGATAAGTATTTTATTCTCATAAACTGGATTCTCTTTGAAAAGATCTCTACATTTTTGTACCAAGGTTGATAGTGTTTGATATATTTACAATAGGCGCGATATGCTACCGCATTTAGGGCTTATTTTATTACCCTACAACATTTTTTTAAATAACATTTGTCTAATGCCGGGATTATTTTTGAAAATATTTTTTTTTTGCTCCAAAGTTGGTAGCTCTCGATATATTTACAAAATAGTACATTAGGAACTATTTTCGAAACAATTTTTAAAAGAATAATAGCTATTATCGATACACTTTTCTCTATACTTTTTGATCTAAAGTTAACATTGTTCTAAATACTCACAAAAAATGTTGGCTCTAAGCAGCGGATAGAGTCAGCTACTGCATTTTTATGCGATATTTTCTACGTATCAGTTGAAAATTAATACTCTGCAGATCACTACCCAGCCCAGCCGATTTAGTTACTTGTCACTCCACACTTAGCTTGAGTTGCGTAGTTGTCGATAGGAGGCTGTAGAAATAGCATCCATGGTAAACCCTGGGTTCTGTTCCTCTTCCCAGGTAAAATCATGTAAAAAGCCATCCATCAGCCACTGCTCACGTTCCTTAAAACTAACAAACTCCTTAGTGACCACCAATATGGATTCAGGCAAAGTCGTTCATCAGGTGATCTTCTTTCATATGTGACCCAAGTTTGGAACAATACAGTGGAGCAGTCCCGTGAAACAGTTGCAGTCGCTTTAGATATCTCAAAGACATTTGATCAAGTTTGGCATAAATGTTTACTTGCCAAACTCACTTCGTTTGGGTTAAATGATACGCTCATCAAATGGGTTTCTAGTTTCCTTGATAAAAGACGAATATGTGTCGTAGTTGATGGCTTTTTTACAAAATAAGTTAGCATTAACGCGGGCGTACCACAGGGATCCGTTATGGCGCCTACACTTTTTCTGCTGTACATAAATGACCTTATTTCTTCAACAACTAACCCCATCCATTGCTTTGCTGACGACAGCACTCTTCACTGTAGTTCATCTCAATCTACTGATAGTGATAATCCGCCTTCTATGTCAAATCAAGAAATTAAAGCTGAAATGGCAAATTCAATCAACAAAGACATTCAACGTATTCTCGAATGGGGAAGCAATAATCTAGTTAAATTTAATGCTAACAAAACTCAGTGTTGCCTTGTGTCCGCCAAAAAAGATCGATCATTTCCTGTTGTAAGTATGAATGGCCCAGTGCTTAAGTTTTCAGACTCTATTACTCTGTTTGGCATGTATGTATCTTCAAATCTCTCATGGGTTGACCATCTTCTGTCAGCTACCAAAACAGCTGCTCGTAAAATAGGCCTTTTGTACAGATCTAAGCAGTACTTTACCTGTCGACAACTCCTTCTGCAAGGCCCAAATTCGGCCTCATCTGGAATATAATTCTCACCTCTGGATTAGTGCTCCTCAATACGCTCTCGATTTCGTTGATCGTATTCAAAAGAGAGCGATTAGGCTTATAAATGACCCGTCCTTAACTTCTCACATACAGTCCCTTGAGCATAGAAGGATGGTCTCAGTTCTTTCTTTGTATTATCGTTATTACAACGGCTATTGTGCTGCTGAATTATATTCTTTGATACCATCTCGGGCTATCTTTGCGAGAAACACTCGGTTCGCTCATTCACATTATCAGCATGCAGTACAAATCTCCACTTGTCGTACCAAACGGGCGCAATCCACATTCATAGGCATCTATTGGCAATTCATTATCCCTCTATCCATCCTCCTAAGTGTTCCTGAGTGCTTTAGCACGATAGGCCAAATTTAGCCTGTTCAGGTCCACAATCATAAAAAAAAACATAGCGTTGCAGAAGGAAGCTGCGACTATGGCAATCGTGTTTGAGAGATATTTTCCCGGTTATACGAAGGTTTCCATTCTTCTATTATTTCGTTATTCCCTTGGTCCCTAATAGGAGGTGTATGAAAGTTTCCTTTGGGGAATGGTGACGTGCACAACTATTTACTATCTTTTTACTCTTCGTTCGTGGGCAAGATGTACAAGTTCAATATTTACAGTTAATTGTAATAAATATCAACTACGACATTTACAGCTAAAGGTGTGTTTATTTAATTTTTCTCTCAGACGTTTTGGTACCTGCTTAAGTTTTGTGTTTTACAAGTTTTAAGTTGTTGTCTTGTTTGTTTTTGAGTATTACTCGTACTTGTACTTCTTTGAAGCACGTTGCTTCTAAAATATTGCTCCGTAACGGTAAATTTTGACACCTGGAATACGACCTCTACGTTTTGAAGCATTTCGTGTAAGTTAATTCTGCGCCTAATTCATTATAAAAGGAAGCAATCTACCATACAACACGGATCATCTTTATATGAAACAGTACCAAAGATGATAACTTTTTATATAAATTTTATTCTACCTCGATATCTTATTCTGTTCAAAAACTAAGGGTGGGAAAATTTTCACAACCACACTGTAACTTGGATTAAAGGCGAGAGGGGTGGCATTAAAGTCAAATAAATATAATAAATAAGATAAAGTGAATTTCAATTAATTGCATTATTGAAATGGAGATGCAAGGGCGGGGAACGGTAAGGGGGGATTTACTTGAAACCTCCTGTCAGACCTTTAATTATACAATCAGACACCAAAATTGACTCTAAAGCTTTATTACTTATCTTCCTTACACCCTTTGCCTTTTTTAGGAAAGGATGCATGAGGAGGAGATATACAGGTGCTAAGGAGAGGTTTATCTTCTAACATTGTACTCTTTCAGTTGAAACCGTAATCTGATCTGTTCTCCTCCATTGGGGAATTATAGATGCTAAGGGTAGGTTCACATCCTAACATTGTATATTTTTATTCGACATCGAAATATGCTATGCAGTTTAATCTATATTTTTATCTCACGTGCTTTGTCTCCTTTAGGATAACCACGGGAAGGGGAGGTGCTAAGCTGAGATTCACAACCTGACATTGTACGCTTTTGTTCAACACCAGAGTTGGATCTGCAGTTTAATTATTTTTTCCTTGCACCCTTCGCTCCTTTTGATAAGGGGTATGCTAAGCGTGTTAAGGAAAGGTTCACCCTTGACATTGTGCTCTTTTATGTGACACTACAATGTTTTCCTTTGGAGTAGGAATAGGGGAGCTTCACGTTCTGACATTGTGCACCAAAATTGACACTTGATTTTTCCTTCGTCCCCCTTAGAGGGAGCTTTAGGGGGATGCTAAAGAAAGGTACATCTCTTGACTGCTTTCATTTGACACCAAAATCTGATTTTTAGCTTAATTATTATATTTTTAGCTTTGACTCATCGTTTTCTTTATGAGGGGCTATGGAGGAAGGGGAGATGATAAGTGGGCTAAGGGAATGTTCACCTGCGACGTTGTACTCTTACATTTGACACCACATTTTGCTCTACTTTAATTATTATTATTTTTACCTTACTCTTCGCTTTCTTTGAGGGAATTTATCATGGGGGTAGGGGTGTTAGAGCGAAGTTCACATTCTGACATGGTACGCCTTTATTCGAGAGCAAAATTGTCTATGTAATCTAATTACCCTTTCCTTATACTCTTGTCATATTTTAGAAGCATGAGGGGTGGCAGGCAAGAGTACTAAGAAAAGGTTCGTCTCCTGACATTGCACCCTTTCATTTTACACCACAATCTGATTTGTAGGTTAAATACTATTTTTACTTTATTCTTCGCTCCATTTGGGGTGCACTGTAAAGGGTAGGGATGTTAAAAAGTGATTCACTTCCTCTTTCCTTTGACACCAAAATCTGCTCTGTAATTTAATTATTATTTTTATCTCTCTCGCTTTCTTTTTGAAGGAAATTATAAGAGGGTCAGGGGTGGTAAGGAGAAGTTTACATTTTGACATTCTGCGCTATTATTTAACAGCAAAATCGGTTTTGTGGATTAATTATTTTCAGTTACACTCTTCGACTTGTTTATATTATTACAGGGGAGGGCTGCTAAGGAAAGGTTCACATTCAGACATTGTACACTTTCGTTTGATATCGCAGATGCTCTGCAACTTTATTTTATCTGTCTTCGTCTCTATATGGTTTACATGGGGGTTGCTTGGGAGAAGTCCACATCCTGACATTATAAAAATTGGTTCTGTAGGTTAATGACTTCTCCATTACGCTTTTCGCTCTTTTTAGAAGGAATTATGGGGAAGGAAGATAACGGTGGTAAGGAAAGGTTCGCCTCTTCACATTGTACGCTTCTATTACTCATCTTAATTTGCTCTGTAGCTTAATTATTGTTCTTGCCTTACTCTTTGATTCCTTTGATGTAAACTATAAAGGGATGTTAAAAGGAGGTGCACTTATTGACATGGACGCTTTTATTTAACAACAGAATTAACTCTGCAGCTTAATTATTCTTCTCTTGCACTCTGCCTCTTTTTTGAGATTACATGGGTCAGGGGCGCTAAGGGGAGCTCTACGTACTGACATGATTCGCTTTTATTTGACACTAAAGTTGGTTCCGTATCTTGTTCATTTTTCTCTTATACTCTTCGTCCCTTTAGAGGAGTTAAGGAAAGTTTTACCTCCTAACATTGTGCGCTTTTATTTGCGCCACAACCTGATCTGTACCTCAATTATTATTTTTACTTTACTTTTCACTTCCTTCGGTCGAAACTATAAGAAAACAGTTTACCTTCTGACATTGTGGTGGAACTGTAAGGGGATAGTGTTATTAAGGGGTAGTTAACATTGACACCATAAATGACTATATATCTTAGTTATGTTCATTTACACTCTTCGTCTCCTATGGGCGGGTTGCGGGAGGGAGCGTACTAAACAGAGGTTTACATCATGATTTTGTACGCTATGATTTGACACCAAAATTTGCTCTGGAGCTTAATTATAATATTTAGCTTACTCTGCTTCCTTTGGGAGCACCGGTAGGGGAAGAGTATCGATGTGTTAAGGAAAACTTTACATCGTGGCATTGACTGCTTTTATTTGACAGCAATATACATCTGTACCTTAATTATCTTTTCTTTACTCTTCACCTGCTTTGGGGGATTATATTGGGGTCAGGGACTACCGGGTATGCTAGGGAGAGGTTAGGGTCCTTGTACGCTTTCATTCGACACCAAATTGGTTCTGTAATTTGATTATTTTTTCTTTACATTCCGCCCTATTTAGGAAGGACCATCGATACCATAATGTGCTTATCTATGTTTACTTTACTCTTCACTTTCTTGGGGTGAACCATTAGGGTGGAGATGTTAACATTCTGACACTGTACGTTTTCATTTCGTCCAAAAATGTGATCTGCAGCTTAATTATTTTCCCTTGCACTTTTCGCGCCGTTTACAGGTGAGTATTAACTATTAATTTTACCTTACTCCTCGTTTTCTTTGGGGAAGTATAAGGGGGTATGGGGTGTTAAATCAAGGTTCACATTTTAGCATTGGGCGCTTTTATTTGACATCTAAAGTGACTCTGTATCTTAGTTATTTTTCATTTAGACTCTTCGCCAGTTTTAGACGGGTTACGGGGGACGGTGGGTACTAAGAAGATGTTCATATCATGATATTGTACAATTTGATTTGTCACAATCTGCTCTGTACCTAGCTTAATTATTATTTTTGGCTTCTAAACTGTGGATGGGGGCGTGTTAAGAGGAGGTTTACATCCTAATGTTTGATTTTATTTGACACCAATATTAGCTTTGCAGTAATTATCTACTTCTTACTCTACGTCTGCTTTAGGGGATTATATGGTAGTAGGGTGCTAAAAGGAGGTTCACATTATACGTTTTCATTTAACATAGTCGTCCGCTCTGCAGTTTAATTTTTATCTTTCCACCTTCGTCTCCCTTGGGGTACTACGGAGAGATTCACATCCTGACATTGCACGCTTTTCTTCGACACCAAATTGGCTCTGTATCAATTTTCTTTTACACTCCGTCCTATATAGAAGGGCGTATCGATTCCACAATCTGCTCTGTAGAATATTTATCTTTTTCCTTACTCTTCAGTTTCTTGGGATGATCTATTAGGGTGGGGATGTTAGCATCCTGATACTGAGCGTTTTCATTTGTGAGAGAAATATGCTCTGCAGAATAATTATTTTTCCTTATACTCTTCATATCATTTACATGAGGATATTAACTATTAATTTTACTTTACTCCTCGTTTCCTTTTGGGAAACTATAAGGGGGTAGGAGCGTGTGGTTTTATTTGGCACCAAAAGTGGCTCTGTAAATTATTTATTTTTCATTTGCACTGTTCGCCAGTTTTAGACGGGAGGAGTTCTAGGAAGGGGTTTACATCATGATATTTTACAATTGGATTTCACGCCAAAATCTGTTCTCTATCTAGCTTAATTTTTTTGACTTGCTTTGGGGGCAACTGTGAGAGGGGTCATTTTAGCATTGTTTGATTTTATTTGATACTAAAATTAACTCTAGCTTATTTTCCCCCTACCCTTCGCTTGCTTTGGGGGATTATATAGGATATGGTTGCTGAAGGGAAGTTCACGTACGTTTTAATTTACCATAGTAATCTGCTCTGCTGCTTAATTTTTATCTTACGCCTTTCATCTACCTCGGGGGACTACGGGGTGTGCTAGGGAGAGATTAGCATCCTGACATTGTACGTTTTATTTGGCACCAAATTCACTTTGTAATTTGATTATTTTTCCTCGACATTCTCCCTGTTTAGCAAGCGGTATCGATACCACACTGTGCTATTTACATTATTTATTTTACCTTACCCTTCTCATGGGGTGGACTCATCCTCGTTCCCCCTTATATTGTTCAGTGGACTATACAGGGTGCCCAAGATAAGGATGAACAGCATGGGGGTCTTGAAAACGGTAAGAGATATGAAGGCGTTTAAATTAGAGAAAAGTTGTATAATGTAGGGCATGTTCACATGTAGTTTGCAAAAGTTCATTATTGTTTCATTTATTTTAAAGATTTTTAAAAACCAAAGCTACTTCTTCATTGTCACCTTTTGAATTGTATTAGATGGCGTTTTCAAATTTCTTATTCGACGTTTCGTCTCCGATAAACCATCATCAACTTTATTTTTTATATCGCCGCAACCAAAGAAATACACCTGTGTTCGACAGTATTTTTTATTACGAATTTAACCAGGTATTACACATTATGGTCTTGAAGCTGAAAAATTCGGATTTTCATTTTTACATTTTTCATATGATATCAGTTAATATTAGAAGGCTTTGATAAAATAACACGTGTTTAACATTTTGTTTTATTGCATGGACATCGTTGTTCTTATTTGAATTATACGTATTTTAAGTTGTTTTTATTTCCTATTTCCATTACTGCGTGGGATGCTTTTTTTTGGTATAATAAGTGCATCTTTGGAGAGACGAAATTTTACTAACGAAGAAAAGTTCCGTATGTTCACATGTTACATCTTGTCCCACAGAAATTGTGTAGTTACTGAGCTGTTCTACCCCCTTCAAAAACAACCTGATCACGAAAAAGCTAATACTGTTTTACAAGCCGTTGTTGAAAACCCTGAATTGTCGACAAGACAAATTGAACGTCGTACTAGTATAGCTGATTCTACAGCACAATTCATTTTAAATACGAATAAGTTTCATCCATATAAATTTCGAGCTTGTCAGGGTCTTAGACCAGCTGATCAGGAGCGGCGAGCAGGTTTTTGTAAATGGTATACTGGAAAATGTGACGAAGATTTAAATTTTCCTTTTAAAATCATTTGGTCTCATGAAAGCATGATAACCAACAATTGAATTTTCAACCGACGTAACAAGCATTATTGGGCAAAACAAAATCTTTATTTAAAAAAGGAATCAAGACATCAACATAGATTTGGATTTAATATGTGGATGGGCATTTGGTACGAAGAATAATAGGATCTTTTATTTACCACAACAATTTAAATGCCGAACGATATCTGAACTTGCTAAGGACTGATTTCGAAAATGCCTGGTATCAATTACCTCTAGCACTTGATAACAACTGTTGGTTTCAACAAGACGGTGCCTCAGCACATAACTCAAAAAATATACAGGACTCTCTGTCATTGCGGTTTACAGGAAAATTGATTGGAACTTACGGTGCAGTACCTTGGCCAGCGTGATTTAAGTACGTTGGAGTTTGTTCTGTGGGGTTACCTGAAAAAAGTGTATGATGGGAGAAATGGAAATGAACAACAAAGGGAACAAAGAGAAAGTAGGGAAAGTATACAAGAAGGGAGGAACGAACTAAAGCTTCTGGGACGTGGCGGATTAAAGATCAAGATTTCTGGTAGTTTGTTAAGGAGCAGGACGTGGTGGGAATGCGAGAGACATGGATGAAGAAAAAGATCGGGAGTGGTGGGAAAAGGAAATGCCACGTGAATTATCATGGGTGGTACAGTACACGGAAAGGAACAACAGGAAAGAAAGAGCAAAGGGAGGGATAATAGTGTGAATAAAAAGAAAATGATTGGAAAAGAAAGAAGAAGTAGAGAAAGTGCAACAAAGAAGAGGTATGGTAGAAAGAACTATACAGTGGGGAAAAGAAAAAAACAAAAATAGTGACGGTATACAGTAGAAAGAAAGGGAAAACTTACAGGAGTTGATAGAAGAGAGGCGGGAAGGGATGATAATAATAGGAGGATATTTTAACGCGAGAATAGGGGAAGAAGGGGAATACACGAGAAGAAAGGGGCGGGAAAAAGATAGACAAAGGATAAAGTGTTAAATATGGAAGGAAAAGAGCTGCTAGAAGTGTACAATGAAACGGGTTGGGAAATAATTTATGGGAAGACCGGAAAGAGAGAGGGGAGAGTATACGTACATTGGAGCAAGGGGAGAATCAATAATAGACTATATAATAGCGAATGCAGAGGTGGAGGAAAAGGTGAAGACATTTAGGGTAGGAGAGAGCATCGAATCGGATCATCAGCCCTTGGAAATGATAATGTAGCGGAGATAGAGGAGATGAGAAAAGTAGAGGAATTTTTAACCAAGTAGGTATGGACAGAAGAGACTATAAAGAGGTACAAAGAGAAAATGAAAAAGACAATATGGGAAGGGAAAGGAGTACAAGAGAGTGTGGAAGAAATGAGACAGAAAATGGAGGAAACAATGAGAGTAAGTCAAGTTCGAAAGATGGAAGGGGAAAAAACGGGTTGGAAGCAATGGCGGCACAAAAAATGCAAGGAGGCCAAGAAGAACATTAAGACAGTGGAAGACAGGGAAAGTAGGAAAAGAGGAATACAAAGAAGCAATACAGGAATACAAGGAAATATGCGGGAGAAAAAAAGGAAGAAAACAAAAATAAAAATGAAGAACATATTAGGAATATTCAATATAAAAAGAGGACGTATGGAAATATCTAAAGAAAGAAAAGAGGAGAAGATGCACACAAACGGGAATACAAATAAACCAATGGGAGAGATATTTCAGGAGCGTACTGGAGAGGGAGAATATACAGGAAGGAGAAGGAAGATAAACTAAGAAGACATATGAAACACATGAAGAAGGAGAAGGAATAAAATAAGAGGAAGTAGTAGAGGCAATACAGAAGGTGGAAAAGATAAAGCGGCAGGAGAAGGCGGGATACAAGGTGAGGAGTGGATATATGGAGGTGAAAAGGTAGCGAAACGGATGACGGGAATAGTAAATAAAATATGGAGAGGGGAAGGATTCCCGGAGAGGTGGAGAGGATATATATGCTCGATGTACAAAAAAGGGGACAAAAAACAAGTGTCAAACTACATAGGAATTACACTACTAAACACGGCATACAAAATATACGCGACTGTACTGAAGGAAAGGTTGAAGAAGGAAACAGAAGGAAAAGAATCTGATACGAGATGGGCAGGCAGGATTTAGGAAAGGAAGAAGTACAATAAATAATATATACTGAAACACATGGCAAATAAGGAATTAGAAAAGGAAAGGGGGAAAATGGTAGCGGTATTTGTAGACCTAGTAGCTACATTTGATACAGTGAACAGGCAAAAGCTGTGGGAATACTTGAGGAAAAAGAAGATAAACGAAAGACTAATAGAAAGGATGGAAGAAATATACGAAAAACGAGGAATAGGGTGAATTCAGTGAAGGATTTGTAACAAGGAAGGGGCTAAGGCAAGGATGCCCGCTGAGCCCAAGCCTGTTCGCGGTATACACAGGAGACCTAGAGGAGACATTAAGGGGGCAACAAGAAGGAGGCGTGGTGCTGGGGAACAGGAAAGTGTAGTCGTTGGCATACGCTGATGACACAGTGCTAATAGCGAAGGAAAAAAAAACAAATGAAGGGGATGCTAAAAACGATGGACAGATATTTGAAAAGAATAGATTTGTAAGTAAATGGGAACAAAACTAAGCTAATGGTATTGAGAAAGGGGGAGGAAAAAGGAGGAGTGGAAATGGAGGGAGGATTAGATGCGGCAGGTAAAGGAATTCACCTACTTGAGATACACGATGAGAGAAAACAATAAAGACAATAAAGCATATAAAAGTAGGAGTGAGAAAAGGAAATAAATTAATGGGGCAAGTGTGGAGCGTAGAAGAAAGACTGTTCGGAATAGACTTAAGAAGGAAATTATTATTTTAAAAACTAATAAAAAGTGTGGTGTTGTACGGGGTGGAAGTGTGGGAGGGGGAAAGAGTATAAAGAGATAGAGGGATTGCAAGAAAAATACCGGAAGGTGGGTACTGGAAGTGGAAAGAAAACACCCGGATACATCATCAGAGAGGGAGAGAGAGTAGAAAAAATAAGGATAGAGGCGGCAAAAAGAGCAATACAGTTCGAGGAGACAATGAGTAGAAGATCGGAGTGCAAGATACTACAAGAATGCTGGAAGAAAACAAAGGAAGGACGAAGAAAATATGGACAGGAAACCAGAAAAGATTATTACGAAAGAAATGGGTATGCAAAAGTAGAAGGGGGGAGACTAATAAGGGTAGGATTGAGTGTGAGAGAGCACATAATTAGAAGGGAGATAAAAAATACTACTGAATACAGGGTGTTTCTTTGGATGCGGTGATTCAAAAAAATAAAGTTGATAATGGTTTCTTGGAGACGAAACGTCGAATAAAAAATGTGAAAACACCATCTAATAGAAAAAAAGTGACAATGAAGTACCTTTGGTTTTTAAAAATCTTTTAAAATAAATGAAGGAAT
Source organism: Vesta saturnalis (assembly GCA_036346205.1). Lineage (NCBI taxonomy): Eukaryota > Metazoa > Arthropoda > Insecta > Coleoptera > Lampyridae > Vesta > Vesta saturnalis. Next base: position 4,216,648 of record JARFJB010000113.1, on the reverse strand, counting down.
TACGAAAAAAAAAACTTTACCGTTTTCAACATACCCATACAGTTCATCCTTATCTTAAGCACGTTGTATGACAGGGATGTTAACATTCTGACTCATATTTTCATTTGGCAGCAAAATCTGCTCTACAACCTGATTTTTTTACTTAGATTCTTTTTGCACTCTTTAGAGGATGGTATCAATTTTACATTTTAGTATTGTGTGCTTTTATTTGGCACCAAAAGTTGCTCTGTACTTAGTCGTTTCATTGTTTTAGTTTCAGATCGTATCGTTGTCTGCCTACATTTGTCTCTGTAGCTTTATTCTTTTCCCCCCATAGGTTTTTCGCCCCCTTTCGGTGGATTTATACCACAAAAAGGTTCACATCAAAACATTTTTCATTGTAACAGCACAATCTACTCTGTAGTGTATTTTTGATTTTTGGGGGAGTATGGGCAGATTGTTATGACTTGACATAATAGTCTTTCCTCTGTAGCTTAACAAAAACATGCCATAAGGAAAAAACAAATGGATGGACACACAAATAGCATGTTTTTTAAAGTTTTTATTAAAAATTGCTAAAACTGAACATACGAAATAATTAAGAGATGAAATTGTTACGAAATAATTTATTTTATTTATAAGAATTTGTCAATAGTTTCTCAATACAAAATCTGTTAATAAATATACAAAAACAATACAATATAAAAAAATTACGAAGTAACTACACCAATACATTCTGCATTTCTATTGAAGTGGTGGTCTGATGTAGATGGTAATTCTGCATGAATAACCAGTGCTTGTCTGGTAAGCTCATTGAACATGGTTTGAATATCCTTTGAATTACTTTCTTTAATTTTCTGCATAAACTCACTACTCGTCTTCAATATAGTATTCTAAAATCTCAAGATGTCATGAGTAAGAAAATGACACATGTATTTAACCTTTAGAAGTAATTTAGGTTACCTTCGATAAAGAAGAAAGTGTATCTAATTTATTTTCCATTTTAGAAGCGGCAGAGTCAACAATTGTCACACTACTTGTACATTGAGATTCTTTCTGTTCATTTTTATATAAAGTTGATAAAGGTTTATCTTTTGCTTTTGTACACGTGTCTATAGAAGACCAATTATCTATAAGATTGCAAGGATTAAATCTAATCTCATTACGAAGCAGCATTTCGACAAAAGACTAATAGGCAAAATAAAAAGTATTACATTTTACCTATTGTAGTACTCAGACTAGATGAAGGTGAAATAATGGGAGTTTTTTGTAACTCCGTAACCTGCTCATTTACGATAATTTGTAACATATTCATTTCTTTTAAAATTTCGAGAACTTGACGATCACGCAGATTTAATAAAGTTACATATTTCTCTTTTTCCATTTCTGATGCTGTCAATTTATGTCTAAAATTAATATTATCTTGATCCAAAAAATTTTTTTGTTCTTGTAATGTGTGAATTCGTGTTTGTAATTCATGTATCGTAGAACCATTTAATTGTGATTTTAAATGTTTTAACTTGATTTCCAATTCATTACGCTCTCGTGTTACTAACTCAATTGCATTTTTACAACATTTCTTTTTTTCTTCCCGTAGTACGTCTAATTGTTTTCGTAAAGTACCAACTTTTTCAATTTCAAGCCGTAATAAATCTTCAACATGTTCTTTCTCTTCTTTCAGTTGTATACATAACTTCTCCATTTGTTTACAGCTCGATTCAAGCTTAGCAGTGCTTGCCTCAAGCTGTTTTTGAAATATAACAGAATCTGTACATGTAAGCATAGTCGGTGGTGTTTGACAGCTTTTTTCTGATGTAACCTTTTTTTTTTCCGGTATCAATTTTTCCTGTTAATTAAAAAATTAATTAATTTATTGATTGTTAGAAAGAGATATTACTGGTGCTTCTCTTTTGTTATCAATTCTGCATAATTCATTATCAGATTGTTTTACTAAGAGACTAGTGGCAGATATAACATCAGGTGGTATACGATTTAATACATGTTGGATAGTTGTGATTATTTCAAACATTTGTGGATCACCTAAAATAAAGAGTGTTATTAATAAGAATGTGCTGTAAGTAAATTACCGGGTGAAATTGTTTTTAACTTGCTGAGGAGTTCTTTTGAGAGGAAGTGTATTGTGCGTAAAGGATCATAAGAATCAAATGTTGACATAGTTTCGATACTTTGTGATGGTTTTAACAGTTGCGACCAGCACTGACGATCATGCTGACTCACGTTCGGATGAGCTTTTCGGGCGGTATGAGTGTGTACCATTACTTCAACTAAACTTGGAGTATCATCAGTAACATTTTTGTTCGAATCACTTTTTTGTTTCCTCGATCTAATACCTTGAGATTTTGGTGGAATTAACAGAGACGCTGATGTTGTTTTAATATTTGAAGCTGAACGATCACGTTTACATTTTTGTATCTGTCCTAACATTGGTCTGTCACGGTTTGCAAGACTACTTAAATATGCATCACAATTAATCGTGTCAAAATTAGTACTATTGCAACAATTTCGAATACGTCGAGTCATTTTATGGTTTTTGACTGTCGTCATTTAAATTTTATTCATTTTAAAGAGCCAATTGATTTTTTAAGGTTAGGAGGTTGATGTTTATACTAAATTCAAGTTTTCTCAATCAATGACACTAGATGAATTATTTAAATATTATACAACGCTAATTTAATACTTCAAGGGAAGCTTTAAGTGATAGTTTGTCAAATTAAAAGCAAATTTATAAACGTACGTATATCACAGAAACATAACATTCACTGACCAATCCTATAATGTCATTGTTAACCAATGACGGTTTTATTTTAAGCGCGCGTATTTCAAGATTCATTTGCATAGTTGCCAGTTTGATTTTTATTACTTCATAAAAAACTTCAAAATATTCTAATTCTTATTTTACTATTTTAATGTAAAATTAATTCATGTATAGCCATAACGTTTGTTTAGAATATGTATGATTGAAAATTTTCAGAAAATAAATATGACTGTGTCAATATTGTGGGACATGTATTCAGGCAGAGTAATATTGATCGATTTTGCGAGCCCTGGTTTGGGAGTCAGCTTTGCCCCACCCGTCTTAAAACGTACAGAACGTCTTTTCTAAAAGTTAACAAAACTCAGCACGTGTTCTTTTAAAACCTTTATACGTTAAATATTCATATACTTTGTTGATTTATGTTCATGCTCGCCCCAAAAGATACTTTAGTGAAACTTTACTAATGCTCAACATTAATAAATTCAGTTTAGGGTATGTTTGCTTTTCAAATTTAAATTAAAGGAAACTCGAATGAGTAAATTCATATTTATAGACGAATTAGTCAAAGTGAGAAAACTATATTTAATTCTACACAAAAAAAAAAGATAATATAAAATTTTATAGAAGCCATTTCATAAGACTTCCGAATAGTTTCGTGATTCCAAACTACGTTTTTAACAAGAAAATTTCAACATCAGGATGTGTAGTAAATATTTTTCCATTCAAAGCACTTTTATTGGGTTGGTGTTATGTAAATATTAACGAATAGGAATGAAAGATAACACACCTACCAAATAAAGAGAGCATTGGATGCGTGCACAAAAGAATGAGGCGCTAATTTTTTATCGTTGGATGTTCGAGTTGTCAGTGACATTATCAATTGTCAAATGATAAGAAGTACTTACCTTTTTTCTTTGTGTTCAATTTTCATTGATTATTCGGTGTAAATATAAATGACTTTTCAACGTTAAATACATGGTGTTTTTTTACTCAATTAAAAACGCAATAAATTGTCGATGAGGAGAAAGATACAACTATAATTAATAATACTTAAACTTCAAAATGAACGAAAAACAGTTGGTGCAACAACAACAAAACCTTCTAACAGTGATTCTAAAATTTGCAAATTTAAATCAAAATCCTCCAACAGTTCAACAAAACGTAAGTAAATTTGATAATTTTGATAAGAATAAAGACACTTTCCAAAAATACAATGAAAGATTCAACAATTTTCTTATTATGAAAGGATTACAATCAGACAAAAAAACAATTCTTCTAGATAGCGTAGGTTCTGAATATTTTGAATTACTTAAATTATAAGTAGCACCAAAAGAGCTTAACACACTAATTCTGGAGGAAGTAGTTCAAGCCGTGAATGATCAGCTAACAGAAAAATGAACGTTTTGGTTGAAATGTTTATCACAAAAACAAGAACCTGGCCAGTGTATTATGTAACCCAGTTACGTAAATTTATTTCATCCCGTGTCTTCACTTGCGAGTGGAAAAAGTCGGTAGCAGATCTCTTTCTTTATTCACAATTTATAAGAGGTTTGTCCAATCAACTAATACGTCATCAGCTGTTACTAGATAACTCAAAAACATTTCAAGGCGCAGGTTTAAAAGCCCAAACGTTAGAAGCCTCAACATTAGCTAATCAACAGTTCGATACATCAGGGAAACGCGTCATCCAGTGGATACAGGATCTCTAGATCACGAAGTAGAAATACAATCAGTTTTAACACAAGACCAAGAGAAAGAGTCAAAACATTCAAGACATAGAGATTATCAAAGAAGTCCTTCGCCACAATATAGGCCTCATCTAGATCTAAAACATCTGGGAATCGAAGGTCTCTGTTGCTGAAAATAATCATAATTAATTAATTAATAAAGCAATGTAGAGTCGAGTCAACTAATTCTATGCAAAATTAGGCCACGTTGAAAACGTTTGCCTGAAAAGAGAGGAGTAAAGACAATCGATACGAGTAATGATCCTCCAAGATCAATTTACAATAAGTGAAATCAACAGCCCTAATCAAGACACAGAAAATTGTTTGATTCAAGTAAAAATCATCTAGGATCAGCTGTTTGAAGACTTAGGAACGGGAATTTTTTTTTTAAATAAATCAAACTTTGACAAATCAAACCTTAATACTAAACTTCAAGATACTAAAGTACGATTTCGTTCATACACTGCTGGCATTTTTGCTCCTATCGGAGTAGCTGAAGTAGAAGTTCAATATAAGAACAAACAAATCAAAAGAAATGCTTTACGTTGTTGCAGGAAATTTTTCTTCGCTCCTAGGTCGTTCCTGGATTAGACACCAACTCAATACTCTCTATAAGTAGGCCAGCCAGTATAGAGAAAAAAATTCAATAAGTACTCTGAACTGTTTCAAAGACGAGTTGGCTGCTGCACGAATAATGCAATTTCCCTCAAATTAAGCTGGCTTTTAAAGCCAGAGAAGTCTCACATGCACTCAAAGTAACGTTAGAGCAAGAGCTCAAAACACTAGAAAACCAAGGTATTATCTCAACAGTGCAAGAAAGCGACTGGACATCGCCCCTTGTTACTTCAAAACCAGATGGCACCGTACCTTGACCACCTCCTAGCAGCATTTACCCATTATGTATATCATTGTTCCTTGGATGTGGTGAAAGCTTACCTTCACGTTCCAATCGATAAAGAAAGTACCATAATTCAAACGATTATTACTCATAACGTTATTCATTTAATTGACTCTCATTTGTCATCAAGACCACACCAAATGTCTTTCATCTTGTCATGGATAAAGTTTTAGCTAGCGTTACAGGCATTACAACATACTTCGATAACGTAATAGTTCATTCTAAAATACGAGAAAAATGAAACCTAATTACCTGTCTTGATCGGCTACAAAGCTTTGACCTCCATCTCAATAAAGAAAAGTGTGAAGGTGGTGTAAATGGTAATGGTTTTATACATTTTAAATAATAGAATAAAGTAATAAGAGTAAAAGTTCTCCAAAAACAAATCGTTAAACTAACTGGAGATACTAACCATTCACCACAAATAATGCCTTTGTCCCAGTCGGTAGTTTAAAGTAGGGTGGTTCATTCTTTTGATTTGCTTGATTACCACAAAATCTGCTAGTTTACTTCCACTGAACATCAATATAAAAAATTGCAAAGTACCACAAATAAAATGATCTCGGACGCCAAGTTATTTTTAATAATGCTCGGAATAACTAAACCGAGTTTTACAATAAAAATTTTATCAAAATGTAAAAAATAAAAAAATATGCAAACTATGTTTATTAACAGTTAAAATGATAGGGTTAAATAAAATATATCTTAAAAATATCCTTAAATTACTAAAAAATCATTAAACATTAAATACCTGTTACAAAATATAATACATCTTGTTGAGAACCTCTGGTATTATAAAAAATAATGCAGAAATGCAAAACCACGGTGACGTAATCCTTGTGTCAATGTTGCGCAATATATTGCACTAACAATGCTTTTATGTTGCCAACCACACCCAAACTGGAATTTTATTTCTTATAAATTTATCTTCAAGAAATGAAATAATCCGTTTAATGCGTTTTTTTGAAATTTTCAAATAAAAATTGCAATCATAAAAGGAAAGCGTACGCAACAGTAAAATTAAATGCGTACTTAAATTGTAATAAAAGTGTAAATCAAAGTAAAAATAAAAGAAAAGAAAAGTGCCTGAAAAGAGCAATTTTTTTAGTATTACGAGTTAATTTATCTTACCATCAAATCAATGGCACTTTGACAAAATTTAGGTGGAAACCCCAAAAATATGGCTTCCTACTCAACATAAGGTTCATTAGGTATTAAAATGGACACCTAGAATATCATACGATGTAGTCGTGCGCGAAAAGATTTGCGCAAAGAATTAAGTCAACGATGACGTATTGCGCGAAAATGTTTGAGCAGAAACATAATTTAAAGAGGTGGAAGTATAGACCTTTAAGAAGATATGCACTTAAGTTACACCAAAATGCAAATTCAGTTGCCTACCTCATAGCTATAATGCAAAAATAATTAAAATTTTTTCTTATATTTACAACTGAATGAACGAAGACAAATTACGGTATATTTAATACAACTCAAAATGGGTTGTTACAAGTTATTTAAAACAAAAGTTCAGTACCTTGGATATGTAATTGAACAAGAAAAATATGTAAAGACCCCGACCAAAGTCAAAGCAATGATTAATGTACCAAGACTAAAAAGTCAAGACGATGTTAAGAGATTTTTATGTTACTTATTACTCAAAGTTTATACCAGATACATCAACACTAACTTATCCACTGAGATTACTTTTACACGCCATTTAACCCAAACCTGCCACTTACTGTATATTGCGAATCATCGCCAACGGGTATATCCGGCATACTTACTCTCGCATTCGACATAAATATGCCAAAGAAAATGTCCATGTTGATTTTTTGTCCAGATCTCCCATTCAAAAAGGTATTTCTCAGATTGAACAATATATCCAGAGTAACCTTGGAAATAGGAATTAACATGGAATAACGGTTCTTTTTTTCTGCTCCTCACTATATTTTATCGCGAAACTCGTTTAGTTTGTAGAAAGGGGCTAAGACGTGGTATTTTTACGAATAGTCTGAAAAATAAGTTTGAAAATCAATACTTTCAAAAGTTGCGCGCTTGCTTCGGTCGTGTTCGTGAGCGTTCGGTGACGCTCATCCGCGATTTAAATGGGCTTCGGTGGCAGCAGTAGAAAATGTGCGTTCATGAACAAACTAAAGCTTTGGATAGTTGTGGATTGTTCTTATAAAGGTTAATTTAGTGTTTGAGCATGTAAAATAAAGAATATTAGGTAAACACAATGCAAAAGAGGCGAGGTGTTGATGAAAGGAAGCATTTAGCGGTCAGTGAGTGTCATTTTCAATCGCTTATTCATGTCAATTTTTATTTCGCATAGGAAATTTATCCCGTTTCTTTTTACAATGTGAATGAACATGAATGTTTGAAATTCTGTATTATAAGTGTTTTGTAACTGTGGTTGCGCCGTGACTTCTTGCGCAGGTGTATTGCGGTTAAGCTCTTCGCGCATTACTGGAATCCATATGGGTTTCATTTCTACACTAGCTTGGATGCGGTGGTCTTCGTTCCAGACATGTTCCGCGGTTCTTGATCTTCTGTTTCGCCCTTACGGATGTTGTTCTTGTGTTTCTGAGTTCTCACTTTGAGTGGTCTACTGCTCTCTCCTATGTATGCTCTGCAGCATTCGCATGGTAAGCTGTATACACAATTCTTGGAATTCTGATCTTCATTGTATGGTTTGGTTTTGGTTAGTATTCCCATGAGCGTTCTGGTCGATTTGAAGGCAGTGCGTATCTTGTATTTGCTGCCTATCCTTCTTATTTTGTCTGAGGTACCTTGTATATATGGTATTATCGCTGTATATTTAGGTTCTTCTTTTTCGGTTACCCTTTCCCTGTTTATGTTAGGTGTTAGAACGGGGTAGTCATTTTCTTTGAGTGTTCTAGCGAAATTTTCTTTTTCTTTCTTCAGGTCCTCTTGTTTTGAGCATATTGTTTTTGCTCTATCGTACAAGCATTTTGCCACGCCTAACTTCACGTTTTTGTGGTGATTGGAGTTGTAGTGTAGGTACCTCCCCGTGTGGGTAGGTTTCCTGTATACACTTGTAGTGAAAGTGTTGTCATTCCTTTGTACAAGTACATCCAGGAATGGCAGTTTTTGTTTCGACTCCAATTCCATTGTGAATTTGGTGGAGGGTGCGCGGCTATTTAGATGATCTAGGAATTCATCTAGCCTATGCTTGCCGTGTTGCCAAACTACGAAGGTATCGTCCACGTATCTAAGCCACATCCTTGGTTTTTCTGTGAATTCGGATATCGCTTGGTGTTCAAAGTCTTCCATATATGTATTGCTCACTATGGGTGATAGTGAGGAACCCATCGCCATCCCAAACTCTTGTTGGTAGAATTTGTCTTCTACCTGGAAGTATGTAGTTCTAATGCATATTGTCAGAAATTCCATTATTGCGTTTACTGAGAGTTGCGTGCGTTCGTCTAACGTTTCATCTTTTTCCAGCTTGTCCATTATGATAGTTAGTGTCTTATCGGTAGGCACATTTGTGAATAGACTCACTATGTCGAAGCTTACCAGTATTTCTTCGTGGTTGGAAGTTTCTGATGGTTTCCACGAAGTGCTGCGTATTCTTGACCATAGACTCGGGTTTTTCCTGATAAGGGTGTGATGATACCTAGCAGATAGTGTACTAATGGGTGACAAGGTGAATATCTCGAGCTCACAATTGGTCTCAGAGGAATTCCTTCCTTGTGAATCTTTGGTAGGCCGTACAGATGCGGAGGTTTGCTGTAGTGTGGGGTAAGTCTAGTTCTGTGGTAATCGGAGAACTCCCCTTTATGTTTTGCCAGCGTCAGGTATATCCGTCTTTCGATTGATGGTGTGGAGTCTTTTGGTATTTGTTTGTACTTGCCCCCGTCTAGTAGTTCTTGGATCTTACTGTTGTAAGGAAGGATAGGCAGCAAATTCAAGATACGCACTGCCTTCAAATCGACCAGAACGCTCAAGGGCATACTAACCAAAACTAAACCATACAATGAAGATCAGAATTCCAAGAATTGTGTATACAACCTACCATGCGAATGCGGCAGAGCATACATAAGAGAGAGAGCAGTAGACCACTCAAGGTAAAAACTCAGGAACATAAGAACAACGTCCGTAAGGGCGAAACAGAAAGATCAAGAATCACCGAACATGTTTGGAATGAAGACCACCGCATCCAATGGGATAACATACAGATAGTGGCAAAGGACGAGAACACAACTCGTTGGAAACCCAGAAAATCCAATAAGCCAAGCTAGTGTAGAAATAAAACCCATATGGATTCCAATAATGCGCGAAGAGCTTAAGCGCAATACACCTGCGCCAGAAGTTACGGCACAACATACGCAATAAACTTCTCCGCAACCACGAAAAAGTTTTATATATATATATATATATATATACAGGGTGGGCCACCACCAACGCGTCGGTCTCTAGCACCCAAACGACTGAATTTTTTCAAAATCTGTTTGGGCGAGAATATGTAAGCCTTCTAGGACTACAATCTAAAATTAGTTTGATTTATACAGGGTGATCTACAAACTTGTTACTTATCAAAGTTATGTTATTTTAAATGGAATACCCTCCTTTTTAATTTTTTTTTGAAATAAGGTGTAAAAATAAGGTAGACTTTCATTAGAGTTCCCTATACCTAAACCTTACAGTTTCCGAAATATTTAACATTTTTTGAAAATGTAGGGTTATCAAAAAATTCAAGTATTTTCGATTCGGAAAAGATGAGACAATCTAATCTAGGTCATCGTAATAAGGATATTTGGAAGTACGTATTCTGTTGTTTATTGTTTCAAATCATAATTTATAAAATACAAAGAATAACACGTAAAGTTAACAAACTTCAAAATTAAATATCTTTGTTATTTTAAATACAACGCCCAAGAAATTTTTATCGGAATGGAATAGTCTTTTGACAATAGTTCGAACTGTATTAGGGTTCCCTATACCTAACTTCAATACTTTTCGAGAAATTAGTGTATTTGTTACATTTTTAGAAATTACGCCATTAACTCATGTCGATCAGTTAGAATTCTGTGATTTACAAAGGTTACAATTTGAAAATCTTCAGATCCGTTTGCTCCCATAAGGAGCATTTGGGATCAATTTATTTTGAACTGCGATCAAAATTACAAGCCTAGCTTGTACTTGACGATAGATGAGCACCTGTTAGCGTTTTGTGGCTGCTGTCCATTCAGAATGTACATACCAAACGAGCCAGTCAAGTACGGTATTAAGATAGTTATGGTCTGTGATTCCAGTACTAAATAAATGATCGATGCTTCTCCTTACTTAGGTAGGGGAACAAAAACTAATGAAGATTCTCTTGGTACCTATTATGTTAAAGAACTAACTCAAAACTGTACATGGATCCAACAGAAACATAACAATGGATAATTGGTTCACGACGTTCACGTCTATAGATTTGGCCAAAACTATGCTCAATGATCATTATAAATTGAATAACGTTGGTACAATTGGAAAGAACAAAAGGGGAATCCCCCCCAGAACTATTAAACATCAAAAATCGCAAACCTAAAACTTCAATGTTTTGTTTTGATCAAGATTTAACACTTGTGTCATATGTACCAAAGTGAAGAAAAATGTTCTTCTTTTATGATCTACACATGATCAACCCTCAATTTCTGATTCATCTAAGAAACCTTCAATTATTGAATTCTACAATTCAACCAGGGAGGGGTTGACACTTTTGATATGATGTGTCTTAATGAGCTGCAATCGCAAAACAATATGCTAAATATTGGTGGAATCAATAGTAACGTTATAAATAATGATAAAAAGCAAGCAATGAAAGAAAAAACTACTTCTAGACAACAATTTTTATATAGTCTTAGCATGCAGCTAATGAATTAATGGATAGAGTATCGGCCAAGTTACAAAAATTTATCTCGCCCTCTCCAGAAATCTATAAATATTTTACAACTAGTGTCTTCATGATCATCAAAACAAGACAATACACCTACTAATAAAGGAAAACGGACCATATGCTCGATTTTTCCATCAAAAAAACGGAGAATGACCACCATGTATTGCAATAAATGGAAATGACCTATATGTGCAGAACAAAGATCCAATTCTTGCTTTGAATGTTAAAAATATGTTTTAAATTTAATTTTAATTTACATAATATACTATAAATGTTTAGTTTTCGATAAATAAATAAAAAACAATTAATATTACTGCATTTTTTCCATTTGAATGTTATTTTTTTAAAAGCCGTAATTTTTACGATGTGATAGTAATAACATATGTTAAAAACACGATGGCCATCTAGGGTTAAAGTATATTTATTATTGTATTTTTGAAACTTAGTTATAAATTAGCTGCAATTTGGTCTCTAATAACCATTCCATTCTGCAAAAATTCTTGAGATGCATACTGATCAATTGCATCTGGATCGTGATTAGTAACTGCTTCGACATCACCTAAATTGCATAATACATAACAACTGTAGATTAGTTTTAACATTCAATAAGTATTGTGCAAATTTAAATGGTACATTCTTCTAAAACGTTGTTTTAGTAGTCCAAAAGCATGTTCCACCAACACCCTACATGAACTTAACGTTTTATTAAACTTTATTTGCCTATTTGTTAAGCGTCCATTGTCTTTGTAGGGTACCATTACATTACGAAGACAAGGATAGGGACTATCTCCTAATATGTACTCAGATTCACCTAGAAATACAACGATAACTGATGATAATATATGTAATAGCACTTACCACTACAAAGACTGGAAATGTTCTTATAAAGAGGTGAACATTTGAATACCCTGGCATCATGACAGGAGCCCGGGTAACCAGCAAAAACATCAGAAATTTACCATTCTCATTTACGAGCGCTTGTAATTGGAGAGAGAAATACTTTTTTCTATTTGTGTAGCTGTCTTTGGCAGGTTTATCAATTCTGATGTATGTGCCATCAATACTTCCTAAAATTTTCTTGTTTAGTGCATTATTCTTCCTTTTTGGACCGAAAGGGAATTTGAACAGACTTGGGTTCATCATCTAAAGTGACTTTCTTGTCACTAATAGTCTTTGTGAAACGCCATATGTATATTATTTACAAATAATTAGAATAATCACCAATAATTCCAGGAAAGTTATATTTCTGATTATCGCTTGGTTATCTTCTTTTCCTCCTCTGTTGGCAAGCGGATTACTTGAGGTCCCACATTGCATAGAAACTGGCTAACCCTACCACATTAAACTTCTCCATCAATTCATGATAGGTTATACATTCATGGCCCACATAACACAAAAGTATTAGTATTTGTTTCCATGCCCCTATTGGTTTTAGCCCTCCGTGTGCTACAAAGAAAACAATAATGTAGGTACCTCAACTGTAAATGCTTTCAAAATAAACTCTATTTAGTGGTCACATTCAACTTACAGTGCATGGAATCCATGTATAAATTTGTTAGATGTTCCACTACATCTTTCTTTAGTCGGAAACGTTTAACAAATTCTACATCACCATATAAGGGTACAACCTTGTCTACATACTCTTGAATTCCAAGTCATGCTTTTCTTGTGATAATCGCTATTGCGATTTGTATATAATCATGATCTATAATTGATGGCTTATTACTCCACTTATTGCCGAAACATGCTTGTATACACTCACCTAGCAAAGGAAGTACTTGTTCTATAGTATCGTCTGTTATAAATTCATCATCTGAACTATCAAAAAGTCCACTTATACGAACAAGATTTTAACAACAAAAATAAAACTAACTATAATATAGTTAAAATGCAGCAGTATATTAATTTATGACTAAGAAATAAGAATTAACAAATATGAATCAAAGGTATATAATGTATTGTGACGTGAGGTTATGTAACACAAAAACAATTCAAATTCGGCGTTTCTTTCGTTCTTTGACACCAAAATATTCCATGTTTACACATGGTGTAATTTGTTATGGGCAAAAGAAATATAATTATAGCTTATTATTTTTATTTTTACAATGTTGCTTATTTTCGTTATAAACGTATTAAGAGATCCTAAACAAAATTAGGTTATTTCTTTTCTTTCAATATTCACTTTGTAAGTTGGAAGGTCGTAGTTTGTTTCACACCAGATATTTTAAAAACTGCAAAATAGTGCATAAATCCTCGTTAATAAAGATCAGTTAAACACATTTTATGGCCACAAACTTCTAACACCAGAAAGAATGATTTTTTATTAAAGTAGGACATTCAATGCTTCTTGGGTGCATTTATAATAGCTGTTCCATCAATCATCCCAATAATACCTAACAGCTTACTATTATCACATAATTCCATGTCATAAGATACACACTTATCCTGTGCTGTTAAAATTACGTACTAATTTCGTAAGATTTCTCTTAATTTGTATTGAGGACTCTGCATATTCTGTATAATGTAACCCAACACATCGATTTGCTAATGGCAAATCTGTTTGCTATATATTATATAAAGATTCAGTAAACTGACATATCTTCACTGTTATTAATATAAATAGGTTTCTTTTATGAAATATACGAATGCTGTAATAACTTCCTTTTGGAAAGGTTTCATGTTATTTTTTAGGTTAGAATCTGTACGTTTGTGAGCTCATCTAATCTTACATTTATATAAACACCGTCTGTGCACCATACTCTTATCACACTACACCTTAATACGGTGTAATTAAATAATACATACTATATTTCAATTAGCGACCTTGTACGAATACTATGCAAGGTGAAAATAAAATAAAAATTTTAATAACTATTTTTTTTACAGTGTTGCAAGTGAATAATGTGACGCCCAAATTGAACCACCACCGCTGAATGGAAAGAAAAAGATAGGAAGAAGGTCTTGGATTTGAAAGTAAACAGGTAGTCATAGGTTTGAAAAACAGGTGAAACTGGTTAATTTGTATATTTATTTTTTTACTGAAAGTAGTAGTATACGATTGCGCAATCCATCAGTCATGGTTTGCGCTTGTCAGATTGCTGTTTATCAACTTTATATTTCAAGATTTAGTTTATTTTAGTTTGCGGTTTTATTTTATATGGTTGGTTGTGTTAAGCGTGATTCGATGAAAAATGTGATATTTGTTTAATTCGTAGGAGAAAGTTGCAGGTAATTCATTAAAAAAAATCTACAACTGTATGAAATTATCATAAATATTCAAAGGTCAGATATTGAATAAACAATCATTAGACAAATTTGAATTTCCACTGCATGTGACAATAATTATTCGATGAACGCTACTAATTGTTTGGTAAACAGCTCTTAAGGCATTTCTTATTTTCGTTCATAATCTTAACCTGTTTACAAGGATACAATTAATGCCAATAAATAAATCTAAATAAAAAATTTAAATGTAGTAAATATTGACCAAGGGCCAAGAGAGGATCAATCGTAATTTGATGTAGGTCGCCTTTATTAAATATATGTATGTTATATATAGGGTATTTTAAAACTATATTTGAATATTAGCGCTGGATTTATTTTTACTAAAAATGTGGAACAATTTTTTTGTGAAATGTTCTTAGTTCGTAGAAGAAAGGTGCAATTTATGAAATTAAATTAAATAATAGGTATTCAAAGGTCAGACTTTGAATAAACAATCATGATTCCGCAGCGTGTGACAATTATTTGATGCACTACAGATTCCTTGGTAAACAGCCCTTAAGGTATTTCTTATTGTTGTTCACAATTTTAATCACAGTGGCGAATGCAACTTTTTACATATACTTATTTTTATCTGTTTAAGGGAAACAATTAATACTGATAAATTATTAAAAAAATGTAAATATTGATCAAGGACCGGGCGAGGATAAATCATAATTCATGGTATTTTAAAACCGCATCATCTGTTTTATTAGCGCTGGATTTATTTTTTGTAAAAATGTGGAAACATTTTTTTGTGATATTTGGACAGAAATGTTTCATTCATATTTATTGTCTTTATCGTATAACAAATACTGATAAAATTATACTTTTACTATTTGATTCCTGTACATACAAAAATTGGTGGCTACACGTCCGCAACTAGCGGAATTGCGGATTACATAAAAAATATACAGGATGTCTCAACACGTGTAGCACGCCATTCAGGATCAGATACAGTTTGTTACAATCTATAACACTGATTTTTAGAAAAAATTATTTTTTAAAAACACTACGGTGTTTAGTTAAAATTTAGCAGATATTTTACGGAAGAATATTTAATTTTTTTTTCACAATGGCGGGATTTTCTACGAATCCTATTTTAATAAGTTCTTTAGTTTTCAAGGGATATCTTTGTAGGATTTTTTGAATTCACGTTGACGTGAAGGTAAATTACTTTCTGGAGGTTTTGCTTTACGTAATGTGTTAACTGTTTTGTATGTAACTTCATTTGCAGCAACAAAGGTTATAGTACATAACATTAGTAGCAAAGTAAAAAGAGTTTTACTGCGGACAGAAGGATATAACTGGCTAGCCGAAGGCGAGCCAATTACCTTCTGGAGCCAGTAAAATCTGTTACCTTGCGTATGTTGTTATATATTTTATTTGTTACTCATTTGTAAAAAAAAATGCAAATATATTAATTAATTAGATGTAAATATTTTGATTACAAAAAAATTCTCAATAATTTGTCGTAAGCTTTGGAAACGTTACCGTGACTAAGTGTGTTTATTTCATTGTTTTTTATTGCGGTGAAAATGAATGTGCCGGAAGAAATTATTAAGGAAGCCACCAGTGTAGCATCAAGTTTATTGCCAGAAAAAACATCCTCAAGGTACAAGCGTGAATATAGGGATTTCAAAAATTGGCAGAAGATGTTCTGTTAAAGTAGAAATACTTTCAGAACAACACAAAGAGTCATGAAAAGCTGCGCGAAAATCAGCTGGTTTGCCAGTGGCGTTGCACGAAAATTTGATAAATGGGTTATGGGGTTAAACAGAAATGTTACAAATTGAAGTTAAACCAAGCGATAATTTATATAAGACTATGTTTTGTGAAATTTAGCAATTATAGCTTAGTTTACACGATTACAAATAGGCGCAGTTTTGTTTTGGATCTCCTTGTCATCAACAATGTCTGCTAAATAACTTTATTTACACAATAACAAAATGATCTATACAAAAGTACAATCTTATAATTTATCCTAAACTACTGTAAAATGATACATGTACCCGCACAGCATGAAAGAAACCTTAATATCCGGCTCTTTGAGGGAGAGTTTAATAGTATGTCGAATGTGTTGAAACTTAATAAACTAAATATACAGGGTGACCAGCGAGATACGGGACATAGGAATTCCCATTTGAAAATTTCGACTATCTACACGAACTAGCTCAGAAGTGATACAGAGCTGAGACTTGGTACAGAGCTTAAGGAATCCTTCCTGACAGGAAAAATGTGATGTTTAAAAATTTTCACTCAATACGTAGGTCTTAGGTTCGAATCCTTTTAAGCAAAAAAACCAAATTTTTTATTTATTATCCAATTTTGATGAAACTTAAAATCAAAGTACTTGCACCTAAAGTAAATTAAATTACATGGTCAAATACACAAAAAAAATGTTAGTTCAATCACCTTGGGTAATTAAAAAAAATACCTCCGCTTTTTAGATTTTTAACGCGAGCGTAATGAAATGTAACTGAAGGTAGGTACATGCATCTAAATTGAATTGGAATCACATTGGTAGTTAAACATTTGTACAATATCATTGTTGAAAAATCAGAAATTTTTCAACATATTTAACTATTTTATAACTGCCCTTAAATGTGCTTTTAAAGAATAATAACATATTACATATTGACTATGATTAGTCCTAACAAACTTCCGTTTAAGAACTCTTGAACTCTTTGTAATCAGCTATGTGAGAAACAAGACAGTAACAAATGATATCAACTGTTCATTCCCAATTGTTGAAAATATTGTGCCGTACTAACCTAACCTAACATGCACTTAGTTTTGAATCTGTTCTTTGCTATACATTTGAACCTGTATTGACAAAGATTGTAGTTTATTACGTAAAGATTTTGTAGTTAAGTAGTTATGGCTTCTACACTTTCAATAGAAGAAAAAGTTAACGTTGTGAAGTGGTACCTTCAGGGAAACTCAATAAGAAATGTAGTTGACTTGTTTGCTGGTATGTATCCTAGTAGGCCTTTTCCTTCAAAAAGCACGGCAGAGTGGCTTGTCTAACAGTTTAATTCAACAGGTTGTTTAAACCAAAATCATGTAAAGGTAATTAAAGAGAATCTAGTTATCACGGAGGAAAACAAAGTGTTAGTGTATGCCGCAACAGAAACAAAACCAAACACATCCGTCCGATCTCTAAGTACTCAACTTGATATTCCTAGAGAAAGCTGCCGAAAAATGCTTAAAATGGAAGGGTATAAAAGTTTCAAAGAAAAAATGTGTAAACGCTACACAATGATGACCATAAACGAATGTTTTTTTGCCAAACATGGATTACCAAAATAAACAATTCCCCAAGACCCCATTACAAAATTATTTTTACTGATGAGTGCAGATGTTTCTTGGACGGAAAATTCAATTCTCAAAATGTGTGGGCTAAGGAGAATCTTAGACTTTTTAATGAAGGTCACAGTCAGATAAAACAAAGACAGTGTTTCCTGACAATTGGATTGGACAGTACGGGCCATGCAGATGGCCGCCTCGTTCCCCGGACCTTAATCCATTGGACATTTGGGTTTGAATTTGCGGAACTAAACTTATAGGACCTTACTTTTTGGATGGTAATGTAACTGGAGCACCTTATTTGGAATTTCTTCAAAATGTAGTTGCGCCAGCCATTGAAGAGCTCAATATTGTTAATCACTTAGTATTTATGCATGACAGACACCCGGCGCACGGCCATCATGACGTTACTGAGTAGGTACCTAAGCGCAGTGTTTCCTGACAATTGGATTGGACAGTACGGGCCATGCAGATGGCCGCCTCGTTCCCCGGGCCTTAATCCATTGGACTTTTTATGTGGGGATATCTAAAAGACAATGTATTCATTGACCTAAAGCCAACAAATTTAAATGAACTCAGAGCAAGAATTGTCAAACAACATTACTATTGGTATGCTGAGAAATGTCATGAAAAGTTTTTGCGATCGCTTGGGTCATTGCTCGGCTGTTGCTGGTTTCCAATTTGAACATTTATTGTGAACATCTTTGTTGTTTTGAAGCATTTTTCTCATTGATTTTTTCCCCTTTTTATATGTGATATTTGTCCCTTTCCATTATAAGTTATTTTTTAAACTAATGTACACATTTAACGATTTAACTAATGTAAAACAAATAAAATTGTAGATTAATTGGTTGTGAAAATGTTTTTGTGTATTTGACCATGTAATTTAATTTACTTTAGGTGCAAGTACTTTGATTTTAAGTTTCATCAAAATTGGATAATAAATAAAAAAATTTTTTTTTTTTTGCTTAAAAGGATTCAAACTTGAGACCTCCGTATTGAGTGAAAATTTTTAAATATCACATTTTTCCTGTCAGGAAGGATCCCTTAAGTTTTGTACCAAGCCTCAGCTCTCTACCACTTCTGAGCTAGTTCGTGCAGATGGTCGAAATCTTCAAATGGGAATTCCTATGTCCCGTATCTCGCTGGTCACCCTGTATACTATTTGAAATGCCCCCAAAAAAGCATATTGTATTTTAGAAAACTATGTAAACGAATTCACATTAATTAAAACGTAGATGTGTATAACAAAAGCTTTCAAATAAATAACACAAGTAGTAAAGGAACAAGGAGTAACCGCACCAGATTCTTATTAGTTTAAATGTGATTACTTATTACTTTGGTTTAGGAGTAAATTATTTAAAAATTTTTTTTAAATTTATTTATTCACAAACAATATAAAATGAACACGTAAATATTTACAGAAATATAAAACGCTAACTCACAAAAATGAATTGAGAATTATAATTATATCTTTCACTAAAATTATGCCACAAAACAACTTATGACAAAAATCTAATCATAGGAAATTACAATTGCTAAAGTTTATTTTTAGTATAGGTACCTAATGTAAAATTCTGGTAAATAGGTTATCATAAATACATACAAAAACAATTAAGAAATGATAGATTTTGTTTTAGGGTTTAAACAATTGAATCAACACACTTCATTTTGGTTGAAACTACACATTCACCTTAGTTTTATAAAATTCACAAAACATTAAATAGATCACGATATAAGGTGTGTTTCATTGTGGGAACTGAACAAGTTGCAAAGTACCTATAATGTGTGTAAATTGTAAATATTCCCTAATAAATTATTTTATTCTGTGCTCGGTCCTGCTTGTTGTAAGTCAGAGTCAGGCAATAGAGAAATTCCAAGATCCCCCTCATCTTCATCATCGGAAGATTCTTCAGTAGATTCATCTGAATCGCCTGTATTCACAACGAATCTAAAATCATCATATGATTTGTCAAACATGTGTTCTTTGTACTTGTATTCTTCAACGTTCTAACTAACAAATCTTTGACAGCCATGGCCTACCCTTTACTAATGTTGAAAAAATTAAGTGTTGTTATGTTTTAACCAAGATAATGAAATATCTCAAAAGTGGTTGGATTTAGGTATAGGGAATACTGATACCGAACGAATTGGCTTAAAAAAATACAGCGGAAAATGTAATAAAATACAGAGTGTTCTATTTAAAGTAAGCAACTTATAAATGATTTAAATTGTGCATGTTGGCGGCTAAGTTTAAAACAACCTGTATGAAATATCAATGAGATGGATATATGGAGTTAACGGACAAGCGCTTGTTGTTTATTGGTTACAATTTCACGTCACTAGCTTCGTTATTAATGGAGATATCGTTATTCAACGTGGACTAGGATTTTTTTCAAAATTTAAAAAAAAATCGATATTCGATATATCTCGAATATACTTCATTTTTGGTACAGGACATTGTGCACAAATTTTTATCTAGAATTTCATGTAGAATTCGAAAATAAAATAAAAAATATTAGGTTCCATTTAAAATAACAAAGTTGACGTCTACTTCCGTTATAACCGGAAGTGACACATTCAGGACAATATTATATTTGAACTCAGCGTCATCCAAAACCTACAGCTTCGTAATTTCAGATTTTTAATATAACTGTATCCGCCATTACTTTTAATCAAAGCTCTTCGCGCCACACTATGTATTACTTTGGTGTTATCGCAAAGTTTTCACCTTTTGCAAGTGCTTCCATAGAGCCATATGAAAATACATTTTTTTCCCAATCTTCTCTATTGAATATTGATGAAAGCTGAAAATGTAAACGTGAAAGCATTTCCACCAAGGCTATATGGTTAACAAAAGATTCATAAAGCAAATGTTCCTTCAAGATCCATTGTCAGTGAAATTGCGTCTTCATAAAACTTTACGAAACATCTTACCTTTTAATTACAAGGGGTTTTCCTCATACACATGTAGCGGCATGGTCACTGCGTATATTCACATCATGTGCGGCTGCTTAGGCGAATGCTGGGGCAGTATTTCCCCCCTCAGAACCCTAACTCCGTTCCTTCCGATCCTATCCTGACCACACCCATCCTTAATCCCACCATGCATATATACGTAATGTATGTATGTATGCTGGGAATCCATGATTGTGGCTGAAGGAGCCCGGAAAGCTCGAGCAGCCCGCCCTCCCCCTTGGAGAGGGAATGAAATACTTGGCCTTTTCCTTTTTTTAATTACAACCTAATATAGGAAAAACACCTCATCATATCAAAAATTCTTCACATTTCATTGAAAAAAGGGACAATTTTAATATGCGAGAGGGTGACATTATGGTCATTTTTAACGTTGTGTCATTATTTCCTAAGGTATTTTCAGTAGATTTTTATTGAACTTCAATTTGCTTAAAATAATTAAATAATAAAATTTTGACAAAAGAACTATATTTTATTTAACTTTAATTTGCCCTCAAACTTGCCCGCTGCAAAAGATTCTTCAAGGTGCTGACTGGCATCGGTTTCGTCAAGAAGTCAGCCAACTGGTCCTCTGCAGCAACATGGCGGATGTCGAATGTGCCATTGTTGAATTCTTCACGCACATACAAATATCTTACATGAATGTGCTTAGATCTCTTATGAAATTCACCAGCGTTCTTAGACAGTGCTACAGCATTATCGACGAACAATACTGCTTCTACTCTCTTTTCATAGATCTCGCCCAACATGCACTTTAACCGAACAATTTGTTTCGCTGCCTCATTAGCTGCTACAAATTCAGCTTGGGTCGTTGACAGTGTAACGCAATCTTGCTTCATCGAAGTCCAACTTACCAAACCACCGGCAAATAAGCACAAATATCCAGTGCGTGATTTTCTGGTTTCTTCATCTCTAGGAAAATCAGCATCACTATAGCACTGAAGAATTTTCTCATTATTCTCATATACTAAGGAATAATTCAGCGTTCCTTTCAGATAACGCATTATCCTTTTTACATCACTCCAATCCTTAGTCGTTGCAGCCTCGAGCTTTTGAGCGAGTTTACTGACTGCACAGCTTATGTCAAATACAACAAACTTCCCACAGCTTCACGGTACAGAACTTCGGCAGTCAACGGCTTTTTCTCTTCCCGTGAGTCTTCACTTTTTGCACTCATTGGGCTTCCGACCGGGTGTGATTCTTGCATTCTATACCTTTCAAGTACACTCAGAGTATACGACTTCTGATTCAGAGCTATTGCCTTTTCAGTCCGATTTATCTCGACACCGAGATAACAATCATGCTCTGTCACTTTTAGCTTGAATTTCTTTTCCAATTGAGAAATTAAATTAGCGACTTCTTTTTCGTTTGAACCAGCAACGAAAATCACTGTCAGCAACATGTTACCATTTCTGTTACAAATATATAAGCCGGGATCAGCAGTAATTGGACTTTGCTTCAAACCGTAGAAGCTTTTCTAGAGTGTCCACACTCTCCCACTTTCATCATCATAGCTTTCTGGCTGTCGCATGTAAATTTCTTCTCCCAAACTTGAATGAAGAAACGCCGTCTTGACATCAAACTGCCCCAAGTGCAAGTTTTCTTGAACAACCACATTAAACAAGTGCCGTATGGTATGAAATCTCGCAACTGGACTAAATGTTTCAAAACATTCCACACCACACTCTTGAGCATATTCCTTAGGTACGTTTGGCTTGTTCTTCCTCGTGAAAACCCATCTTACTCCTGACGTTTTCTTCTTAGGAGGCAATTTTACTAACACGTACACATTTTCATCGAGAGACTTCACTTGCTTCTCCGTAGGTTGGACCAGCTCCAGAAATAGTGACGTACTCACATAGATGCGCGGGAGGTCTACGCAGACGCTGCAGCCGACTGCCACTGTCATCATCTACCCTATCAATGCTGTCTTGATTATCGCTGTCATGACCAATACTGACATCACCATCGCCATCATTCTCGTCAGCATCATCATCAATAACATCTTGAATTGACCATTCACTTACTTCGTCATGCCATCAGCTCCATTACTCCTTTTCGTAAGGCTTGAAAAGGACATCACTACTCGTTACGACCTTGTGCCAATCGTAAACGATAACCATCACTCTCTCCACAATATCCAACCAATTTTCCTGGAACCGACTTCGCCGACAATTTTCTTCGCTTCTGTACAAAACACTCCGCTACAAAAGGACGAAAATGTTCAATCGGTGCAGGATTCTTGCCATACCACAATTCATTTGGACTTTTATCCGCAGTCGTTGGTCCAGTTCGGTTAATGACGTGACACGCCGTGTTTACAGCTTCTGTCCACAAACGCAATGATAAGTTCTTTGAATAGATCATAGATCTTGCCGCGTCAATTAGAGTTCTCATTTCTCGTTCAATAGAGCCATTTTCTTCTGGTGTATATGGCGTCGTGCACCTTAATGTGATGCTCTGATTGCGCAGAATCTCTTTTACTCACGCATTCACCACCTCACTTCCATTATCACACATGAATGTCTTAACAACGTGACCAGCGGTCTGACATTCATTCAAGAACGTTTCCAAGTGATATGAAACTTTAGAGTTTTCTGAATAAAGAAGACTCTTCGAAACTTCGTCAAATAGTCCTTGAACACTAATTCATAGCGCTTATTTCCATTGGTCCACACAAATCGCCACTGATTTTTTCACCAGACTCAGTTGATTTTACAATTATACTGTGATAAGTGTCTCTGTGCTGCTTACCTAAAACGTAGGCTTCACAATATGAATCTTCACCAAACTTAATTCCTCTACTCTTAAGAAATTTCTTTACGTGAGCTTTATTCTGAGCCAAGCTTTCGTGCCATTCTTGGAGCGTCTTACGTCTCTTTTTACCATCACTAGCATATACAATTTCATGTGTTGGCTGAACCTCCATCTCCAACTCATACAATCCATTTTTCAATTTGCCAAATAGTTGAGGTTTGTCTTAAAAAAAAAAACATTTTTCGTTCTTTACAGAAAAGACAACAGTTTTTGGCACAGATAGCAGATTTCTGCCAAGCTTAGGTACATACCAGACACCTTGAATGAAATTGTGCACCATCTGATGACCAATTTTTATTTTTACTCGTATGTCACCTTCTCCAAAAGCTTCTATAAAGCTTGTAGTTATGATAAAAGTCCTTATGAAAGCGCACATGTTGCGTGGCACCAGAATCGGCGATAAAATTTGAATTTCCATCACTAGCCGTATAGCACAGAAAACCTTGTTTAGCAGCTATTTTATTATGTTTTTCACTTTTATTGGGACACCATGAAGCATAATATGGTTGTTTAGATATAAAGAATTTCAACGGTTTTTTATTCTTACTTTTGTGAGTTTGTGAAACGTCACCATGATTCATATTAACCTTTAGTGCTTCTCCACATGCTGTATGCTTCAATCTGCATAGAATAAGACTAACTCTTTCTAAGAGGAAATCTACAGTCCTGTCCCTTACTGGGATGCTCTCCCAAACATTTTTAAATTCAAAGTATTGAGCCGGTAATGTACTTACAATTCTTGACATCAGAACTTTAACTCAGGTAAAGCTGTAGCATTGTGCTTAAGTAGCTTCCCGTTAGCGTCTTTAAATATCACTTGAAGCTTTGGTATGTATTTAACCACATCCTCACCTTCGGCGACACTTGATGTAAAAAACTGCTCTAACATTCGGTTCAAACGCTGACTTGATGATTGTTCGTAGACAATACACAGTTTATTCTATGTATCTTGGCAGGTTTTACAAGCCGATGTCAACTCAAAATGATAATCATCCCACGCATTTGTTCGAATCAAAAATGCCTTTTTGTTATCCTTGGTAATTTTAGTAAGTTCTCGTTGGTAAGTATATAATGCGCGAAGAGCTTAAGCAAAGTACACCTGTGCAATAGGTTACGGCGCAACATGCGCAACCACGAAAAAGTTAAACATACATACACGCACGCATGCACGCACGCACCCCCACGGACGCACCCACACACACACGCACGTACCCACGCACGCACACCCCCCTCGCACACGCACGCATCCACGCACGCACGCACACACACACATATAATGTAAATATGCCTTCTGGAAAATATGTTTATTATATGATTATTGCTAAGGGCTCAGCGGAAAAGTGTCAGACTTCTAAGTGAGAGTTATCAAGTTCGAATCTGAGGATAGGCAAGTGCTTGGAAAAAATAATAGTAAATGAATTCGACTGTTAAATCAGTCCTTCTCAGCACTAAGTCTGATGACGGACGCAAAGTCCGCTTCCGAAACATCGCGCTACAAAAGCAAAAATTGAAAATAGACCGATCAACTCAATTAATATGAGGCAGGAACTAACATTACGGATTAAATAGAAAACAATATTAATTAACCACAGTTTAGCTGTTATTCATCGAGGGAATCTTTTTTGCCACGTTCAAAACGAAATTGATGTATAAATAGATTTTGAGTAATATTTAACCCAAATGTATAAATAGATTTTGAGTAATATTTAACCCAAATGCTCACCAACACTCAACTTAGTTCTTATTCAAAGGAAGATTTCATTTTGCAGCGACCCTAACAAAATTGGTGTATTTCAATTTAAAATTACGTTCGGACCAAACGCTGACAAACACTTATGAGTCACAAAACCTAGCTGTTTGATATCGAGGTAATTCATTTTGTTGCAACTCAAACGAAATTGGTGGAGAAATATAGATTAATTCAAATGTAAACAAGATCTCATGGGGCACATAACTTATCCTTCGGTGATCAAGGTAATCCGTTTATGACGGGACACTAACGCAATTGGTTTATAGATATAGACTTTGCGCAACATGCGGCCTCAATGTTGACCAATACCCATGGCATATAGCTCTTGGTCATCCAGAGGTTCTAATTTGCTGCGTCTCCAGCAAATTTAGTACATAAATATAGATTTTGGGCAACATTAGTGTCTGTCACTATTCCGCTATCGTAAGTTTAGAAAATTTATTGTACTTTGCACAACTTGTTACACGATCAAACCGTGCTAGCGTTGTGTAGTGTTTATAAAAATAAGCAGGGTGCCGACTAACTACACTAGACATTGGCGGGTTCAAGAAAAGACGTAAAATGAATGAAATTTGACTTCAAACACCCTACACTTACATTAAAACAAAGCTCAAAGTCGGGGGCAAATGTCATATGGGCGCAACCACTTATCTGGAAAGTTAAAAACTTTAGCAAACGTACGTCCACTGAATAATAGATACGAAGTTTTAAATACAAATTTACTGTTCCATATCTTTCATGCGTAACGATCTGTGCGTAATTTGGAAATTATATTGTATTACATGCTCTCAATTTTTATCATTAATGATTAAGTATGATTCACCTTGGTTCGAGTCAAAACTTTTATTTTTATATAAAACTTAATAGATGCTGACTAATAATGTGTTAAATAGCAACGGTACGTAAGATCTGTAATGTATATTCAATTCAATCAACGAAATAAAAACTATTAAATTTTGGCTCGTCTAAAAGAAATCTACTTTCCAGCCAACATTCACAAATATAGCCCAAAAGTAACAAAAGATTTATTACACTGGACATTTGCATCTTTACACATAAAAAAATACAAAAAATCTAATGAATCATTATTGATTTCTAACACTTAAATTGGCTATTTGTTTTTAATAAGCCTCAAAATAAATTTGTTGTGACTACAATTCAAATAAATGAATGAGTTAAGTGATTAACTATTAATACAAGTTTGGAATATTAATATAAAGCAACAAAAAAATCATCTTTATTAAGTTTTTTTCCTAATAGATCTTAAACTAGTCTTAACATACTAACACGAAAAAATGTAGTGATTCGAATTGATTGTCCTTATATCTTAATTAAAATCGCAAGACTAGCAATGGCCCCTTTTTAGGGTAACACAAAATTGGCCATACTTATAAATTTCCCAATTCTTTTAAACGGGGTTGAATTTCTTCAATTAAACCTTGGAGTTGTACACATTCGCACCCACTAACAAGCCTCTTAACGTCAAACACCAGACCGGTCGTACAGTAGGCGCACAACCACTTACGTCCTTCAACGCTTGTATTAATTAGGCAATTTGTTTACTTGAATGCCTTCTTAAATGTTCGCCACAGAATTTAATATTTTAATACACTTTGTGATCAAATTCTTAATTGTCTATAAACTAAATTGGTTTTATGCCGTTAACAAACGCACATGTAATTATATCACCATTAATAATATTTAATATTGCTTTAATTTTAATTTACAATATCCAAAACCTCTATTAATCAGAAATTTATTTTCTTTATACACAATTTTCATTTTCCACAACGGTTGCTGTTTATTTGAAACACTATATTTAACTTTTTGAAAAAGTTTTGCAACACAATTTCCAATTCAATACAAAATCAACCAAAGTGGATTATGGCAGTAAACAACAATGTTTCACCTGTTTTACAACGTAAATTGGTATAGATTGTTATGCGTTTTTCTTCATACGCGACTGCTTCAATTAAAGGTTGGCCGACAGTCTCCCAAGTACTGTCTATTCCAACTCTTTTATAGATAACCTTATTCATCTTGAAAACAACGTCACCAAATATCCCACCAAGTCAAAACCAACCACTCCTAAAGGGTTTAAATGTCACATCGCTGCCGATCAGAAAATCTGAAACGGACCCAACGCGACCGGTACTTCTAAATTTAGCCTATCTTGAAATTTTGAAGAAAAGCGTAATACCTGAGATACACAAATTCGACATTCAAACTCACTTGAAAAAATATTTTTATAAAGGTCTCCCGTATGCGCGAAATCTCTAAATTTTGACTTTACGTTTCAGTCCATTTATATAAAACCTACATTAAACACTCAAACTATATTTGGCCCGATTGGAAAAACATTATCCGATTATACGCCACTCGTTTACGTTAATTTTAAATATAAGTACCGTTGTATACAGTGTGTCCAAGATTGGCCTGCGGTATTACTGTCTTGGAAACTATAGGAGATCGAAAGACGACTAAATGGAGAAAGTTTTAGAGAATTTTGAGCCCACTAAAATGCTATTCTGAAATCAAGGCTATCTCAAATATTTTTCAAAATATTCGAAAAAAACTGAAAATCGACAATTGTTATTTTTAGCTATATCTATTTTATTTGCACAGATATAAAAAAATCAATTACTCTTTGCCATTGTCACTTTTTATCCTCTATTGATTGGTAACAGAAAAAAAATTGATCCGACGTTTCGTTGATTAGAGACCATCATCAACTATATTTTTTTCATATGGGGCGGAAATTAGCTAATGGTATAAAATGATTCCTCTTTTTATTCTAAATCCAACGATGTATAACACTTAATGATAATTCGACGTTTCGACCCTCATTCTTGACATTTTCAAATATTTCTTTTTTTTTATGAAACATTTTTGAAAAAAAAACTACCAAAGCAATTTATTCTGCAAATGTACATTTATTTCAACTCATAATCCATAATAGGACGTTTCGACTCATTAAAAGCTACCTATTCGTAGATAACTATTTATTACGACATCGAAAAAGCCTTTCCGAACCTTGTCTTAAACAATGACAGATAAATAACTCTTGTATTAATCTAATAAATCTAACATTACATTTACTTCAAGTGAAAATATAAAAAAAAATGTGAAAAATCCTATTAAAACACTTAAAAATTAACTACAGCTAAATAATGAATTCGATTATTGTACTTTTCTGGTAGTTGGCTTAATTAAGCTTAATTAAACTTAATAAAAGAGTTATTTATCTGTCGTTGTTTAAGACAAGGTTTGAAAAGGCTTTTTCGATATCGTAATAAATAGTAATCTACGAATAGGTAACTGCTGTTCATAAGAGATTACTTGATGATGTTTTTGATGAGTCGAAACGCCCTATTATGAATTATGAGTCCATAGATATTCTTACAGTATGGGCTGTTGCACCATCTTGTTGGAACCAAATTTTATTTATCTTTAGTCTTCTCCTACGCAACGCTCTAAGCAAAGTTTTTGGTCATTTCAATGTACCGTTCAGAATTTAGTTACTGTACGCCCACCATCCTCAAAAAAATAGGGACCGACGACAGCTGCGCGACATCGCGCACCATACTGTGACTCGTGGTGTGTGCAGAGGGCGTTCGTGGAGCTCTCTGAGATTTGTATGTATCTAGTACCGACAGTTCTGCTTGTCAATTTCTCGGCTCAAATTAAAGTGAGACATTGTTGTTTTCTTCAAGCTGTTTGCAGCATCTTTACAGCAAGTTCTTCACTATTTTCATAGTCGCGGCTTCATTCATTCAATTGAATGTTATTAAAATCTAAGTTTTTAAAATTTTCCTGACCGATTCACTTCCCATGCGCAAAGCAAACGAGTGTCGACGAGCAGATCGACAGCGCTGCTCTTTTCCACATTATCTGGTGTGCTTACTGTCCGAACAGACCCAGGTGATTTTTTTTCATTACCAATCCTGTTCTTAAGTTGTCGATCCATCTCAAAATCATTTTCAGTTGGAGACTGCACCGTGTCGCCAATATTGAAATGACACCGAAAAGCACGTTGGATTGCTGTCACTGTCTCACCGGCTTTCACGAAACTCTTGTACGCAAATGCGCGGTGTTGTAACGTCCACTACTACTTAACTACTACTGAACGCCGTTAAATCCACCTCCCTCCCACCTCCCACTGTCGAGTACAGTCCTAACCAAAAACACCCTATTGCTCGTGGTCATCTGGTAGTATGTAGATGCAAAAATGACTACTAACTCCGTAAAGATATAAACGTGTGCTTATTGTTACGTGTGTGCGTAGTGTGAAACAATAGAAATTTTATTTTGTAGTGAAAAAGAACTCAAATTTTTTTGAAAAATTCAGACCACGATTTTATTTTGCGGCAGAATTGTGAATTTCGAATTTCGTTTGAAAACTAACCCTGTATATATATATATATATATATATATATATATATATATATATATATATATATATATATATATATATATACATACGGTGTTTATTAAATAGTGTTAAAGCTTCAGCTAGCATTATAGCCCATGCGAATCTGAGAAGCCTCATAAAAGAATGAATGCTAAATCCAAAAACGACATTAAATTGCAACGTTGGAAGCTACATGTAAACAAATTCACCACGATACGTGACACAAGGCGTCAGAAGCATATTATAATGAGTACATGATCACCAGTGAAATATGAAATCGAACGACGCAATGGGTGCAAAAAATGCCTGTCACACCTCACCACAAAATTGGCCTAGTTGCCAAGCGTATTTTTCTCAAATTCTGCATCTTTTAAAATCCTAATCTGAGGTTTTAGAAGGTGCGGAATGCAACCAAAAAATTGCAAAAAAATTCAACATTAATATTTTGTTTGAAAATGAAATTTTCATCGGATACTTTCCCAGGTAACAGCTAATGAAGTCGGTTAAATTTCGAACTTTGGATGGCTCGTGAGAAGAAATGGGGCACCGCTTAGCAATAATTTTGTTATAGGGTTTCTTAACTTTGCCTGGACGCTACCTGAAACTTTAACACTAATTAATAAACACCGTATATATATATATATATATATATATATATATATATATATATATATATATATATGAGATCAAATAAAATAAAAAAAGTTTCTATACACTAATGTCCGATCGCTTTTTGTTTTCAAGTTACAGGCTGTTGAAGTTTTTTTTATAATGTCTTGATTTTTTACATACCTTGCAAAGGAATGTAAAGAAAATTAATTTTTATACAAAAACTACAAATCCTTGATAACTGCCAAGTTAACTCTCAAAATAATTTGTTTAAAGTTTGTCGTGTTCCTGATTTTCTACGTATTTAGTTTTAAAGTTTGTTGTGTTCCTGATTTCCTACGTATTAAGTTGTTGTTGTTTAAAGTTGCTTTCAAAAATGGTTAGCTGTACTTCTGCAGAATACAGGGACATGATTAAGGGTTACGGCCAAGCTCGATCAAATTCCTCCGAAGCTCAACGTATCTATCCAGAGAGATACCCATTAAGACAAGTTCCTAATGTTAGAACATTTATTGACGTGCACAGGCGTTTGCTTTAAATAACCGAAAGTTGGTGCTGGGGCTCACAGAACGTGTTACACTGTTGCAAACGAAGAAGCTGTATTTCAAATAGTAGATAATAATCCAAAAATAAGCACCAGAAGAATAAGTGCAGCTGTACCGAACATAAGCAAATCCTCAAAGAACAATTTCTTCACCAATTTCATTTTCAATAAATTCATCACCTATTGGAGTGGTTGCAATATCAAGTGCAAAACTTTCTGTCATTTATTTTGTTTACTGATGAGGCTGGATTTAGTCCGATGATATCTTTATCACACATAATATGCATTATTGTAGCGACGAAAACCCTCATCATACCTTAATACGGAATCACCAGTATTGGTTTTCTATTAATGCGTGCGTAGGTATAAATGACAATTTTCTAATTGGTAGTACATTTCGATTGTCCAATCGATTGACAGGCGAACTCGTATCGAAATTTTTTGGAAAATGAACTTCACACTTTATTAGAAGATTGGATATTATTAGAAGAATGTTGCATGACGGCGCGCCAGCTCACTATTCACAAAGGGACAAGGGAATTTTTGCAATGTAGATTTTTAAATAGACGGATTGGCCGTAGGGGACCTATACCATGGGCAGCTCGTATTCCCCATCTTAATCCCCTCGGTTTTCATTTTGGACTTTTATGAAAATTGATCTGTCATAGAAATAAATAGTGCAGAGCCATTATAACGCTTTTACTTTCGGTGAACGGGCAGTCGTTAACAAAGTTATGTACTTGGGGCGGAGCGGTAAACGGCGGAGGGACTATTGCCGTAAATCGGGTTTCTCGGCCGCCAATCTAGGTAGACGGTGATATAGAGGCCTAGATTCCTCTTCGCGGGGGATTCAAAGGTAAAAACGGTCCGAATAGGGCGTCATCAGTTGTGATATATATATATATATATATATATATATATATATATACATACATATATATATATATATATATATATATATATATATATATATATATATATATAGGTATGGAAAAATATTATCGCGGTCTGACTTATAATAAGTAAAACAAAGACAGTACAATCAGTTCACGTGCTAAGTGAGATAGAATACACAACAAACTAAAAGTAGGCTAGTATCAATGACACATTTAATTGCTACTGTCAACGAGAATTGAAAATCAGTGTTTTTGCAAGTCCGGCACAATTGTAACAACTCTTTTTTGTGTTGTATAAAATATACCTCAATTTAGGATCTTTCCTTCATTTAATTCTAAATACAAGAAAATTGTAATTATTGAGATATGGTTATGAGGTAGGCAACTTAATTTGCATATCTACATAATGCATACTTTCGTAAAGATTTATATTCCCATAAACTGTTTTCTAGTCATTTGAGTTGCGCAACGCATCGTGACTTAATTCTATGCGCAAAGGCATTGGGCGCACAACCGCATCATCTACTTCGAAAGCCTCCATTTTTTTCACTTCCTGTTTAATGTCGAAGCAGGAAGCTACTTCTTTTTGATTTTTACCTAAATTTATGTGAAAGTGCCATCAAATTGGTGGTAAGATATTTTTAATACATTTACATAAAATTAAAGTATTTGTTCTTTTTAGGCGCTTTCTTTACTTATTTTTTATACCATTTTTTACTTTAATTACACTTTTATCATTACTTCAATTTACAACGTAATTACATCTTAAGTACGCATTTGATTTTATTGTTGCGTACATTTTTCGTTTTATGATTGCCATTTTTTGAATGGAAAACTTCCAAATAATGCAATAAGAAGTGGATTTAAAAATTTTAAGAAGAAATTTATACGGATTTTATAAAGATAATTTCAGTTTGGGGTGCGGCTGATAACATTATGTCAAGATTGCACAATGATGACGTAAGAATGACTTCATGCAGGTTAACCGCTTCGTAATCATATTTAGATACCAGAGGTTGTCAAAAAGAAAAGTTTGTGTACAAAAATTTTTAAGGTATTTATGTAGTGATTTATTTAGTACTTTAAGCATAATTTTAAGACCTTCATTATTTCATCCTTACATTTGATATTCAATAAACATAGTCTGTATATTGTTATTTTTTTACATTTTTATAAACTCGGTTTAATTGTTCCGACATTATAAAAAACAATTTGGCGCCGGAGATAATTTCATTAGTTTTACATTGTTTATTATTGATGGTACGTGAAAATAATCGAGCAGATCTAGTGGTAATTAAGCAAATCATTTTATTTGAACCCACCCTATTAATCAACCGACTGAGTCAAAGGCACAACTATAAGTGGTGTAAGGTTTGTATTTTTGGAGAACTTATTATTTCATTACTTTATAACTTACTTTGTATTATTTAAAATTTTGTATACGATACACCTACGTTACAACACTTTCATTACACAATACTCTTGTATTTCACTGAAGAAAAAATACAGATTATTAAGTGGTATTATACAGGAAGTACTGCACAAGAAATAATGGGCAGGTTTGCTTTTTCCTTTGAAAACAGGCCAATTCCATCAGAAAATACGATTATGCGTACTGTTTGTAAATTTGAAAGATGTGGATGTTTAAATTATTGTAGAAAATGCAGTAGTATTGATGGTAATGATGTTGAACATCCTGGTCGTAACTTGAACGAAGAGCGCGAACTCCAAGAAATTGCAGTGTGTAGTTTAGCAGACACTAATTTCCCGTGCAAGAAATGAATATTGTACCAAGAACAGTTCGCAATATCTTGCTATAAGTTGCAAACTACACAATATATTTATCCAGAAGATTATTAAAATCGTATGGAATTTTGTGAAGATATGATGAATCGGGCTAATGAAAACGAAAGATTTATTGAAAATATTTTGTTTACCGACGAGTGTTCTTTTAACTTACATGGCCATCACAATCCGTCTGCCGCTGTTGGTTACTCTCGGGAAAACAAACACATTAGTATTCCTTACCGGACATAAAACCCCCAAAAAGTTAATGTGTGGGCAGGAATTTTAGGTAATTCCATAATTGGTCCATTTTTTATCAAAGGAAACTTGAACGCGGACAAATATTTAGAACTGTTGAGAAACCAGACAGTTCCAGCTGTTCAACGCCTCAATATACATTTTGATGACATTTGGTATCAAGAAAATGGCTGTCCTGCTCATACTGCAATAAAAGTTCAACAGTTTTTGGATACTACGTTCCCTAACCGTATTATTAGTGGAAAATGTACTATTAAATATCCTCCTCGCTCACCTGATATCGCGCCGAACGACTTTTTTGTTTGGAGATACGTATCTCAGCAAATTTATGGGCTCAGGCATGAACGTGCTAACAATTTGGACGAACTTCGTGTCAAAATTACAGACTCCTTAAATAGCATCACCCAAGAAATGTTAGAAAACACCCGAACTGAATTTTATCACAAATTGGGTTACTGCCTTGCGCAAGGTGGAGGTCTTTTCGAAAATTTTATAAAGTAGAGTTTTGAAAAAAGTGTATTCTGTTCATTTTTAAAATAGTTGGTTTTTAGTAAGAATTATAATGCTAAAGTTAAACCTTAAACTTAAGTTATACTCTCAATGTAAATGTTATTGTTCGTGTTTGTAGCTCTTGTAAGTTTCTTCTTGGTTCTTCTTACGAGTAGTAATCGAACCATATCATAAATTCGCAGTTACAATAAACTTCTATGTTTGAGGTATTATCATTTAATGTTTAAGTGTAAAGTATTTACTTAATAGTTTCAAAGAACACGCGACTTTTCAACAGCATCTTAATTAATTTGGTTTGGTTAGAAATGTTGAAGCTAGATTGAAGGAGACTTAAGTAATTATGTTTTTGTTATGAACGAATAAGTTTAAAAGTAAATATGTAATTAAAAATTATTATTAATTTTATTTAATACATAAATGAAAAGTTTACCTCCAGTAAGATTTGAACATATTATTAATAAAATTACTAATAATTTTTAAGAGACTTAAGTAGTTCATATTTTGTGCCTACATGCAAATATACAAGTTGTAACGTCGATAAAGTTGTTTCTCTCACACTCATATACTTAATGCTTATTGGGTTTCTTTCTAGCTTATTATAAGTCAGCACCGCAATAATGTTTTTCCATACCTGTATATATATATATATATATATATATATATATATACAGTTCGGCTCACAGAAGTCCTCCCCTAAAATATTTTTTGAACCGTTTAAGAAAAAAATTTGAAATTTGCCACACAAAAATCATACTAAAAATAGTATGTTGTGGCGAATTTGTCATGTCAGTAAAGCCCAATATGGCGGCTGGGCGCCATATTGAATTTTTTTTAATGGAAATAGGGGTTGTGTGGTACATGAAATGAAAGCCCTTAACGAATACTAACTAATCCTCAAGTTTCACTTTTTTAATATTGCCGGAAACAAAATGCCGGCGGATTAAAGTTTAAACTCTTGGTCCATGATTTTCTCGAATTTTTTAAAATAAAAAGAAAGAAAATCTTTATTTGAAAATTATTATTATTGCGGCATTAGTGCGTCGAAGTACGATATATCCGTTATTAAAGGAGATATCAAAAAAAAGTTATGTACAAAAGTTATAGGCAACTTCAAACTTCACATTATAAAATTATTTTCGTATTTACAGGGTGTTACATATTACCAGGGTGAACCAAACATACTTTTTTTTAAATGGGACACCCTATATATTATTTCAAATTTATATTAAGCTCGGCCCCCTCATACTTCCAATATAGGGTTTCATTATGTTATACAGGGTATTTCAAAAGTTATGGTCAATTGTATACGAAAATCATTCTCATTTCACCGTCCTGTATACACTAGACATAACAACCTAACAATAATTTTTTCCAAGCATAACAGTGTTACGAGCAAGTGCTATTTTTTATTATTGCACCAATTGAATATAGAGCGAGCCAAAACTCGATCGTACATGATTTTGTCAATGTTTTCAAATGAATCACCCTGTATTTTATTTTAAAAAGTGAAAATACACTATGTAATAACCAGTGTTCATGAATGAGTCTCGTGGCAAACTCATAATAAACCTATAAAGAAACTAAAGTTTTTTCATTGCTTTTAATTATTTTTAAACTGTCTTAACAATGTAATGTACAACAAAAAAGTTATTTAAAATTTTTTTTCTAATACCACGGCTTCAACCTTAAAAAAAGGAATATTCGTATGAAGGTATGAATATGTATTTTATTATCCAGTTGCCTGTTTGGTAGTGAAATTGTTGACATTTTACTTGTCACCGTATTTATCTTTGTGTAAAGCATTCAAAACATAAAATGAATAACTTTACTAACGTTGAATTGGCTCATAGGCGAATTTGTCATGAACGTTATCCGAATGCTAAAACATTTAGAAAGCTCTATGCCAGATTGAGTGAAACCGGCAGTTTTAAGCATAAGTCGGAAGTTCCTGGTAGACCTCGAACAGTAACAACGCCTATGCTAAAAGATGCTATACTACGAGAAATAGAAGAAAATCCTCCTACTAGTACCAGAAAGATAGCACAACTAAGTCCAAAGACTGTTTGGAAAGTTTTGAAAATTTGTCTACTATTTCCATATCATATACAACGAGTACAAGCTCTGTTGTCACGCGATTTTCAACCAAGGCTAAATTTTAGTAGGTGGATACTCCATACAATGGCTCATAACAACATTGTTTTGAGTACAGTTTTATTTACTGATGAGGTCACTTTTTTGCGAGAAGCTATTATTAACTTTCATAATGAACGTATTTGGGCGGACGTAAATCCCCATGCCTTAAGAGAAGGTCGCTTTCAGCAAACATTTTCACTAAATGTATGGATAGGCAGGTGAGAGCTAATTTATGGTTTATGCACGACGATACCCCTGCTCATTTCAGCCTTGTTGCACGTCAATACCTCGACAACACTTTTCCTAGTCGCTGGATTGGTCGCGGAGGTCCTCACGCTTGGCCACCTCGCGGTCCCGATCTTTTTATTTTTATTTATGGGGTCACCTCAAGTCACTCGTCTATAAAACACCTGTATTAGATGAAAATGATTTAAGAAATCGAATAATTCAAATGCCATAAGAAATACTCGAGGAGTTTTTGAACTAGTGAGACAGTCTTTGATGAGACGATTGGAATCGTGCGTTTATCAGAAGGTGGCCATTTTCAACATTTACTTTAATTCTGTGTGACTGGTGATTATTTTTATGATTGCTATTTGTAATTAAATAATAAAAAAAATTATAATGGCGTTGTATTCATTCATGAACATTTAATTACGATACATTATAATTTAAGATAACTTTTTTGTTGTACATTGTTAAGACAGTTTAAAAATAATTAAAAGCAATGAAAAAACTTTAGTTTCTTTATAGGTTTATTATGAGTTTGCCACGAGACTCATTCACGAACACTGGTTATTACATCATGGAGCAATACAATGTTTTTTATTTTTTTACTCGAAAACGACTAGTTTTAGGAAAAAAAGACAAGAGCCATTTTTTCGTCCAAATGGAACAGACAATCCAAAAAAATTGAGAAAGATTAGAAACAGTGGTGTACCGCATTTTTTTCTTACAAATGGTGCAACGATTATCCTGCCTGCACGCCACTGATTATTGTAAATTCGCCGGTTTTAGCATAAAATACGCACCGTTGCTAACTCTCAAACACTGCAAAATTTTATTGAAACGTCGGAAGAAAATGTTTCCCTAGTCAGGTAAATAATGAAACAATTTAAGTTCTATAAGTTGTGGATTAGACAACAAAAC
The DNA here is from genome assembly GCA_036346205.1 of Vesta saturnalis. NCBI lineage: Eukaryota > Metazoa > Arthropoda > Insecta > Coleoptera > Lampyridae > Vesta > Vesta saturnalis. Next base: position 4,178,955 of record JARFJB010000113.1, on the reverse strand, counting down.
GATTCGTCAAACGGCAAAAAAAATAAATCTAACCCTTGATCTCAGTTCGAGAAAAAATTTATCGTGGTTAAATGGGATCAGCTAAATTAGTATTTGTCAAGCAAATTCGTGAAACTCGCTAACATGGGTAATTACAGTACAAAGACTCAGCCTTTAATTTATTAGGGCAAGGTCGCACTCTAATGGTTGACGATGTAATTAACAAAATAAATATTTGTCAACGATGGCAAACAATTACCTAAACTCCTAAAAAAATACCAAACAAAAACAAAAAACGCATTTAAGGCGAAAAAAAAATAAATTACGTGGTAAGTGGTCAGAACTTTTTAAATACATTGTATAACCTATTACCACTTTATATTGTTGCAATAGCGAAGTCAAGCAGAATTCAAATTTGAAGTAAAATCCAATTTAAAAAATGTACCTTTGATCTGGCGCGGCGTTCTAGAACACGCTGTATGTGGCTTAAGACTGACTACGATCTCTCTCAAAATTTTATTTAAATATCTTTGAGGATTTAGAAGATATTGGATTTTATCGCATTGTAATCGCAATGTAATGATAATTATCTTCAAAATAACATTTTATTATCAGACGAACAGGGCTCAATATAAAAGCGGTTTTAATTAGAGGGCAAATTATCCTGAAATAATTAACTTCTCTAAACAAAGTTTGTAAAAAAGAACGATAAAAGAACTGGTATTTATGGAATATTAAATTAATTGTAATTATTAAAATTATGGCTGGGACCACACAGTCCCGCACCGTCCATATGGGCAACTCGTGCATTGCACGCGGGCGCCGTGGATACAAAGGCGCCACTCAATTTATAAATTTTCAACAATACAAAAAATAAAATTCCTTTCCCGTCATTTGAAAACGAAGATAGTAGTAATTATTTATTATTTTACAATGATTACAGTTTTCTGCGTACAATTTCAGCGAGTTTTATTTTGTTAAAAAAAAAAAAAAAAATAATAAACATATAAAAATCACGCTTTATTCATAATAAGGGCTTAGTCATTTGTCGTGTTGGGTTTCAAATTGTATTTTAACGAATATGCAATTATTCGTGTTAACCTTGCATTCTATGATTTGTATTTCGACCTCCTACATAAAAAGAGTTTACTAGATAGATTTGCTTTATATTTATTATATTATCATATCGTTTGATAAATAGTTAAGAAGAAATAATTTTAATAGTGATATTTATTTACCTAGTAAATTTTGTGTTTGTTTAATCGTTTCTTACTTAATTACTTTGATTGGAAAAGTAATTGTTTAGAATTAATTGTTTTTTCAAGTTTAAGCGCTAATATTTTTAAATGTTGCCCATCTTGTTTTAAAGAAACTACTTTAAAGTTTTACCGCAACCTCGGGAAGATTTAAAAATTTAAGCTGTTTTCTTTTTTTATTAATTTTGCAATTAAGAAAATATGAAGCAAATTAATTTGGATTTATATATCGATGTCTAAAGAGGAAAAAAGAAAAAAGAAACTTTCCGGATATGAAAACTTATTAAACAAACGAAAACGAGAAGGAAACTTAAAAACGAATGCAAAAATAACGGTTTTTTTTTAAACCTACCATTTCTCAAGAAAACAAAGACCTACTGTCTACATCAACCGCGGAATTAGAAACTGAACCAAGTAGCAGCCAAATGGTGTCCGATTTCTTGATTACTGTAGTATGCTCAACTACTGATGGAGAACTGTTGTAAGCCGCTTTGCTTACGACGTTTAAAATAGTTTATTTTAATGTACCTCGATCTAGTTCAGTCGGTTCTCGTACTAGCAAGAAAGGGGGTTACGTTCGCTTGGATAGATAGTTTTGGCTAAACACTGACACTAAATAATTAGAAGGTAATGTTTTGATACTTGTATTGACCTATTTCTTACAACGCTAAATATCTGAACTTAAGACTAAGATAAAATGAAAAATAAAAATAAAATTGGCACACTAAATAAATGTAAATGAACTTTCTCCGGGACGCCCGCTCTGTATAGGCGCCCTAGGACGACAGGTGGTCGGCTCACTGGATCCTGAGACGTTTCTGTGGGAATTAATATTACACGTATGTCTATTGTGTACTAGAGTTATAACAAAAAAATCCTAACACCGATGAGTTTTTGTGATTTATTGAGAACTCTTAGGCCTGTCCTGTAAACGGGAGCCTTTCTATAATTTTAACAGTATTACATAAGTTGAGGGCAACAATCGCGCTTTCGTTTGTGAGAAGGTCAGTTTCAAAATAATCAATAATTTAAAGTAACATTGGTGTGCATGACTATTCTCATATATGGTTTTGCTTTCAGACTGAATAGGTGTATTCCTTTAAAGGAGTGTTTATTAAATGAATTTTTATATTTGTATGATATAAAAATGTAATAGTTACTGTTTACTACAGGCGTACCGGCTTCGGGTTGATTAATTACGGAAGTTTTTAATCTAATTACTAGGAAATAATAATTTTAATATTGAATGTTAACTGAAGAACGACAGGAAAATATTTTCTGCATTAATTCGATTACGCGTTTAATACACACGAATTTCTTTACTTACACGAGTCTTATTCTAATTGTTTAGCTGGGAAACAACTGAGATTATTATTTAAAGAAGCTATTAACACTACTGTGCCGGCATTAAATAACTATTTCAATTATTTAGAACGGAATAAACTAACGTTTAGAATTTACACTATTAATTCCCGTATTAAGAGGAAAGGATAACTAATACGTGCCAATTCTGGCGGTTTTATTGCAATGCGTTATCAGATGTTCAACCCTCCTGGGACGAGTTATTTCAGGATTATCAGGAGCGCGATAACTAGCTCGTTCTTAATGACAGGAATGGTTTTCTTACAGGGACTTAATTGCGATCGGTTTTTATTTACGTTTGCGGCGATTTAAAGTACAGACAGGAACGCGTAACGTTTTGTTTTTATATAACTGGTGGATCTCTCCTGAAGAGGCTTCTGGAATTAGCGTTATTTGCGGTTGCAAGCACTTTTGGTTTATTTATATTGCCTTGTGTGAGGTGTGGTTGTGTAATGTTGTGTAATAGATGTTTAGGTGAAGGGCCATTTTAAGAATCTGGGGCTAACCCGTATTATGCTGTATAAATGGATCCTCCGAAAGCTGGTAGAAGTAAGGCGACAACTTTTCTTCCCAGCGGAGTAAGTGAAAGATGACCCCGGGCGTCAAAGCCCGTTGTAACACCGTCCGATTTGTGTATTTTGTAATTGTTTGTGGCAGGTGCGCGATTTGGGTTATCACAATAAGCGATCAGGATTTTGATCAGGCTTTTCAGGATTTATCGCGGTAAGCGATCAGGTTTCTGGTCATGATTCACTTTATCCGGTAGCGTCGGCGGAACGGATCTACGAGCAAGCGGTCGGTGCAACAGCCCAATGCATAAGCAGGAAGTAGACTTTGGACAGGATCGCGCACAAGTAACAAGTGACCGCGGCAAAGGCCCGATACACAAGTCTTCTGTACGGTATTTTTTGTTAGTATGCTCATGCTTATGATTAGTAATCACTTATTTATAGCTATATATATATATATATATATATATATATATATATATATATATATATATATATATATATATATACAGTGCGTTCAATATAATCGGACGCACTCAATAACTTTTGTATTGCGTTTCACAAGAAAGTGTTTAAATAGTTTTTTATTCATTTACAAATACTCTATTAAGTGCTTGGTTTAGATAATTTTTTAAGCTTCCGTTTTGACCGGAAGCGCACATAATTTTATTTTTTTAAATCACACTGTATATATATTTTTGCATTGCCTATTTTTTTCTCAATACATACGTATAAAATTCTTATGGGGTTTTATAAAAAAAAATTAGAGAAAAATGCCATCGAAAGTTTTTTAATTTTATTATATGATTAGAAAAATTAAAGAAAATCAGTTATAATTAGCGAATAAATTGTTCAAAGTTGCCACCATTCTGTTCTAGACATGCTTCTAATCGTCGCCTGAGTTCATGGTTAGTTGCTTTTTTGATTTGCTGCGTAGTTAAATTAACACATGCAGCTGTAATTTTATTCTTTAAGTCTATAACATTTAAAGGTGGATCGGCATACACCACTGTTTTTAAATGGCCCCACAAGAAAAAGTCTAACGGTGTAAGATCCGGTGATCTCGCAGGCCATTCTACCGGGCCGTTAGTTCCTATCCATCGTTCATTGAACATTTGGTTAAGATATTCTTTTACTATCAACGCGTTGTGAGCTGGAACTCCATCTTGCTGGGAATACAATTGTTGTCCCAGAAGCAGAGGAAACTCATCGAACATTGTTGGTAGCACGTTATCTAAAAATTCAAGATACCTATTGGCGTTTAGATTACCATCATAGAAATAAGACCCTAGTAATTGGTTTCCAATTAAACCGCACCAAACATTAGTACCCCATACGGTTTGATGGTTAGTTTTTATTGACCACTGAGGATTTTCGTCAGACCAATAACGATTGTTTTGTTTATTAATAACTCCATTATTTGTAAACTTGGATTCATCTGTCCATAAAATATGATCTAAAAATAATGGATTGTGATCACATTGCTCAACTATCCATGCAATCAAAGTTAATCTACGATCATAGTCTTGAGGCCGCAAGTGCTGAACCAAATCGACTTTATACGGCAGCATTTTGAATTTTTTTAATGTTCTGTGAATTGAGCCAACTGATACACCTACTTCTTGCGCTACATGTCTAATAGATGACCGTGGATTTACTCTAAAATAACCCAATATTTGTACTTCAATATCTTCGGTCAAAACATTTCTTTGTTGTTCTAAATTCTGATAATTTACTCCTGGTAATGTTCCACGCATTCTAAGCGATTGTTCAATTTTTCGTATGTAACTTTCGGAAGGATGGTATCTATGGGATATCTTTGTGCGTATAATTCTACCGCTCGTCGAGAATTACGTTTACATTCACCGAAAATTAACAACAGGTCAACTTTTTCACTGTTATTCATTTTAAACAATTATTTCGATTGAAATCAAATTAAACTTTTATCTGATTGTCATTTGCAATAAACGAAAAAACAATTGCGATGCGATTTTGTTGACGTACACTGCCTACGTTTTTGTTTGATTCTTCTAATCGTATAATAAAATTGAAAAACTTTCGATGGCATTTTTCTCTAATTTTTTTTTATAAAACCCTATAAGAATTTTATACATATGTATTGAGAAAAAAATAAGCAATGCAAAAATGCAAAAATATGTATACAGTGTGATTTAAAAAAATAAAATTATGTTCGCTTCCGGTCAAACCGGAAGCTTAAAAAATTATCTAAACTAAGCACTTAATAGAGTATTTGTAAATGAATAAAAAACTATTTAAACACTTTCTTGTGAAACGCAATACAAAGAGTTATTGAGTGCGTCCGATTATATTGAACGCACTGTATATATATATATATATATATATATATATATATAATCTTAGTCGTAGACTGTTCAGGAGTCCTTCTCTTCAGCCCTGGTCAATCCATGCTTGTTGGTGTTGCGATGTTTTGTGGTATTGTCTAGTTTACAATCATGAGATGTGGCTATTTTTGGTGTAAAAAAAAGAAAAAAAAGATTTAGATATATTTGAATATTTAATAATGGGTTAATTAGTATAAGTGTGTGTGTATTGATTAGTGGAATGTAGCCTGCTTAGTGTGTTTAATCCGATTCGTTGTCCGGTTTCATGCTAGGTCGTCATCGAATAGACGCGGGGATTCGGAGAGGGCATATGGGATGTTATCTAGGGATTCTTCTATCTCCTTGGGGAGGTCGTCAAGGAGTTGTGTAAGCATCGCGGGGAGATGCTTGAATTTTAATTGAGGTTTTTTTCGTGGGAATTGGGGAAAACGGTAGTTGTAGGGAGTGGTAAGGATTTCTTTGGTTGAGATTGTATCGCCGAAAATTCTTTTATCCGTGAAGTTTTTCTGAAGTGTTTGGATTATGTGTGTGATTGGTGGTATGTTTGCGTGTTATGTTGTGAGGTCACTAGGGTACCTGACGGGTAACCTATGTATGTGTCTAAAAATTCGGCGTTCACAGGAGGCAATAGAGGAAAAGTGATTGGGGTTTATGTTGATGTATATGAGTGCTTGGAAATCCATAACAGAGCAGATGTATGTTTTGTAGGTGTGTTGAAATGTTTTAGGGTGACAACCCTTGATTCTACTCCGGAAGGCGCCTAGTTGGTTTGCGCGGTTTCTAATCCTATTGAGTGTTCTTTTTACATCGGGGAGCCAATTGAGGGTTCTAGTGAACAGGATTCCTAGGTAGGTGACTTCATCTTGGAGTGTGTCTTTCTTGGTTTAGGGTGAGTAACATATTTCTGGAGACAAGCTTTGGGAACTTATCTTCTGTGTAATTAGGTGTCGGAAGAGGATTGTTTGGGTTTTGGTGGGATTGACGGAGACTCTCTACCGGTTCGCCCAGTTGGAGAAGTTCCGTGGGGTTTTAGATATGAGGCGGGAGGCCATTTCGCTGTTTCGATTAACCGTCCAGAAGGTGGTGTCATCTGCAAACTGCGCAACGAGTACTCTGGGTTGTGTGACTTCGGGAATGTCTGATGCGAAGATAATATAGAGGATCGGGGCTAAAGCAGAACCTTGCGGTACGCCTGCTGTAGGTTGGAAAGAAGGTTTTCCCTATTTTGACCCGAACTGACTGATTGGTCAGGTACGAGAGTAGGCGTTTGGAGAAGGTGTCAGGAATGTTCAGGTTACGAATCTTGTGCAGGAGACAGGCGTGCCAGACCCTGTCGAATACTTGCTTAATGTCCAGAAACACAGCCAGATTGCATTGCTTGTGATTTAATGCTCTGGTGGTCTTTGTAAGCAGCTTCAACAAGGGATCGTGACACGTTCGGTTGGGACGGAAGCCTAATTGGCTGTTGGGAAGGAGGTCGTTAAATTCGAGGCGGTCCCTGAGTCGCCTGGCTAGAATCTGCTCAAAGCATTTTCCGAGGCAACTCTGGAGGGAGATTGGTCTATAGGAGGAGAGCGAGGTTAGGTCGGCGTGGGGTTTGGGTATCATGTCGGTGGAGGCCCATTTCCAGAGTAAGCGGAGGGCTGGGTCGGGTAAATGACGGAGGATTTTTCGATATAGGCCGTATGACCTGGGGCAGAATTTTTGAAATATGTGTGGACCTTGTCGGTCGTGATGGGGGCATCATAAAATGATTCTCGTTATTGAGTTGGATTTCAGGAAGGTTAAGATTCCGGAATTCTTCAAGGCGACCCTCGAGGAGTGCCTTGAACCGGTTATCGAATTGGGGATCGTTTGCAGATCCGAAAATGGATTGGAGGTGATGACCAAGGAAATCGGCCTTTCCTTGGTCGGAGATTAGGTTGCCCTGAAGGTCGGTTAATTGGGATTTAGGGTTGACTTTCCTTCTGGTCAGTCTATCGAACTGTTGCCAGAAGAGTTTACCATTTCTATAATCTAGCTAGGAGGTGGCTTTGGTCCAGGAGTCTTCGGCGTGTTTGTTGGCTTCTTGCCTGATTAAGGCGTTAAGGCGATTGTATTCGGTCTTGAGAGCCGGATCCCTAGATCGCAAGAATTGACGAGATAGATCCGTATTTTCTCCTTGATCCTGTTCACGATGTGCCGTGGGAGCCATTTTCGGGAAATGTCGATGTTTTTTAATGGGACCGAGATATCGACTGCTTCCTTAATCGCGAATGTTCTAGGTCTCTAATGGCTCTCTCGAGATCTTGGGTCTTTTGAAGATTGAGTGTAGGAAGGTTGTTGGAGAAGTGATCGGAGAACACATTCCACTCTGCTTTCGAAAAATCTTTAATGACTGTGTATTGAGGAGGTGTAGGGGAGCTGGACAAAATGAAATTTTAACCAGTAGGGGTATATGATCTGATGTGATCGTGGTGCCTAGAAAGCACTCACGATCGAAATAGTGAGCTATGGGTTCGGAGACTATGATATGATCTACTATTGAGGCACCTAAATGTTTGAAATATGTTGGCTGTGTGTTGGCGATTCGCAAGAACGGCAACTGCAACAGAGCGGAGGATAGCCTGTTACCGTTGCCATTAGTTGCGGTGTCACCTAATTCGGTGTGGCAGGCATTGAAATCACCTATGATAACTGTATTAGAGAGGCTAGAGGCGTAGATTAAAAGGTCATCGGATAGGGTGTTGTGGCCGGGCGTGTTGTAATAAGAAATAAATACTGTAGGAGTGGGAAAGTGCACCGTCGCAGCAACGTATTCGAGATGCTGTAGGTGCGCAGGAAGTTGAAAAGGAGTGGATGGTGAGCAGTTTTTAATTAAGATGGCGGTTCCGTGGTAGCTATTGTGTAGGAATGTGTGATACGTGTTGAAGTGAAGTGTGCATCTGTTTGTGAGTTTTGGAAAGAATGTCTATATTGTGTGTGTGTGTGTAAAAAGTGTTTAAGTAAGGGGCGTTTCCGACGAACGCCTCTGGCATTAACTGTCCCTGCTAGGATATCCATTTAGGAAGGAGTTAAGGATTAGTCTGTACGGTAGCGCATCTCGCGGTTTTATAGAGAATCCGCGGTAGGCGGGGACGACTTCTGTGCAGGGATGCTAATGCGGTGATTGGTTGATATACTGGCGTGATCTCTGACGTATAAAATTAGTTATTTTTTTATTTCTGCGAAATTAGATTAATTAGTAAATAATTATTTCGAAAATTTTGTAAAGGATGCTGGGTATTTTCACAATTGGAGAAGGAATTTGAAGGCAATGCCAATCAATATTCAGCTACAATCAACTTCTACCAAAGGTTGTAAACTTGAACAGAACTTAGCCTTCCGAGGTACTACTAATAAATTATATGAAAAAAACAATGGCAACTTTTGAAACGTATCGAAATGATTACAAAATTCGATCCTATTATGTCTGAACATGTCAACCGGTCTCAAATGAAAGCGCACAAAAATATGCTTCATTATATTGGGGACAAAATCCAAAACGAAGTTATAACTTTATCAGGAAGTAACGTTAGATCTTAAATTTTAAACATGGCGAAAAACGCTAAATATTTTTTTACCATCCTCGACTGTTCACCCACCAAGAACAGATTTCAGTATTTATCAGATTCGTCAATTTAAACGATTTGGGAATTAGTATTCCTAACTTTTTGTTCTGTTGTTGATGTTACCGGTGAAGGTTTAACAATTTTTTTATCATCGACGTTAGAAAATTATAGATTAGATTTTTTTAATTTACGCGATCAATGATACAGCAACGGGGCAAACATGAAGTGTAAGCATAAAGGTTTACAAAATTTTTTTTTAAATATCAATCCAAGAGCATTCTTTGTACCCTGTTGTAACCATAGTTTGAACATTGTCGTTAACGATGGCACAAAGTCAAATGTATTATTTGTAGCCTTTTTATATAGTTCAAGAACTTTATAACTTTTTCTCTGTTTCAACCTATCGATGGGCGATTTTGGAAAAAACATATATCAAATTTGACTTTAAAGCCGTTGTCAGATACCAGATGGTCGAGCCGAATTGATGCTATAACACCTTTAAGGTATCAATAGGCGAAATATACGACGCTCTTTATGAAATTACTTCTGCGCAAAAGTTTGATAATGCTTTAAAGAATGTAGCTATCTATGGCTAAAAAGTAAAGAAAAAAACTGAATTTGTATGCATGATAATTTTATGGTTTAACATTTTAAGCAAACTTAATAAGTATAGTGTCCAAAATTTTACATACTCAACATTTTAATACTGTGCAAGCGTGTGGTGGTTTAAGTAATTTAATTGATTTTTTAAAAAACTGTCGTTCAGATTTATTACAAGAAGCTAGGGAAAGTCGCGATTTTATTAGACATCGATCCAAAATTTAAAGATGAAGGCGTACTAAGACCTCGAAAAGTTACAAAACAATTTAGTCACGAAGGTGACGATGAACTAATACAAAATGAGAATTAAAATTTAAAGCACTTTGTTTTTTTAATTTGATAAATATTACAACATCTTCTAACGATACATTCGAACTGTTATCTGCCCATGCGGCAATTTTAAAATTTCTATGGAATATTTCGCAATTTAACTGTCACTCTAAATCGGAACAGCTAGAGTTTTGTACAAAACTTGAGGGATAGAATTGCAGTTTTTGCAGAATTTTAAGAAAAGTACACTTATTCGCAAACTACTACCCTTAATTACATTGTAACCAATAATTTACATTATTCTTACCCAAACATTTTTGTGGCATTACGAATTTTATTGACAATGTTAGTCATTAACATGAAGATTGGAAATGTGTATTGAAGAACAAGGTCGCCAATTTGAACACCTTCTGTAGAACTTTTTATATATTTTTTTTTTGAAATGTTTAATTTAATATTTAATAAGAGCCTTTTAAATTTATAAAAGAAGGAACCTCAACAGCCTGTAACTTGAAAACAAAAAGCGATCGAAGATTAGTGTATAGGAACTTTTCTTATTATTTTTGGGCCCTCTATCGCGTGGTGCTATACATTGTAGTTTATTCTAGGTCACCCTGTATACCGGGTGTCTAGAATCTACCCATGTTCTACGGCTATCTTTGTTATTATGAGAGATACAGAGTCGGTTAAATTAAAGTTGGGCAGAATTACATGATAATTCAAATACCGATAAGAAAATTCAACATTGTTGCCAACTTTCTAAAATAACTAAAAATCGTCCAAATTTTCAATGGGCTATATCTTTTTTAATATTCAAAATACGAAAAAGTTATAAGAGAGACCTTTGACAGCTAAAAAAATGCGAATAAAAAAATTTTTTAGTTATTATTTTTCGAGCTACAACCCAAATATACATTCTTTTAAATGGCAACTATAGGTGGTTATGGACTTATTCGATGGCTTATTTTTTTCTGATTTCAAAATGTATAGCTTTGTATATTTAGTATTATTAGTTAACTCACAGTTTTCAAAAAATTGTAATTATAGTATTTACTAAACAAATGCAATGTTTGCCGTGGTGTGCTGTGACAATTAAAAACAAAACTCTGCATTGATCGACTGTCAAATAGTAGATATTGAATTATTTGTGCAAGAAATAATGCACTACATTATTAAAATGAAAAAGTTCTAAATAAATTTAACTTACAAAGAAGAGTGACAGCAAAAAATATAAACAGATAACACAATCATAGAAGTGTTTCAAAATGCCCTCCATTATTTGTAACACACATTTGACATCGTTTTGAACTTTTAATAAACATTGGGTTCTAACTTATTGTATAGGAACACAAATTTTATTTTTTAAATCGTCTAGATTACCAGGTTTTACTCGGTACACTTTGTCTTTAATTGCACCCCACAAGAAAAAGTCCAGGGGGGTTAAGTCTGGAGATTGCGACGGCCAAGCTATTGGACCTCGATTTCCTATCCAATTATTAAAACGTTCCTGTAAATAGGTACTCACAAGTAATCTATTGTGTGCTGGTGCCCCGTCGTGTTAAAAATAATTCAAATTTTGAATTACGTTCAACGGAAGGTCGTCCAAAATTTCTTCAAATTCGTTTCGTAAAAAAGTTAGAAATCTTTCGGAATTTACATTGTATTCATAAAAAAACGGCCCAAGGATTTTGTTACCAATAATACCGTACCAAACGTTTACTGAAAAAGCATATTAATCTCTCCTCTCAACAGTAATATGAGGGTTTTCTTGGGACCATTGGATATGATTTTTTCTATAGAAGATGCCGTTGTTTGTAAATCTTGCTTCATCGGTAAAAACAATGGTTTTCGAGAATTGTTTGTTTGCTCGACTTTCATTTATCAACCATGTAGCACAACGTAATCTTTTCTGATAATCTTCAACATACAATGTATTTCCGATATGAAAATGATATGGCTTAAAATTATTGTATATCATAATAACGCGGGCTTTATCTTTGGAAGTGTTGCACTGGTTCGCAATTTCGCGAAGAGGTGTAGTAGGATTAAATTCGACGTAAGCTAAAACACGTTCTTCTGTTTCTGTGTTAACATTAATTTTAAAATTTTGAGGTTTATTAAAAGCCCCATATTTTTTTAAATTCGAATTGAGTTTGGCAAATAATCTCACATCGGGTTGTCTTCTTTCCATATAAGTTTGAAGATATAATTCTGAAGCAGCATTAGCATCTCTGTTAGACACGTAATAGCATAAAAGCATATCCCTTTCTTCAGAAGAATAAGCCATTAATTAATTAATGTTCACTATTTAAGTACGAACTACAACTGGTTACAATAAATAATTCAATATCTGACAGTCAATCAATGAAGAGTTTTGTTTTTAATTGTCACAGCACACCACGGCAAGCATTGCATTTGTTTAGTAAATACTATAATTACAATTTTTTGAAAATTGTGAGTTAACTAATAATACTAAACATACAAAGCTATACATTTTTGAAATCAGAAAAAATAAGCCATCGAATGAGTCCACAGCCACATAGAGGTAGTTGCCATTTAAAAAATGTATGTTTGGGTTGTAGCTCGAAAAATAATTACTAAAACAATTTTTTATTCGCATTTTGCCATTTTGCGTAAAAATAGCTATCAAAGGTATCTCTTATAACTTTTTCGTATCTTGAATATTAAAAAAGATATGGCCGATTGAAAATTTGGACGATTTTTAGTTATTTTCAGATATGCCATGCAGAGTGCCACGCGATAGAGGACACTAAAATAAGAAAAAAAGTTAGAACTTAGGTCCGCAACGCCTTCGTTTATATAGGGTGTTGAAGTTTAATTATTTTTTTGCTTTTTTGTAATATCTTTTTACAATGATGTAATAAGCGGGCGAAATTTTGTATACAGGGGCTTTGTATCACACAGAATTCAAATATGACCTTAGTTCTTTTATTACTGATAGAGGGCGCCACGTACAGGTTTCCATCTTGCTTGAATCGGTCCTAACTTTTTTGCCTTACACTGTATGTCATTTTCGACTAAAAAAATTTGTTGTCCCATCATTTCTCCTTCAGAAAGGTATACCTTATTGAAGTCGCTAGGACTAACGGTTTACGAGAAAAATGCATCCGATGCATGCAAATTATCCAAAAGCGCCAAAATAACTTATTTGCAAAAACAATGACATAACACTTCAACAATTAAATTTTAATAGCAACAATGGAGGGCAGTGAAAAAAAAAACATAAAATTTTTAGAAGATGTTCAAATTGTTGTCCTTGTACTTGAATACATTTTTCAATTCTTCTTCCTAAGGATTGAGACGGCATCTTTGAAATATTCCTAGGTTATTACGGAATCTATCTGCGGATTCCATAATTCTTATCCATAGTTGCTCTTCATTATGTATTTCTACAGAATAAACATCATTTTTCATGAATCCCCAAAATGAACAATCGAGGGGATTAAGGTCGGGAATACGAGCTGGGCAGGGTACAGGCCCCCCTCGACCAATCCACGTATTTCCAAATCTCCTATCCAAAAATTCCCTTGCCAATCGAGAAAAGTGAGCTGGTGCGCTATCATGCATGTAACGCATTCTACCAATAATAGCCAATGGAACATCCTCTAATAACGTATTTAGTTTATTCTCCAAGAAATTTCGAAATAGTTCACCTGTCCATCGGTTGGGCAATTGAAATGGGCCAATTAAGTAATTGTCAATTATACCTGCGCACACATTAATAGAAAACCCATATTGGTGACTTCTAATTACGGTTTTGCAAATAAGTTACTTTGGCGCTTTTGTATAATTTGCATGCATCGGATGCATTTTTCTCGTAAACCGTTGGTCCTAGCGACTTCAATAAGGTATACCTTTCTGAAGCAGAAAAAATGGGAAAACAAATTTTTCCAGTCGAAAATGACATACAGTGTAAGGCAAAAAAGTTAGGACCGATTCAAATAAGATGGAAACGTGTATGTGGCGCCTTCTATCAGTAATAAAAGAACTAATGTCATATTTGAATTCTGCGTGATAAAAAGCCCTTGTATACAAAATTTCGTCCGCTTATTACATCACTGTAAAAAGATATTAAAAAAAAAAAAACAAAAAAATAATTAAACTTCAACACCCTATATCTTTTAAACGAAGGCGTTGCGTACCTAAGTTCATAGGAACTTTTTTCTTATTTTAGTGTCCTCTATCGCGTGTCACTATACATGGCCGTTTTCTTCTATGTCACCTTATATATATATATATATATATATATATATATATATATATATATATATATATATATATACTCTGGGTGTTTCAAAAATCGTTCCGCTAATTTCTAGGGTGAATAGAATATTAAAAAATAACCTTAGTTTGGTTAATAAACATGTGTCCGAAAATGCCTCCTTAAGAAGATACGGCTCTGTAAAAGTGGCCCCATAAATCCTTTTTTTTAATTATCTATGAAACGGTTTAACATACCCAAATGAAATTTAGATCACAAATAACTTTGACAAGGCCATAAAAGAAATTTTTAATATTTTGTACAGAAGCATCGCTAAAGGGGGGGTGCCACTTATTTTGCCCCCAAACTTTTTTTATGGGGATATTTATAATTTTTTGGGCAAAAATAATATTTTTAAACAATTTGGCACAAAAAAGGTACTCTTGTTGATAGTCAAAAAAATTAATGGTTTTACGATTTATTTGAGGTTTTAACATGTTTTACCTCAAACAAGAAAATCAAAGAAATATGAGTTAGTTTGATTCACTTACTTGAATTAAGCAGGCTTAGACTGCAGACTCGTTTTTTTTTTGTTTGACAGATTCGTTTGACACATTGTTGTTGGTAGCTTTGGTTTGTTTTACAAGTAATAACGCTTTTAAAAACTTTGAAAGTGAATATGTACACCAATAGTGCCTATACCGATATGTTGTTAACATTAGGGGAATGTAATGGAAATGATAAAGCAGCAAAAACTTTTTTAATTTAGTGAAGCGGTACCATGAGACTGGAACCTTTAAACCAAAAATTTTGGTAGACCACGAATGGCAATAATTCCTAAAACAGAAGAAAATATTTTAAATCTAGTTATTGCGGATCCTACGATAAGTGTAAGAAATGTGGTAAGGGCAAGTAACGCAAGTGGTTCTAGTGTACATGGTGTATTAAAAGAACAATTATTGCTCCCGTTTCACTACAGGCAAGTACAAGAATTATTGCCTGAAGATCTTCTTTTGAGAAGAGACTTTTGGGAATTATTACAAGAAAGAATGAGACAGAACCCTGATTTTTTACAAAGTATTCTTTTCACCGATGAATCCACTTTTACTAGACGAGGTACGTTTAATAGTCATAACAGTAACTTCTGGGCAGAGGAACATCCAAAGGCTTAAATGTGTAACGCATTATCAACATAATTTTAAGTTGAATGTATGGGCTGCTTCAATAGGCAACCGCCTCGTTGCATACCATATTTTTGATGGAAATTTAAATGGTGATTAAAAATTATTATTAATTTTATTAAATACATAAATAAAAAGTTTACCTCGAGTAGGATTTGAACCTACGACTTGTACTTTGCTAGAGTACCGCGCTACCAACTGCGCCACCAAGGTTCAAGCCCCAGTCGATGTAAATTTTGTCTTTATGTATGTAGAACTGATATAAATTCTAAATGTTATGAGTTTACAATCAAATTACTTATATTAATGGAATGTGAGCCTGCAATATCGCAAGGATTCACACATTCCAAAGCAACTTGACTAATATTGAATTATTGTAAGTTTTTGTTATGAACGAATAAGTTCAAAGGTAAATATGTAATTTAATTAATTAATTAATTTAATTAAATGGTGATGTTTACTATGAATTTTGGATTATCGTTTATGACCGCTATTAGAAGATTTGTCTCTTGATCTACGAAGAAATATGGTTTTTATGCATGATGGTGCTCCACCTCATTTCAATAGACAAGCTAGAAGATGGCCCAACGAAAATTTTCCAAATCGTTGGATTGGTCTCCAAGGTCTCCTGACTTATATCCCTTGGATTTTGATGTGTGGAGTTTAGTTAAAGAAAAAATTTATTCAAGCGAAATAAATTCTATTGAAGAACTTCAAGCGAGAGTTGAAAATAATTTAAGAATGTTAATTCAAGAACCACGCCACTCCAAAGGATTGTTTTCGCTAGAAAAACATTTACGATTATGTACTCGTGAAAATGGCGGGCATTTCGAACCTTTAATGTAAAAACCCGTACCTACTTATTAAATTTTTTTTCTGTTTGTTTTGTGTTATTCGTTGTTTTTTTTTATTGTTTGATTTGTCTGTTCTGTGTTAATCTCATACAATTAAAACCTTTTTTAAGTTCTAAATAATTTACAATATTTTTACCTCATAGTTGTTTTTGAAACAATCATTATTCCCTGAAGTAGTCTGTTCTGGCGCATGAAAATTATTAATTGTTTCATTTTAAAATAATTTATTAATTCGTTCAGCATTACTTGCTAAACCCTCAAATAACTCCAAAACTAGTCAATTTTTTGACTTTCAACAAGAGTATCTTTTTTGTGGCAAATTGTTTAAAAAATACTATTTTTGTCCAAAAAATTAAAAATATCCCCATAAAAAAAGTTTGGGGGCAAAATAAGTGCCCCCCCCCCTTTAGCGACCATGCTCCTATACCACATATTAAAAAATTTTACATGTTACATTTAACTTAAGACGCAATTAAGTAAATAATAAGACCTAGAGCAAACGCCAAATACCACGATATACCCACAATGCCAAATACGAAGACACCTGCGCAGAAACCGAATATTGCATTAACCAAAAATGGAACAATGATATGAGTGAGAAGTAGATATTATGTTCCGTCCACAAAATGTAGTGTTGTTTATTGTTTTCTAACCTCATTTTTCGTGCACGTTTTTATCAATTGTAAACAGTTTTTTCAAAACTCCTTCCGTTTCAGCACCTTTTATGTACAAGTAAGTTGTATTTGTAATCCACTGTAATATGTATTAATATAATACATTGATTTAGTTCGTTGTTTATAATGGGTGATGCGAGTACATCGTCTGATAGTACATCAAACATTCCAGCAAAGAAGCGGCGTGTCTTATCGCAAGATGCCCGCGAAATTATTTGGAATATTTATCAGTTTCATAAAAATATGAATGAACGTATGTCATTATTGTACGATTAACATCTGTCAGTTTTTTCACGATTACATTTCTTTACGGTTAACGTTCTTGATATCGTTGTGAGAGCAACTGGAGTATCTAAAAGTACCGTCGTTAGAATTATTAGAGAAGGGAGTGCAATTCAACGTGGTGAAATAGAATCGTTCAAGACTTCTAATAAAAGAATGAAAACCGTACCAAGATCCTCTGTGGGGAACAAGTCATTCGACGCATTGTACACAATTTTCATGTCACGGAGAAACGACCAACCGTCAATGCTATCTATAATATTATTAAAGATGACGAATCCATTGGTTTCTCTGGGAAGGAAGCGTCTTTAAGAAGATTATTAAATAAAATAGGTTTTAAATGGACGAAAACCATTGACTTTATTAATTATAAACAATGGATTGAGCACCAGTTATTACCGAATTTGCTCGAAAAGTTAGTTATTGTTATGGATAATGCAAGTTATCACAACACGTTAGCAGTTAAACATCCAACTTTTAGCAGTAAAAAAGTGGAAATGATAACTTGGTTACCATACCAACCGGAGCTAAATCCAATAGAAAAAATATGGGCCATTGTAAAAGATTGGGTGGCATCGAGAAACACAACTTTTAAATTAGCCGATGTTGAAAAACTAACTCGTGAAATGTGTTCGATGGATTTGGAGAGCCACTGGCAAGAAGTGTGCCATAATGTTAAAGAAATTGAAGAGGAATACATTAATAAAGAGCATATTATGGATGTCGTTTGTGAGGAATTGATTATACGTAGGAGTGGAGACTCGTCGGATGAATCTGATTTTATATCAGATTATGATAATGAAGAAATAAGTGTAGAGTAATTGTGTAATATTTTGTTGTATTTATGTTGTTAATTTCACATTGCACATGTGTTGTTCATGTTCTTAGATATGTTTCTAAGGCACTTGAACTTCTTAAGCACTTTTTAAACACTTAGTCTATGATCTACCAACATAACGTCTTCGTACCATAACCCTTTTTATAGGTCGCAGAGTTTTTATGCATTGTACCAATTATTATACATGTTCTACACATTAGGATTATTGTACTTCATGTAATCAATATCTGTTATGTGTTTAATTGCTTAATTATATTGATTTAGATGTGAAATTTCTTATTTATCTTTAACACACTAATATGTATCGTGTTGACCTTTTTAACATGCTACTGCCATAGCTCAATGCTTTTATGAATACAACATCATTGTGCAAACCCCATAAAACCTGTTTTGTTGTATAAAAATCATCTGTTTATATTCGTATACTATATCTTCCTCTTAACAAATTATATAACTTCTTCAACTTTATTTGAACTTGCATACTATCTAATATTTGAATTCGATAAAACTCTACCCCCTCTATTACACCTATTTATAACCATCGCAGTATAAAACTGTTTAGACACGAATTATTTACCCGCAGAACTGTGGTTAATAATTAAAATGCGAATTACAACATTTCCGAGTAAATTTATGAACAAGTAACATAACCTTCACAATTAAATAAATGTTTTTTTGGTTTAAATTGTCCTAATTATAAAATATAAACATTATAATTAAGAGGTTATTGACTAAAAAATGTACAAAACATAATTTATTTTTCTTAAAAAAACTAATATTTTTCGGTTGACGGTCACGTGATTTTTTTCGCGCAGCTTGGTGTTTTCGTATTTGGCGTTTGGTCTAATATTTCCATTTCAATCTTATTTGTCATGGAAATTATGTTACTGTTTGACAGTTGGGATAGATTTCAGGGACATTGTAAATGTATGCATAGAATCGGTAACATTATTTACTTACAGTTGTTATTTTATTTTGTACCATGGCTGAAAGATTAAGTGAGAGAAAATTGAAATAATACGTCTTTCGAGAAACTATTCGGCGATGTCTCAAAAGAAACAATATTAAACCTTTTAAACCGAAGTTTTTGCATACATTGCAAGAAGGCAATACGTTTAGAATATTGTTTAAGGGCCCAAGTAGAATATTTAAACAACAGAAATTTTCTAAAAAATGTGTTGTTTACCGACCACTACAAATGTAGTAGTATCGTCACAAAATTGTCGCTATTGGGTAGCCGATAACCCCCACTGGGTAATAAACTGTAAAAGCCAGTATTCTCAAAAAATCAACGTCTGGTGTGGGATACTAAACCAACGAATTATTGGTACTTTTTTTTTTGAGGAAAACATTAACGCGCAGAATACAATTTTTAAATACCGGTTTGGGGGATGCCATACACGAGATTCCAATTACTAAACGATTAAATTTACTTTTCCAGTTAGATGGGCGTTCAGTTCATTATGCCAGAGTTTAATGTCTGAACGAGCATTATCCAAACCGATGGATAGGCCGTGGTAGTCCGTTAATACATTGGCCACCGAGATCTCCAGATCTAACAATTTTAGACTTCTTTCTCTGGGGACTACTCACACAGAAAGTTTACAAAACCCGCCCAAGAGACAGAAACGAGCTTTGTGCAAGAATTCGACAGGAATGTGAAGAAATTACCCCACAAGAACTAAGGAATGTAATTAAAAACATCGGTAAGCACTACGACAAATGTATCGGACGGAAGTTTAAAATTTTTGTTATAGTTAAGTTTCCTATTCAGTTTTATTAGTTAATTTCGTTTAAAGTTAAACGTAATTCGGTTACTTTTATTAAATACTGATGTTACTGTAACATTTTTTTCTCCATTGGTGGTTTATTTAACAATTATTAAAAAATAAAAGAAACAATTTCCATGATCATCTATTGATACAGGGTGTTCTTTTGTAACTGTTAGCTGAGTGAGTTTTCGAATTTTAAGTTATCATAACTTTGTTATTAGACTAAACTTCAAATACGAAGACACCAAGCTGCGCGAAAAAAATCACGTGACCGTGTACTATTCAACCGGAAAATATTAGTTTTTTTAAGAAAAGTAAATGTTACGTTTTGTACATTTTTTAGTTAATAACCTCTTAATTATGATGTTTGTATTTTATAATTAGGACAATTTAAACAAGAAAAAAACATTAATTTAATTGTGAAAAGTGAAATATAAGGTTATGTTACTTGTTCATAAATTTACTCGGAAATGTAAATCGCATTTTAATTATTAACCACAGTTCTAAGGGTAAATAATTCGTGTCTAAACAGTTTTATACTGCGATGGTTATAAATAGGTGTAATAGAGGGGGTAGAGTTTTATTGAATTCAAATATTAGATAGTATGCAAGTTCAAATAAAGTTGAAGAAGTTATATAATTTGTTATGAGGAAAATATAGTATACGAACATAAACAATTGGTTTTTATACAACAAAACAGGTTTTATGGGGTTTGCACAATGATGTTGTATTCATAAAAGCATTGAGCATGTTAAAAAGGTCAACACGATACATATTAGTGTGTTAAAAGATAAATAAGAAATTTCGCATATAAATCAATATAATTAAGCAATTAAACACATGACAGATATTGATTACATGAAGTACAATAATCCTAATGTGTAGAACATGTATAATAATTGGTACAATGCATAAAAACTCTGCGAACTATAAAAAGGGTTATGGTACGAAGACGTTATGTTGGTAGAGCATAGACTAAGTGTTTAAAAAGTGCTTAAGAAGTTAAAGTGCCTTAGAAACATATCTAAGAACATGAACAACACATGTGCAATGTGAAATTAACAATATAAATTCAACAAAATATTACACAATTACTCTACACTTATTTCTTCATTATCATAATCTGATATAAAATCAGATTCATCCGACGAGTCTCCACTCCTACGTATAATCAATTCCTCACAAACGACATCCATAATATGCTCTTTATTAATGTATTCCTCTTCAATTTCTTTAACATGACGGCACACTTCTTGCCATTGGCTCTCCAAATCTATCGAACACTTTTAACGAGTTAGTTTTTCAACATCGGCTAATTTAAAAGTTGTGTTTCTCAATGCCACCCAAGCTTTTACAATGGCCCATATTTTTTCTATTGGATTTAGCTCCGGGTGGTATGGAGGTAGTCGACATACAGAGTGACCATGTTTCGCAAATATAGCATCAATTGAATATTCCGTGTAGCTCGGTTTATTACATTTTATTAAATCATACAGTTTGGGATTTATCATGTGCGATCCCTCGTTCTTGTAACCAAGTTATCATTTCCATTTTTTTACTGCTAAAAGTTGGATGTTTAACTGCTAACGTGTTATGATAACTTGCATTATCCATAACAATAACTAACTTTTCGAGCAAATTCGGTAATAAGTGGTGCTCAATCCATCGTTTATAATTAATAAAGTTCATATCGTCGTGATAATCACCTGTTTTTGGGCCCGATTTAAAAACTGAGAGGGCATTATTGATAAATCCCATTTCACCACCATCATGTACTATTATAAGACGTTGACCTTTACCAATTGGACATTTTAAACCTTCGTGGGAATCATCTACCCAGGAATGTGGCGTTGTAAGGGATGCATGTATATATGTTTCATCTGTATACACGATGGGTCGCCCTGCTCTTCGATACTTTGTTATTACTCGTATATAAGCACAACGTAAAGATCGTATGTCGTATCGTTCCATTAAACATTTACGATTGTCAACGGTTTTCGTCCATTTAAAACCTATTTTATTTAATAATCTTCTTAAAGACGTTTCCTTCCCAGAGAAACCAATGGATTCATCATATGTAATAATATTATACATAGCATTGACGGTTGGTCGTCGTTTCTCGGTGACATGCAAATTGTGTACAATGCGTCGAATGACTTGTTCCCCACAATTATCGACAGATGATCTTGGTGCGGTTTTCATTCTTTTATTAGAAGTTTTGGACGATTCTATTTCACCACGTTGAATTGCACTCCCTTCTCTAATGATTCTAACGACGGTACTTTTAGATACTCCAGTTGCTTTCACAACGATACCAAGAACGTTAACTGTAAAGAAATGTAATCGTGAAAAAACTGACAGATGTTAATCATACAATAATGACATACCTTCATTCATATTTTTATGAAACTGATAAACATTCCAAATAATAATAAGACACGCCGCTTCTTTGCTGAAATGTTTGATGTACTATCAGACGATGTACTCGCATCACCCATTATAAATAACGAACCAAATCAATATATTATATTAATACTGTGGATTACAAATACAACTTACTTGTAAATAAAAGGTGCTGAAACGGAAGGAGTTTTGAAAAAAACTGTTTACAATTGATAAAAACATGCACGAAAAATGAGGTTAGAAAACAATAAACAACACACATTTTGTGGACGGAACATAATATCTACTTCTCACTCATATCATTATTCCATTTCTTTTTAATGCAATATTCGGTTTCTGCGCAGGTGTGTTCGTATTTGGCGTTTGCTTTCTAATAAATATATTTTTATAAAATCCAGCGGCGTAGAAATTTTCTGTATAAAAAAATCGCTAATAAAAATTATCCATTTTCGACTACGAAAAAGTATCGTAAAATTGGAATAAACATTTTAAATTTTGTCCCGATAGATCTTTTATTACTGGACATTTAAAAAAAATTGGTCGAAATCGGTTAATATCTTCAAATTTTACAGGGGTGTTTCCAATCTAAATGTGTCACACAGTATATAACTTGGTGGTTTAGTGGTTATCACCGACCACGGATTGAGCAGCCTGGGGCTAGAATCCCAACTTAACATGATTTCTATATTTAAAATACAGACAAAATATAACATTGATGTAACTTACTAATCATGTAGCTGTAGGAGCTTGGAAAGCTCAAACAGTCCGCCCTCCCCCTTGAGGAGGGAATGAAATACGTGACCTTTCGTTTGTAACGCCTCTTTCTTTACAATAATGAAATTTAAAAGGGTTCAATTTAATTTACCTCGGTCTAGCTCAAATCGGGTCTTGTCTTTACAAGACGGGGGTGGTTCGTGTCGTGGTGCTCAACACTGTACTCTTTGAATAATACAACAAAACTATTTTAAACGTATATTACCTATTGTTTTATAAATCTAAGATAATCTAACCTACAGGAAATAACAAAAATGACAATAATATAACAAAACAAATCTTATTGGGTGTTACCCGGGATGTCCTGGTTAGCAGCGCCCGTTTGGCTGGTCCCCCGTGGACGGTAGTGGTTGCTATTGGATCCTGAGCCGTTTCTATGGAAATATAAATTATTGTGGTTCAATGGTTGGTGCGTTATGACCCAAAAATCCTACTAATGACAATTTAATTTTGTCTATTATGACCGTTCAGGCCTGTCCTGTACACGGTAGCGTGGTATTTGTTCAGGTGGCGCTATGTAAAATTCTATATATTTTAGATAAGCTGGGGCAACGAACGCGTTGGTGTCTTTAAGCAGGTCAAATAGAAATCAATAATTTAAAGTAACCTTGGTGCGCATGACTATGCTTATACGTGGCTTTCACACTGGCTGGATGAGCTCAGTACTTGGAATGCTTTATACAGGATATGCTACTATTTACATGTATTAAATGCAAATTGTACGCACGGGTTTAATTATTTAATCTAACGAAACAAGCTGATCTTAGGATTTCTTAAGTAATGAAAGGAATATCTAACATTTAATTATGCCCGAAAATAAATGTATTAATTCTTTATTATAAGAAAAACGTCTGTTTTTTGTTAAACGCGGATACTGTTTGTATTAGCGAAACTTACTCTAACTAACAAATACAGGGAAGACGGAGTTTGTCACTATCTTTTACGTTAATAATGATTAAAGATTGCTTCCTTATTAATTGTTATAAACGAATTAATCGGAGGCGAGTTTACACGACCTTTTAGGACTGCGTGTAATAAATTGAACAATTCTGAGAATTGTTTCCGACGGAATGCAGGTGTTTCAAGTAAGTGATTTATATGCGATTGCGAGACGCAGTAGTACGTTTAATGTAATTTATCACGTAGACGCACCACGGGTTCGTCTTTATATCTGGAGGATCACGCGGGTGATCTCTACGAATGCGGCTTCTGGTATTGAGATTACCTCTAGGTCAAGGCGTCGCTTGTTTGTATTGCTATTTTCCTCAGGATCAGGTCGGTGTATTGTATGTGTAATGTATGTGTAATATCTGGTTAAGATTCTGGGCCCAGCCCGTCGACTGCTGTACCAAGGGTTCTGCCTGGCGGAGCGGTAGAATTTGAGCGAGTACCCTTCTTGCCGCTGGAGTAAACGGAAGATGCCTTCTGGGCGTTAGCCCGAAGTAGCAACGTCCTGGTTTGTGTGTATGTGTGTCGAAGGCAACTTTAGGCTTTACAGCCTGTCGTCTACTTCTAGTGTGTGTACTGGTTGCAGAAGGTAACTTCAGGCTATACAGCCCGGCGTATACTTCTAGTGTGTGTGCTGGAACGGTTAGATAACTTCAGGCTCTGCAGCCCGTCGTTTCTCTAGGTATCTGGTGTAATGTTTTAGAAACGTGGTGCAATAAAACTTACGTTCTGTTAACCTTAGCGTAACTCAACCAGCAGTTTGATTGTACAAAGCTGATTGACTGGTGACGGCGGCGAAGTAACGCGATTAAAAATGCACGATGATTCAGGATAAACGGATGCGGTAATCGGCAGGTCGGCGACGTATACAACGACACTAACTACGGCAGGCGCGCGGTCTGGATCTCGGTTCTGGCTGCTGAAGACGCGAGAGTATCATGATAGCGGAGTCGCGAAGTAACAAGTCGCGGCAGGTGGTCGCGAATCAAGTAGGTAGTCGCGGACAAGTAGGTAGTCGCGTACTCGTGGACAAGTAGGTAGTCGCGGAGTCGCGGACAAGTAGGTAGTCGCGGAGAAGTAGGATTTCTTCCGGTAGCGCCGCGGTTTTTATAGCTGATTCGCGGTGGGTGGATCCGGGTTCTATGCAGGGGTCCTCTGGCGGTGATTGGCTGAGGGTTCTCGAACGTAATAGCATTTTATGCTTTTTAATATCTACGTCGGAGGGGATTGAAATTAATTATTTATGGTGCAATATCGCGCAATCTTTTGTAATGAGTTTTAATTTTAAACAACTGTACCTATCTTAATTACTGTAGGGCAATTAAAAAAATTAATTACATAAATTTTAGTAAAGTTAAGCTGGATCTTTACACGTGTACTAATCATTTTCTTTTCTAGGATCGATAAGAGAGGTACATCAATAGAGCCATATCGAAGGCCGTCTCATTAATATTCTGAAACAGGACCAAGACCTCTTCGTTAATATGGATTTCAGCGGCTTCAAGGTAATGAGAACTTGACATTTTACCGTAGTTTTTTATACTTTAGGAATCGTATAGTATATTTAAAATTGTTGCTTACTAGTGCATTCATCCATAACAGCTTTTCCGGTTTATTACTAAATCTACATTTGCTTGACTAATTAAGGTGTTTTACTAACTGGTGATGCTGGTTTAGTTTTGGGGGCGACGGATGGGATTTTTCACGGGCTTGGATGGCCTATGAGACACTCGACTTGTTCTCATCGTGATCAACCAACAGCGAGTGATTCCATCGACACTCTTACTACCACAACCACCACCACTGGCTCCCAATTTACAGGTAAATTTCTTTTACATTCATTATATTATTTTAAACAATGACAGTGCTTAATGGTTGTGGTAGGCAACGGTGTCTATTATAGAATTTTGAACAGTGACTAGGCACTGACGAAATTTTGTTTAGGTCGCATCAAATTAGTAATTAAATTAGGTCGAGTGAACTTTGACTTTATTTCGAAATTAAATAAAAAAACGCTTTTCGTTCGAATAGACAATTTGATTGTAAATCGAATTGCAGTATCGGCGGAGGTAGTCGAGGTGGAGGAGCATGAGTTTGCCTCCGATGCCGAGTCTAAGGCGACGGAGACGCTCAAGCTGACCGCCCGAACCCGATTCGCGCACAGCCTTCCAGGTTTACATCGCAAATCACGTGATGAAACGAAGAAAGAAATACAAGAGGACGATGAAGCCACTCTTAGAGAACTGCTTATTAGGTATCTATAATGTAACTTTCCTGTTTTTGTTTCGTCGAAGACACCATTTTGTTTGTGTAGTTGAAAAATAAAATGAAGATGGCGAATTCTTAACTATTTCTTAAATAGATTGCTTTGGTCTTTATTGCCAACAATCTTGTTGCAAATTATAATATTAACGAATAAGGCATTTTTTGGGAATTGTTGCTTTAGCGGCCTTCTGTTAATATTTGTATTTGCAATTTTTGGTTCTGAATAATTCGAATATTAGAACTGTTTTATGTTATTTCATACTGTCATCAATTGTTTGTGCTGAAGTGCTTAACTATTACTCCCCACTTTTATGACGTGATGGGGAATATATTATCAACCGCCTTTATATAGAGGGTATAAACGACGATCACGTAAAGTTTATTCATTTTTAGAAAACCAATGTGAAATTAACCAGAATTATTACTTCAAAATAAGTTTAATAGCTGAAAAATTTAGGTTCAAAAATTAAGTTCTGAACTAATACAGAAAAGCTTATTCATGAATTAATATTTTACAAATTTACAAGAACTTTATAACATTTAGGACCGAACAAAACTATATCTTTAATATACATGATTAAATATTATTAACCCGTACACCGAGCGAGTTAGATCTGTGGTTAACACACTCTGCTTAGTATTCGGGAGGTAATGGGTGGGTTCGATTCCCATTACCGTCTACCTTGTATGGGGTTTTTTCTGGGAGTTTTCCTCATACACATACAACTGAATGATCACCGTGTACCCATATCATGTGCGGCTATGTAGGCGAATGCTGGAGTAATGTCTACCCTCTCAGAACCCTAATTCCATTCCTTCCGATCCTTTCCTGATCGCACCCATCCTTAACCCTATCATCCATATACGGGGTGTTCCAGTTTTTTTGTAGCAGGACTTTAATAGACGATAGAGCTTTCAAAATTAAGACAAAAAGTTCATATAAACATAGGTTGCCAAACGCTTAGTTTTGGAGATACAGCGTTTCAAAGTTTTAATTTTTTTTCAGTTCTTTAAATTTGTCATTAAAACTATTTAAAATAATAAATCCAAATTTAGTACATTTATTACACTTCTTAAACTCTATATTAAGAGTAGTTTAACGTTTATCAATATCTGCAGGGTAGTACATTTTCTGGGGTGGTACACCCTTTATCACCCCCAACTTTTTCATGCGACGCATCTAACTCTTAAAAACCAAAAATTTAGATTGCCCAAGTGATTTAGGAACTTTTTTGTCTCTTGCTTTTTTTTCGAAAAATGCATAGTTTTTGAGATAAATTAGCTGTAATACATGAACAATCCAGGATTCCTTCGTCAAATTCTTTTTTCGGATGAAGCTACATTTTCTTTAAATGGTACAGTGAATCGACAAAACTGTAGATATTGGAGTAAAGAGAATCCTCAGTGGATGAATGAGTTACACACTCATTATCCTCAAAAAGTGAATGTCTGGGCGGGGATAGTAGAGAACAGAATCATTGGTGCTTTTTTCTTCGATGAAACTCTTATAGGGCAACGATATCTGGACTTCTTACAATATGAACTTATACCTGCCATTGCAGTAATTTTCCCAAATGAAAATGATCCTGATTTACCAAATGATAATATATGGTTTCAGCAAGATGATGCACCTCCTCACTTTTTTTAAACATAACTTTTCCTGGTAGATGGATTGGTAGACGAGAATCTATAGAGTGGCCCCCAAGATCTCCAGATCTTACACCTCTTGATTTTTTTGTATGGGACTATTTAAAATCTAAAGGATACGTCGAGAAACCACGAAATCTGGAAGATTTGAAAAATAGAATTAGATTAGAAATGCGTAAGATTAGTCCACAAATGATCCACAATGTTCAAGAAGCTTGTGGTCATCGGTTCAATTACTGCCAAGAAGTATTTTGTGTTAATAGTAGATACTTACTTACCTGTGTGAATTAATTTAATTTTCCATTTTCGTTTATTTGTAAATGACCAACGTGTTTAACATAACCAGCTTCCCTATTTTTTTTTTCAATTTTACTAACTGTCGATTGTGTGATAGGTTTGTTAGGATATTTTGTATTAGATAAGTTACATACTTGTAGTTGCGTTCCGGTTTCACATCCAATCATAATTGATATTTCTTTTCGCTATCATTTTTAATGAGCTTACTGTATTCTTGATGCTAAACTGCTCGACATATGAAGTGAATCAGTTTTTTTCCAAAGATTATTAGGACAGAACTTTCAAACCAAATAAAATCAGAAAAACATTCCGAAACCAGTCGATTTTTATTTTTAAGTGTGCGGTTGGTCAGATTGTTATTTTATTTTAGAGGTGATTTATGTAACGCTTAGAGACGGGTATAGGGAAATATTAACAAAAGTTGCTTAGAATTTTATTCAGAATCTAAAAATGCAATAACATACAGACAGGGTATTCAATTTGAATTTTCAAAGTTGGCTTGGGTTTCTGGTAGAAGTGGCAACGTTGCACTTTTGAAAATAGTTTTAAAAGATAGATCATGACCTATTATGTCTACATACCAAATTTGGAATAGTTGTCTTTTTTAGTTCGCTTGTATTTTTATAGAACAACAATAATCTTGAATCACCCTGTATACGTAACGCAAATACTCAAAACTATTGCTACGACTGATTAGATAATTAAAAGATCTCTCAAAAGTTCCATTGTAACACCTCCCCTTTCCATTAAAGAAAATCATCAATTTCGTCATCACGCTTACATAGGTAACCTCAAAAATAAATTAATAACCTGAACAACCGCGCGTCTAAAAATAAAAATCGACGGGTATCGGGATTTTTCTCTGAAGTTGCCGATTTAAGAATTATTGAATTTATTCCATAATTTAGCCGCTCACGGTATATGTATGTTGGGATTCCATCACTGTGGCTGAAGGAGCTTGGAAAGCTCGAGCAGTCCACCGTCGCTTTCCTTACTTTTCTTTAAATCGTCCTGAAAATGACTAGGAAACCCAAAAACAAATTTAAAATATAATCGCGTGTAATATTTGTGCACTGAAAGACGTAGTTTTAGGGAAAAACCTATCTAGCTTATACAGTTTTACATTTCGTGCTTTATTCACAACTTCCATTTCCATAAATTTCAAAACTTTCCAAAACATCTAATTTTATTTTACTATTAAAAAATATTAATATTAATACTATTGATAGGGCTAAGGCACAATTTTTGTGACTCCCTAACGTGTTTAACGAAGGTTTAGCTCCTTGAAGAACCTAATAACTTTTCTAAGGTTCTCATTCCCAATCTTGTTAGTAGGTAATCTATCGTTAGTATTGCGCTTATGTCTAGCAGCAACCTCATCTGTAAGGTTCCGTAGTTCTATCTTGCTGAGCTATAAAGCCTCCTTGAACTTCTAACGAGGCCTTAATACATATCTTGTCTGTCGCTATCCTCGTTGATCATTCCATTGGGTAGAATTT
Organism: Vesta saturnalis; assembly: GCA_036346205.1. Lineage (NCBI taxonomy): Eukaryota > Metazoa > Arthropoda > Insecta > Coleoptera > Lampyridae > Vesta > Vesta saturnalis. The sequence goes on along the minus strand of JARFJB010000113.1, from coordinate 4,149,369 downwards.
GCTTTGTTCTACTAGTTTATGGTCTGTTTTATAGTTCTTTTCTGTACCATCACTGCCTTCTTCACAGTTAGATGAAGAGCTGTGAGACCTAGCAGTGCTTCCATTGCAGGTGCTCATAGCTCTTGTGATGCTCGAACAGGCTAAGCTGTTTTTGAGATTTATTCGCTATATTTCTGGCTACCATTCCTCTGCGGCGTAGGTGACAATAGGTCTAGCAATCGATTTAAATGGTTCTTGGCGTTAGGAACCAGTATTTTTCAGTAGTCTCCTGCTGTCCTGTGTAGGGTCGTGATTGTCAATTTGTGTTTTTGGTAGGTTGTGGGTGAAGCAGTTAGTTTGGTAGAACCTAGCTTCTTAGGAATTGACCGAGGACTTTTTCCATCTTCTTTAACAAAATGAATTGACGTTAATGGTCCTATACACCTTCGGTACAACGACCGAGCGAACTGATTATTCAGGTATAAGACTACATTGACCTACCACGTTTTCGGCATGTAGGTTAGGTAGAAGATTTCTCTATATAGCTTTCATATGATTTGTTTCTCATTACCAACTACCTTTTGTAAAAGCATTGGGAAAATGTCATCTCTACCAGATGGCTTAAAGGAGATAAAATTCATCAGCCATTCAAGTCGTTTTTGTGTGAAGATTTTTCAGGCTTCTCTTTTGAAGTGAGGTCGAGGTTGCTAATGCCGCCTGTAATGGGACTTTTGTAGATCGTTTGAGGCTCTTTCCAAGTCCTCTATAGTATTTACTGTTTGGTAGACGTCTACACCCTCAAATGTGGTATGGTCTTCCTATGTGTACTAGTCATTCAGTTGCCGGATCGTAACCTTTACTGTTTGGAACCTCATACGGTGTATGTGTATGTTCCGAGAGTGAAGCCTCACTGGATACGTACCAGTTGATTATTTGCCGCAATTAGTGGAGCCTAAAGAGTAATGTCTAGTACCTGTCCCATTCTGTTGACAAAGTAAGTTTATGTATTCTAGCAGAGATTCACCTCATTTGTTCGTATCCCAGCTGCCCCACATCAGGCGGTGCGCATTGGCGTCACAGTCGTGAAAGAGGTTGATGTTCTTCCGTTTGCAGTGGTCGGTGAGAGCTTTCATCTCTACTGTAGGAACCTCCACCGAGTACTCTGTAGGTCTAGACCACTAGAACCCCTTGTCCTCCTTCGAAGATCAGTATTAATGCCTTCTCTACGACCTAATACCTGGAAATAAATTGTCTTAATGTCGGGTGTTATGTTGAGGTTTTTAGGAGCATTGCCGCTTTAGGGACTTTGCTCCATTTGCAATAAATTAACTGACTTGTACTGCAGATTTGCCTGTAGAAAGGCGATTTTATCGCTTAAGATGGAGTCATCTTCACACCTTCCTGGTCGAACGACATGCATCCGCATCAACTGAATGTCACTTTTGTTTATTTTCCCAGACCATTCCCCTATCCACTACCCGCGAACGCGCCAGTAGGAGCCATTCTCCTCTAGAAAATTTTTTATGTTGAGATTATTTTAACGTGAATGTCTTTCTCAACGTCTTATGTGTTTAACGTAACTTCAGTTATCTAAATATCTGTGGTTATAACAACGGATATGTTCCGTGTATCGAACGTCAAAGTTTGTTGTTGTTTGACCTAAGGATACCGAGTTACAAATTGAATGATTGAAAACACTATCAATATGCTGAGTTTTCAAAATGTTTTATTTTTCTTAAAAAATGCCCACTTTTTAGGACCGCAACGGGGAGGGATTGCCCACGGCGCCACGTTTCAAAGGTCGTCAATTAAGCCAGGCGATAACTCTGTCTCTTACCATTTTTGGAGCGGTAAGCCGTGCCCCTTTCATTGGCTGTTTAGAATACGTCTTGACTTCTCTCTCCAACATCTTCGCCCCACGCATTTGTCAGTAAAGTAGATTTCTGCCTTCGGTTTGCTCACATGGTCGAGGAAATTAATTTTTCGGCAACCCCAACGAAATTGGTGCATATGTATAGGTTTTGGGCAATGTTCAACCTACACTCTGTCCAACACTCGTAGGACACAATGTTTGGCTCTTCATCATCAAGAGAATCAAGTTTTCCACGATCTAACGAAATTAGTGAGTAAATGTAGATTTTGGGCAACATTCGGAAAATTTGGTCATTGAGTAAATCCATTTTGCTGCGTCTTCAATGAAATTGGTGTATAAATATATGTTTATGGCAAAATTCGGTTCTAATAATGACCAACACATGTGTGACTAAATCTGGCTCTTGACCATCAAGGGAATTAATTTTGCCGCGAACTCAACAAAATTGGTGTATAAATATAGATTTTGGGCAACACTCGAGCGACAATATTTCTGCTTGACCATCGAGAAAGTCAAATTTGCCGCGACCTCAACGAAATTGATATGTAAATATAGATTTTCGGCGATTGGCCCTAATCCTGAGCAACACTCATGTATCACACAATTTGGCGGTTGGCCATCAAGGAAATTAATTTTTTCGTGATTCCAACGAAATCGATGTATATGGCTGTTGGGCAATATTTACCCCAAAATTGAATCAGCACTTGCGGGGACAAGATATGGTTCTTGGCGATCGAGAGAATTATTTTTATCGCGAGCCCAAGAAAATTGATATAGATTTTGGGCGACACTTAGCCCTAGTGATGACTAACACTCGCGAGATACAAAATTTGGCTCTTGGTCATCGAGTAAATCCATTTTGTTGCATCCCTTACGAAAGTGGTGTGTAAATATATATTATTGCATTAAGGTAACAATAGCTAAAAATTAGCACGTTACAGTGTAACGAAGAAACTCCTAGATGAGGACTTGGACACTTCATTTAATCGGATTGTAGCGAAATTAACAACTCTAGTCGCGATTTCGAGATTTCGGTAGAAAATGTGAATATTTCGGAACTGTTTCTTGTATTTGTCTCATTTTGAAACGTTCTCTTCTGTATGTTGTATACACATATAGGATGAAAACGTACTTAATAAATGCGACCACGACCCAATTTCTGAAGGGGATGATCGGAATCTTGTAAGGTTATCACCACATTGTAATGATCTTCGAATTTTATAATCAACAATCGAGCAGGGAGAATTTTTAACAGACGTGCGCGGTATACGAGCGAATTGTCATTGCAATGCAATACCACATTACACCAAGACATGTCATCTTTTTTGTTTTGAAATACGGTTCATACAAATATGGTTTCACACCCGCATAATTTCAACCCGAATCACGTACAATCGAGCAGATTACTAAGATTCAATGGTTATCATATGTGCGACTTGTATCATTTGTGACGTCAGCGAATAACTATATACAGCAATAACTCCGATATTAAACTTGTTCAGAAGATATTATTTACAGATTTGTATTCCTAACATTTCAAACTCACTTGTAGCCATACGTCATTTTTTGACTTCATTGTGCGTTTAATTAAAGTGTCGATTATGTTTGAAAGTAACCATTTGCTTGTAAAAAAAGTGGCTCACATATTACAAAAGAACAAAAAGTATAAAGTAGCTTTAAAAATAATACCAATGTTCTTAAACGTTTATTTAATGCCAAAGATTCAACTAAGGACACTGACATCGGGTATTTATAAATTGAATTGTACATTCTGTAATTCTGTGTATATTGGACAAACACTTAGGAAATTTAATGTTAGATACAAGAACACATTTGAAGTTACAAATTGTTACGGGAATGACACTCACTAGAACAACAGCTCGTAAACGTAAAGTGTATTGTACCGACATAGCTCAGTGGTATGGGCACAGATCTTACTGATCCAAAAGGGCACTCGACACAACTGGACAAAGTCAAAATCAGTAAAACTATGTCACTAAGGCGATACCTGTTAAATATTTTTATAAAATAATGGCCTAACAGAAAACCAAAATGTTCACTAGAAAAGAAAACACCTTTATCTGAAATTCTATTTCAAAATGCCTACGGAAAGCACACTTACACTTAAGTAAGCTTCCTTTTAAAATCCGCAAAATCTTCCGTATAAACTTCACGTAAAATTATTTACTCAATTAACATAAAAAATGATAACTGGTCAACACGGTAATTAATTGTTCAATTTAAAATGAATATTCGTCAAAAGAATAAAGAAAACGTGATCGAATATTTAAAAGTTCCTATATGTAATTAAATGTAATGTAATATTCATTAAAACAAATAAACAAAAGCTTAATTTACCTTTCTGAACGATAATGGCTTTAATTTCGTGAAGGTAAATAAATGCCCAAAAATTACACTACAAATAACTATATTATGATTAAAAGAACAGCACAAAAAAAATGTATATATAAGGCAAGTACAATCAATGAAATATTCCCCAGACAGCGGGGCGTACACAAAAGTAATTCGTCAAAAACCTAGCAGCTAAAAAGAATAATATGCGTCACATTTAACAGCAGTCGCGAATGTCAAGAAGAGGTAGTATTAATTACTTCTTCTTGCGTAAGCACCACCAACACGTATATACACACAACAATAATAAAAAATTATCTACTGTGTTTGCGAAATTCCGATTTTAAAAATGTCAATCAAATCCAACAACTGAATGTACTATTACTCAAAAAGCTTTCTGAATATCAAAGCGTTAGAACTACAATAACTTTGGAAGTTCTACTGCAACATCATAATCTGGCACTTTAACTTCTACCGAATATTAGCACGTGATACTTTGCAATTCCTCTTAAACATCGCCGTAATGTCTATAATCTCGATAAATCCACATACGTGACAACAGAGCATATAGTTTCTTACACAAATTGTTAAAACACGATGCACAACGACGATGCCCGCGCCAGTTAATATCTAGGGTTACCCGAACTCGATGGTCAAAATGAAAACAGCCGATTCCTCTGACCAAATGAAACAAAAATTGTTAATAAATGTAGGGTCTATTGTTACCGTTTTTCAAGATACAGAGTGTTTTTAATTTTTTCGATTTCGCAGTTACCATAAAAATGACCTTGTATGTTCCAAATTAAAATTAACGATGATTTATGACAATTCTTGTGTTGTAAACAATTCGTTTCCTTGAATTTAAACAAAACGATTCATATAATGGAAAGTAGCCGAGTGGTTAGGTCTGCTAGTTGGCAGTTGTCATTCCTCTGAAGTTGTGGATTCGAATCCTGGCGGCACAAAGCATTTTTTTTTTCGAAAAGTGGCTAAACTGTGGTGAAGAAACAAGAAGGTGATGTCAAATATTAGATCCATTTCCTTCATATCGATGATTTGAACATTTCTTGTGGATTTGCTTATCATATCTTAATTAACTCTCAGTGTTATAATTCGAAAACTAGCGTGCTAACCTCCGACTTCAGTTAAAGCTTATAGAATACAGAAGTTTTTCCTTCGTTAGCATTACATCAAGTGGGTCCCCATAAAAGACTATTGCTCTTGGAAATTCGTCGTAAAGTTTGAAAAAATCTTATTTTGAAATTAAACAAGGCGAATAATGAATTTGTTTCCAATCGATTCCTCTAGTTTGGAACATACAGGATCATTTTTCTGCGAAATCGAAAAAAATTAAAAAACGCTGTATCTTGAAAACCGGTAACAATAGACCCTACATTTATTAACAATTTTTTGACCATCGAGTTCGGGTCACCCTGTAGGTTAAGAAGACGTTTTTTTGAGCAGCAATACGCTAAATTGGAAATCTCAGACTTCACTTATTAAACTTGGGAGTTCCTCGATAAAACGGCAAACGAGAAACAAATTTGTTAGGGGTGTAACTATAATCCATAACCACATAAAAGCGAACTGCTAACAGCACCAATGCTGTACTATCCTAATAAAATTGACGTAACGCGTCTTCAACATTTAATCACAATGACGACGGGACGCCGACGGCCCGACAACACTAATTTGTAAACTACACCTTAATTGTTTTAAATCTCAAAATCTAAACGTCAATTCTGAAAATCTATACTTCTACTGTCTAAAAAGGGAAGAAATCTTCTGAAAGCACTTAGATTCAGTAAATGATAACTCATCATTTCACATGGAAACTCAACGATAAAAAACAAGAAACTGTCAATTCAGAGGATGCACGAAACATAATAACACCTGAGTCAAATAAGTTCTTAACAATGTTTACAAAACCTACACAAGCGGACTAAGTCACTATTCCATATGATCAACTTTATGCAAACAACTTAATTGACATAAACTAAGAATTCCAAACGATAATTATATCAGAACGTGCGAATGGCTGTGATTAAATTTAGCAAACTAAACGGTCTGCGTATTTATACATTCGTACTAAAACAATTTAAATCTCTGCATAATTTCTTAATTAAAAAATTCTATCCACTAACTAAATTAATACCTATATTACAGTCAAACAAAAAATATATAGGGGAGAGGCGGAAAAAATGGGGCACCTAACGTTTTAGCACTTCTACCGTGAAAATATTGAACTCTTTAGCAAATAAATTTTTTTTGTGTTAGTTTAGAGCATATATATATATATATATATATATATATATATATATATATATATATATATATATATATATATTGTAAATACAAAAATACTATATCGCTCATTAAACACGCAGTAACAAAAATAATAAAATTTACAAAAACTCAAAATACCCCGTTTTGCCCACCAGTTAGGGGAAAATGGCTATTTACACAATTCACACACAAATACCAGTTCATAATCTTCTTTGTCTACACCAGCGCATGAAATATGTGCCCATTGGTAGCAAATTGAGTAAACAATCGATGCTTGACGAGATGTACAGTAAAGACAATCTGCTTCGCTGTGGTTACTGTCTTCGATTTCACTAGATATTTTATTCTTCATTTTTTGGTTTCTTCCGGTCACTTGTTTAGATTTTTTTGAAATGCTTGTTGCAGATTTCTGACGGTTGCCAATATTCCCTTCTGGTATTTTAGGAGTGACTGGTTGGGGACTAGTAGTGGAAATGGATTGACTTTTTTCTGGAGTTTTTTCACCTATGGGCTCAAAGGTTTCATGTAGTTGGTTGTTATTCTGATTGTTGCCAATATTCATGTCGGATGTTCTTGCTCTTTCTGGAATTTAGGTTGCTGCAGACGGTAAAAAAACAGCATCGACGAAAACACTCACCTACAGGCCACACTCCAGTTTTCCTGAAGCCATTTATTGTAGTTGGCATCGTGACTTCCCGTATGTATGCTGCACTAAATAACGATGAAAGTTTATGGAAAGTAACCACATGGTCAGGGTTTGTTCCCAACCATTTTCTCACTTCATCGTCGTAATAAATGCTTAATGGTTTCAGAAATGATACATCCAGCACTTGGAGCCGGCGTGTAGTGTGTGTGGGAAACACAGGATCACGATCTCATTATCAGGGGGATAATGCAAAAAATTTTTGAACACTTTGAAAAATAGCTCCATAGTAATCTACAACCTTTCTGATTTGACTCTACCCAGCCTCCAGGCATTAATCCGTCTAAAAATCCCTGTTGCATTTTCTTTCTAGGAAAAATCAGCATAGGAGGCATGTGATACCGGGCGCGGAAAAACATATTTCTGCTGTAACTAGTTCTCCCCGTTCTCTTGATGCTAGAACTCCCACTTGAATTTTACCCTTTAATGTCAGAATTTTAGAACTCTCTTTAGGATTTACGGTAACCCCAGTTTCGTCGACGTTTTATATTCGCGGTTTCGCTCCGCTGTAAAATTCAACTGATTCCACCAAAAATTTGGGAAACGGCAACCTGCACGCATGCCTGGGGTGGGTTCAGGTTTGCGTCTTGACAGTGCTGGGTGCCTTCTCAAAAAGCCCTGCATCCAACATTTTCCAGCAATTCTTGTTGATTTGTTAAAAGGATCATCCGTGTGATTTAGTTTCGCTAATTGAAACGCGAGCTTTCTACATGCATCCATAGTTAGTCCAAATAATCGTTCTTCCATATGTTTTAAGTAATTCTCGATTTCAACTTCTTATTCTCGTGTAAAAACTGGCTTACAGCTACCCCAAGTCTTAACGTATCTTTACAGAGTTATTTGTGGAACATAATACTCGAGGGATGCACGGTAATAGACCATTTCGTTATTAATTACCGCATCCATACTATCCTTAGGCCAACTTTGCCTATTAGTGGAACATTTGTATTTAACCATCTGAAGTTAAAAATAGATAGCATTATATTAAGATTAAGTAAAATTTAGATAATAAAGAAGAGCAAAATGGGGTACCTTACCCCATTATGCCCGCAGTGAAGACTTTTAGGTTAAATGTGAAAAATAATCTTCAAAACGATTTATCTACAGAGCAATAAATGTTAAGCTAAGCTGAACGCTGCGTACTTATTAAAGAATATTACAAAGTTAGTTTCAAAAAGACGTATTGTAACCTACCTTTTTCCACATAAAACACAAAGTGTATTTCTGTTCACTAGTTCTCTTTACAAATAGTAGCTGTAATATGCGAGTTAAGCGATCTGGCGATATATAGAGCCCATAGTATCTTGAAAGAAAGGGGTACCATGTTATGCCCGCCTTCTTGTAATATAAAAGACAAGTTAGAGGTTTTGGTTGCATAAAAATAAACAGAAAGTGCCACCTTTAATGATCGAACAGGTTGATCTTGTAGACTCACATTTAAGAGACATTTTAAATATAGAATTATAATTTACATCAAGTTTGCTCTTTTACCTTAATGATTTGTTACCATAACTACTTATTTTACTTAGCTTGGCCAAACGAGGAGGGGTTTAAAGATTGTATAAAGACGAATAAGTTAGAGAAATGATTTTGGACTAGGGGTAGATATCAATAGGCACAACATTTTAAAAATATTTTTTATCATATAAGGTGTTTCATGTTGGCGCAAACTAAACTTACATTTTTTAAATTAAACACCCTGTATATTATTACATTTTTGGAAAGCTATTTTATGGGCTTTCATTTGATAACAAATTTTATGGGTCTATCTCCTTTGGTTTTAGAGATATTCAATTGTTTTTCGAAAAAATTATCCCACTTGCGGTCGCCGCCACTGATTTGTTTGGCGACTTTTGTTTATTTTAAAATAACAAAAAAAATTTTGGTTGTCTTGTAGTATTTTTAAATATCCTAATTTTCAGATTTTTTTTTTATAATACACGAGGCGTGTCACAGTTTGTAAAAACAACTTTTTTTAAATTTTTTTAAATGCCCCCTCTCCTGACGTTCGTGTCATTCGATGCTTTGTTTGATATTCTTTCTTTTTCATCAAGCATGTCATACTTAAAATTAATAATTTTCAAAATATTCAAGCATGATGGTGCACCCGCCCACCACTATCGAGACGTGTTTTTAAACCACGGGAAATAAAATCAGTGGATAGGTCGGGAGGACCCATTTCTTGGCCACCGAGGTCACGTTATCTGACCCCTCTATTTCTTTTTGTGGGGTTACGTAAAAGATTATGTATATAAAGAAATTCCAACCGCATCAGAAAATATGAAGGAAAGAATCAGAAATGCTTTTCAAAATATCACATGGCCGACATTAGAGTTGGTGAAAAATAATTCTGTGCGTCGTGTTAATAAAATGTATTGAAGTTGAAAGAACATTCGAACATTTAATGAGAAATTGATTTTTGATTTTTTTCTTTTTCCTCATACATATGTAGAGGCATGGTCACTGCGTATGTGCACACCATGTGCGGCTACTTAGGCGAATGCTGAGGTAGTATTTTCCCTCTCAGAACCCTAACTCCGTTTCTTCCGATCCTATCCTGACCACACCCATCCTTAATCCCACCATGCATATACAGGGTGATTCGCGAGGAAGTGGCAATATTTTAAAGATATGTCGAGGAAGCCAAAATAAGTAAAATAAACTCATATGTTTAAGTCCGATTTTCATTTGTTTCAGGGATAATTGACTTTTTCTTAAAATGTCAAATCTCACCAATTTTTTGCTTATTACGAAGTACGTTGATGTATTGACCTTATGCACGTAATTCTGAGAGCGAAATCCAGCAAGGAAACTTTTAAAATAATTATTTCCCTTTTAGTAACTTTAAATTTGGCGGCTAATAAATTCTCACCAAGAACGTTCTCACTATCGCCAATATTTGCAAAATTCCCTAACAGGGTATTTATTTTTAAGAGTTGACTTTCTGGATTACGCAACCAGAACTTATGTGTAATTAGGTAAAAGTAGGCAACTGAAATGAAAACTGACAGTTAGTTGTTAAAGTGACAGTTGTTCAACATTAGTTTTATGAAGTTGTAAAAATGCCCCACAAATTTAGTCATAAAGAATATGCCGATATGATATTTGTTTATGGGTTCTGTAATGGTAGTAATGTTCGTGCAGTGGAGGAGTATCGACGTCGTTTCCCGAATCGAAGAGTTCCTAACAAGCGAGTATTTCAAACTGTTTTACACATGCCGGCGAAACTGGGACATTTCCAGGTGCAAGTATTGTTTCTGAAAGAGAACACGGAATCGCTGTTGGACTTGAAGAAGATATTCTGGATGTGGTAGACGAAAATCCACAGATAAGTACAAGGCGCATCGCAATCCAATTTGAAATACCACAAACAATGGCTTGGAAAACACTTAAGCAACAAGGTTTGAACGCTTATCATTTGCAAAAGTACAAAATCTCCACGAAGGCGATTATCCTTTAAGGCTACAATTTTGTCATTGGATTCGGGAAAACAGAAGATTGTGTAAAGACATTTTGTGGTCGGATGAAGCTCAGTTTACGCGAGATGGAATTAACAATTGCCACAATAATCATCGATGGTCGGACGAAAATCCCCATGCTACGATAGAACACAATTTCCAACATCGATTTAGCATTAACGTTTGGTGCGGTATTCTAAATGATCAATTAATCGGTCCTTTCGTATTAGATGCGCGCCTTACTGGACAAGGATATTTACGTTTTTTAGAAGACCATTTAGAAGAAATATTGGACGAAGCACCTTTAAATATTCGACAACGAATTATCTTCCAACATGATGGATCGCCTCCTCACTATTCAAATAATGTACGAAATTTTCTGAATACCACTTTCGGCGATCTTTGGATTGGCAGAGGCGGTCCGCTTCCTTGGCCACCGAGATCACCGGATCTCACTCCCTCGATTTTTGCCTTTGGGGATGGATGAAGTCGTTAGTTTATGCTACCAAAGTGGAAACGAGGGAAGCGTTACTAGATCGCATTCTTAATGCAGCAGCTATCATTAGAGCGAACAATCGTTCATTGAAACTCGCTACTAGTGCAGTTTATAAACGCGCAAATAAGTGTATCCAAGTGGGCGGTGGTGTTTTCGAAAATTTTTCGTAAATTAATGCTTCGAACATTTTTCGTAAATTAATGCTATTTTGTTTATTTTTGTAATTGGTTTTGTAATAAATTTTTGTTTGCTTTTTAAATATCTCTGAAACAAATGAAAATCGGACTTGAACATATGAGTTTATTTTACTTATTTTGGCTTCCTCGACATATTTTTAAAATATTGCCACTTCCTCGCGAATCACCCTGTATATGTTATGTATGTATGTATGCTGGGAATCCATGATTGTGGCTGAAGAAGCTCGGAAAGCTCGAGTAGCCCGCCCTCCCACTTGGGCGAGGCAGGGAATGAAACACGTGACATTTTAGTTTTCCTACAATTTCATGACCATCTTTATACGTTTACATTTACAAAAAGACGTAAAAAATGAAATCCTTGATGACGTAACCAAATTGAGTAAGTACTTCACAAATTGTACTAAAGACTGATTTAAATTTGCTTAGAAGCAAGAGTGTTTTATGTATGTATATATATATATATATATATATATATATATATATATATATATATATATATATATGACAGCTCAAAAGGTCCTTGGGCGCATGGCTATAATCTTCCTCCACTCCTGTCAGTAGCTATCTCCTCCCATCTTTCTACGATGCCCAGAGCTGTTATGTCCTCCTTGACATCTTCGGCCCATGTTGCTAGCGACTACCCCTTCTATTTCTTCCTTCTGCATCCGCCTTCAGTATTTTCTTTGGCTTCCTGTTCTCATCCATTCTTGCCATATTGTAGTCTTCCTTGTTTGATAATAATATCTATCCTGGGCGGCTACTGTTAGTACCCACACTTTACTACCATAAGCAACCACCGGTCGTGTCGCATAAATTTTAAGGGCACCTGATACTGACTTATTGTTTAACACTGCTTTTAGTATCGGGGCACTTCTGGAACCTGCTGTTATTCTTGTTTCTACTTCTTCGCTCCTATCCCCGGTACTCGTAATTTCTGTACCTAGGAAAGTGAAATTTCGAACCTTTTCGAACGTATATTTTACATTGCTTCTTTTTCGATCTTCAGAAAGACATATTTAAGCTCATTCTGCTTTCTAGCCAGAATTGTCATTGGTTGGATTCCGATTCTTGTAATGGTTACCTCGAACACTAGATTGAAAAGGGTGGGAGAGAGTGGGCCTCCTTGTCTAAGTCCCTTTCCGGTATTTTTCCTTCCATCCTTACTTTGTTTTCTGTAATTAAAAGTGTCATTTTCACCATTTGAATCTACCAGTCTGGAATTTGCAGTTCTTTTAGAGCTTCTTGCAGTTGTGTCCTACTTACAGTATCGTATGCCTGCTTATAGTTAATGAAAAGCGTATGTATCTGTATTCCCTTTCGTTTTGATTTCTCCTGAGTAATTTTCAGGGTGAAAATTTAGTCAGTCACTGATCTTTGTGCTCTAAATCTCGCCTGATATTCTCCTATCCTTTGTTCTGCTAGTTCTTTTAGCCTTTCATTGATTAGCGTTGCTAGTAATTTGTATGTGATGTTCAATTACGATATAGGTCTGTAATTTACACATTCAGACCTATCGCCTTTTTTTGAAAATAAGGAGTATTATTGGCTCTCTCCACTCTCTAGGCATTTTGCATGTTGTTCATATGTCTGTAATTAAATCGTGAATCTTCTCTTCAAGAACCCAACCCCCGTACTTTATTAATTCTGCTCGAATCTCATACGATCCCTCGCTTTTGTTGTTTTTCATTTTGTTTGGGGATTTCCTAACATCTCCTATTGTGGACACATTATTATGTGCTTCTTCCTGTTCTAGTTCTGTCTCTCTTCCCATTCCTTCTTGTGGTTCTTCCTCTGTGTTTTCACTGTAATGTTCGCATAATTTTTTATTGTATTCTTACTACCTGCTACATGGTTACCATCCTTATCTTTACACATCAGCAATCTGGGTTGGTACCCGCTTTTACCGGAGCTTATCTGCCTGTGGAACTGTCTCATACTCTTTTTACAATAATTTTCTTCTATGTTTTCTACTAGTTTGTGTTGCATATTTCTTTTCTTCTTTCTCCACAGCATCTTGACTTCTCTTCAGTCTTTCCTTTCTCAGCTCTTTCAGCGCCACCTAGCATTTCTTGTCAAACCACTTGTTCTTTTGACCTTTCTGGCGTGGCAGCACGTCCTCTGCTGGTATTTCCCATTTCTTTTCCACGTTCTTTCGGGCTGGTATCTTTAGGATGTCTTCCTGTAATTCCTTTTCATACTTTCCTCTTCTCTCGTCCATTTTTAACAATTCCACCTGTAGATTTTTCCTCCCTACCCTCTACTCCTTTGGCTTATGTTGCATTTCAGCATTTATTGCTACTCTCACTAAATAATGGGTGGACGATATTTCTGCCCCTCGACAACTTCTAATGTCCCTGATTATATTTTGATGTTTCGCCTCTATAACTAGATGGTCGATTTGGTTGACTACTTTACCATTTGTGTGCTTCCAAGTTTCCTTGTGCATTTCTTATTCGTCTTGAGAGCAAAGACTAATCTTAGATTTCTCTCAGCTGCAAGGTTTATTAGTCTGTCCATTGCTATTGATTTTGTGGTGCAAGCTGTGCTTTCCTATCATCGGGTAATTTCTTCCCTCTTTTCCAATTTTGGAGTTAAAGTCTCCAATTATCATCATGACGTCATATTTAGCAGTCGCTGTGTATAGTTGCTCCAGTTCATCATAAAATTTGTTCTTGCCATCGTCGTCTGTCACTTCTGTAGGTGCATAAAATTTATTATACTTGTTTTTCTGTTTAATCCTCTCATTCTCAGATAGCTTATTCTACTGTGGTGTTGCCTTTTAAGTTAGTTTCTAGCAATGCTACAAGTTCTAATTGGTATAGTTTGCGTTGGTTTTCTAGTTGGTGTAACGCTCCTTCGTAATTTAGCCCTGTTAAATTCTACGAATTTTTCTCTGTCTTTTCTATTGCTGAATTTATTTTTTCCCTGGTGTACTCACTTGTTTTTATGTTTTTTTTCTTTCTCGTAAACCATACGCTTTGCCTTATTCGTTATCCTCATCCGTCCTGATTGCTCCCTTTTACTAGTTTTTTAAAACTTTCAAACGGTCTGCCTTGCTGTAGCACGCCTTCATTCTTATTCCGTCTGTATTCTGTATAGTCTACTATCATTTTCTGGTACCCGATTTGTACTCGTTTGCCTTCATTTTTTCCATCGCAGTCTTTTCCTTTAGTTTACTCTGAATTTCAATCTCTCCCCAGGTCAAATCGTTTTCTATTATTATTTTTGTTCCTCGTAGGTTTTTCTTTGCCTTCATTATTTTCATCTTTTCTTCCCAATTCTCCAATCGTGCAATTATTACTTGTTTCGATTTGACTTTTCCTAGTTTAAAGGTTTGAGGCTTAATTTTTCTTCTAGCATTCTTTCAACATTTTCTTTGATGTTACTCTTCTGACACTGCTACCCTTTTATTACAATATTTAATTTTTTCTTTTCTTTTTTCCTGATTTTCCATTTTTTCCTCACATTTCTTGATTCTATCTTCAAAACTCGCTTTCTGTGCTTCCCACCTCTTCGCTTCGTTTTGCCATTGTTCCTTGACATTTTTAAACTCTCCTTTCATCTCTTCGTATTTCTTGTTGTATTCTTCTTTTAACTCTTCATGCTTTTTATTATACTTTGTCTTCATCTTTTCCCCCAGTTCTGCTATTTTTTGGAACACCAAATCCCACGACATCTCTTCATCTGTGGGTTCGGTCGTTGCTGGAAATCCGTTGGTGGGGATCTTGTAACTTTTTACACTTTTATGGAAAGCTAATTGTTGTATCTTCCACTTCTCAAAGTCCTCAGGGTTCTCTATCTGCCTTTTCCTCTTACTGTTTATATACTCAGTTAAAGTTGTAACACTTTTCGTTCTGGTTCTTTCAGTGGTCAGCTCATTACTCATTTACCGAAAATAAAGGAAACTTGGGAACAGTTATAAATTGCACAAACTGGCAACTATGTTTTGTGTTTTGCGCTTTAGCCTTAACCTCACTTCTAGCCAGGTGGTAATACCTTGATTTATTGAGAGGTTCTTTCCTCCGCCATGACACTTCGGTTTCCCACTGTTACCTTTCTCCCTGATACTCTGTTATTTCTTTCTTCTTCTTTTCAATAAAAGTACTCCACAAAGGTTATTTGTTGGAGCACTTACACACACCTATATTAACTCTTGTTTTTACTTGAAAAATTTTTTTAGTAAGAAACTACAATTCCATGGCCAACTTAATACCTCTATTTTCAGTCTTTTTGTATTACAATCGCAATTTCACAAATACACTGAAAATATTTTGAAAATTATTAATTTTAGGTATGGACATGCTTGATGAAAAAGGAAGAATATGAAACTAAGCATCGAATGATACGAACATCATGGGGGTGCCATTCAAAAAAATTAATAAAGTTGTTTTTACAAACAGTGACACTCCCTGTATATTCATAAAAAAATCTGAAAATTAAGATATTTCAAAATACTACAGGACGACCAAATTTTTTTTGTCATTTTAAAATAAACCAAAGTCGCCTAACAAATCAGTGGCGGCGACTGCAATAATCGTTTCGATAACTTATTTTGTCTTTGTACAATCTTCCGCCCCGTCTCATTTGGTCACCCTGTATATTTTCTCTTAAGGGGAATCGAAGGTCCCTATACCACGCATGTTAAATTACTGTATTCATGTACCTTTTTCTCAAATGCTAAGAGAGATAAGAGTGCTAAGATTTTGTGTGTATTATTACTAGTATATAGTCAAGCTGCTGTACAAAAATTATTAATTTGAGTTGAAAATTGAAAAAGTTATGAATTTTTTTTATAAATTTCCTTTTTGTTTGATGATATTTTCTCTCAAATTATTTTTTTATTCTTGGATTTTGGAAGATAGTTTGTTAGTTTTTGTACAGAAGGTAGTAAACATATACAGGTTATTATAAACAAAAATCATTTTTCTATTCCTCACAGTTTTTTTGAGAAAAATATAAAAAAAAACAAGTTTTTCGGGAAATCAATAAAATGTAAAACATTAGAACAAACGTTTTATTTTATCTTTAAAATCCACCTGGGACATAATCTGTATGATTCCCTTTTTCTCCTGCTATTCTTTTTCTTTTCCTCATGAGTCTTGCTTTCTTGGTAGCTTCCTGTGTTGCTCGTTCCACTTTCCGTAAACGTACCTCGTCCGCTGCTTTCAGTGCTTTTAGAGTGTGTGCACCACAGTCTTTGAAGCCTTGCTCTTTAAGAACTTCAATTTTCCCACAGTTACCTTCATTGAAGGTGACTAAAGCATCAAATACTCCTAGTTCTAGAGTTTTTTGGGTACCCTTGACCATATAACGTTGTTAAATGACTCATTAACATTTTGAGTCATGTCATGAAGACATTTTCTCAAGAGGTCAGGGTGGGCTAGAGCAGAAAATGTTGGTTTTATAGCTTCCATTATAGCTTTAGGAATGGGTTTATGGGTATAAGGCTTGTCCTCAAATTGTGCTTTCCGGGGGCGTCGGGCATAACTGATGTGTCGGGAGGGAGGGAGTGAGGGAGGGAGGCAGACAGGTAGGGAGGCAGGGAGAGAAAGCGAGAGCGAGATAGAGAGAGGGGGGAGGGAGAGAGAGAGAAAGAGATAAACGAGAGAGAGAAAGAGGGATCGCAGTGCATAAGTAACTTCTATTACAGAAAATGTTCATTAGTCTATACGCCGCTAGATGGCGCTAAAAATCAATTTTAACTCGAAGGGGGCCGGGGCGCAGACCCTAACACAAGTCCTGTCTTACAAGGCTAGGGCCACCTTATTAGAATACAATTTATGGCGGGGGGCGAAGGCCTACACCTGTCTTTACGTTAGAACCCACATACAATTGCACCAAGGGCGCCACGATAGGGGCCAAGTCCCGTGAGCTAGTTTCTGTACTTATTTATAAGGTTAGGGCCCCATAACAATGCCAACCAGGGGGCCGAGAACAAGTTCTGAAGATCTACACATGTCTTACAAGTAAGCATTAGGGCCCCTTATTAGAACATTGTATGCGCACGCATTTGCCTACCTACCACGGATTAAACTACGAAAGAGGCCATAATTAGGGTGAAAATTCCAAGGGATTAAAAATGACCACCAAAAAGAAACCATAGGTGTGAACTGACAAAAAGTTCTTAACACAACCAAAAGGGCTCTAATTAGGGCGAAAATTCCATCAATGGTTGAAAATGGCCTCCGAATAGAAGCCATAAGCCACGGTGTATGTTTGGTGAGTTTGAAGTCATGATTGGATTGGAAGAAACGGAGTTAAGGTTCTGAAGTCCGCACATTAGCGTTTATAAATATTTTTTTTATAACTTGTCAAAAAATGTTAATATTTTTTTCCTAATGTTAGTGTGCGAAATGTCAGTAACTTTTCACGTTGCCCATGGCAACATGCGCAAAATATTTTGCACACTAGGGCGCAAAATAAATTGCAAGAATCAATCACTTGAATAAAAGGATACTCAAATTATACTTTTAATTTAACGAAAACGAACAAATACTAAATAGCGGAACTTGCTATTTCCTGTATATCTGGTGGTGTACAGGAAAAGTCGTCGTCACTCGCGAACAAAGTTCAAAGAAATTCTCAAGTATAACAGTTTGGTAATTAATGCAACTAACCACAAGTTCTCAAAACGAAAACAAGAATGATTTTGTACAGGGTGGCCAACTAAGAATGCGAGGTCCTGTATCTGGGAAACTATCCACCGTAGAGACTTGCGCAAAAAAAAGTTATTGCTAAAACGGTTAATACAAAAACCTGGAAAATATTTTCAAGTTTCTGAAATGGCCGCTAGGGGGCGTAACTGCAATCTTGAATCTAAAAAAGTGATGTTTCTGTGAATTCTGCTATATTAACCTAATAAAAAATAACTGATCTTTAAAGTCGAGGATAATCTGAAGTTTTTTTGTTTGGAACTTTTTGACGTATGTCTTAAAATAAAGTGGTGGGAGATATTCAAAGGTTTCCTTAAATCTTCGAAACGGCTAAGCCGATTTTAACAAACTTGGGCGCATTGTAATGAGCTATTCTTGGACTACAAATATTATAATATTTGAAGTTTTGTTAGTTTTACTACATGTCGTAGCTAGAGGGCTTTATTCGACAGAAACGGTTAATTTTCGCAAAAAAATTAAATGCATTGGTTTGACTTTTTTTCATGAACAAGAAGCTAAATGATGCCTAAACAAGCTCGCGAAAACCGCATCTCGATATCTTGTTCCTAACCTAAATATCGGCCAAAGAAAACTTTATACGAAAATCCCTTAAATTTTTGTGGCCCTAAAAATGACCGATTTAAAGGAGGAAGGTTTTTAATGCCCCCGTAAATGCTCGAAAAGCTGACCATCACGCTTTATGCATTGCTGAAGCCTCTCGTGACTAGACAAAACTGCAGCTTCAATTTTGGCTCTCGGTATCTTACGTATTTCCGCACGAATCCGGTTTTTCATATCTTCTCTAGTAGGTTGAGTCCGAAACACGATTTCGTTTAAGCGCCCCCATAAACAAAAATCAAGGCAAGTTAAGTCTGGCGATGGCGGAGGCCATGGAAACAGACTTCCTCTTCCAATCCACCGCTATTGAAATACTGCATTAATATGCTCTCGCACATTAATAGCAAAATGTGCTGGGCAACTATCCAACTGCAAAAACAATGTTTGCCTTGTTTCCAGAGGCACATCTTCCAACAACAATGGTAATTGATTGGCCAAAAAGTCAACAAATACATTGCCATTTAGAGGTTGTTTGAAAAAATATGGCCCAATAATTCTGCCTCCCAGTATGCCACACCATACATTTAAACTCCAACGTCCTTGGCGCTGAACTTCACGCAACCAATGGGGATTTTCTGCAGACCAATAATGCATATTGTGCAGATTGACTCTCCCGTCACTACTGAAGGTGGCTTCATCGGTCCAAAGAATTTGAAATAAAAATTCTCTGTTTTCGCGTATCATGCCTAACATCCAATGGCAATAGTCTAACCTTCGATCAAGATCTTCCTCTTTCAAGGCCTGATGCGAAACGACATGATGTGGGTGAATTCTTAAAGTAATTAAAAAAAGTTTAAACGAAAACCTATATATTTTGATGGCCATTAGAACTTACCTGTGGTCCTTCAAAATATTTTGAACCGTTGTCCATGATATGCCCCACTTAGTGGATAATGCTCTTGTGCTAACATGAGGATTTCCTTCAATATAGCCCAGTACACGGTTAATATTTTCTTGTGTTCTTCCAATTCTTTGCCGTTTAAACGTAGGCCGAAAACTACCATTGGCTCGTAAGCTCGCCACTAATTGGGGAAACTCTTACATCGCAAGGACGCCGATTTGGATACCGAGCCGCGTAAACTCTTTTAGCTACTGCGGCATTCAAACCGCAAGCATATCAACAGCTTCATTATTCGTAAAACGCATTTTGAAAGCACAAAAATTGCTCAAAGTAATGCGAAAGTATTGACAACTATTGACAATTTGAGGATTGTGTATGTTTTGTTTAGGCATTTGTTTCCATTGCCTGCTTCTGTTAATTGTATTTTTCGTATAACTTTTAGCATTCCTTACTTGCCCGTAGTAATTTCAAAATGGGTAATTTTATTCTGGTGTATAAATTTACAAACATTTAAAATCGCAATTTCTAGGTAACCTATTCAAAGCCGAAATTGAAGCTGCAGTTTTGTCTAGCCATAAGAGGCCTCAGCAATGCACAGAGTGATGGTCAGCATTTCGAGCATTTACGGGGGCATTAGAAACCTTCCTCCTTTAAATCGGTCCTTTTTAGGGCCACAACTTACATAATAGAAACAATTCCAGAAAAATATAGTTAAAAAAAATAAAAATTTAAGGGATTTTCGTATAAAGTTTTCTTTGGTCGATATTTTAGGTTAGGAACAAGATATCGAGATGCGGTTTTCGCGAGCTTGTTTAGGCGTCATTTAGCTACTTGTTCATGAAAAAAAAGTCATACCAATCCATTTAATTTTTTTGTGAAAATTAACCGTTTCTGTCGGAATGTCGAACATAGCCCTCTAGCGACGACATGTGAAACTAACAACACTTCAAATATTATAACATTTGTAGCCCAAGAATAGCTTATTTCAACGCGCCCAAGTTTGTTAAAATCGGCTTAGCCGTTTCGAAGATACAGGGGGTTATTTAAGGAAACCTTTGAATACCCCCACCACTTTATTTTTAGACATACGTCAAAAAGTGCCAAACAAAAAAAGTTCAGATTATCCTCGACTTTAAAGATCAGTTATTTTTTTATTAGGTTAATATAGTAGAATTCACAGAAACATCACTTTTTTAGATTCAAGATTGCAGTTACGCCCCCTAGCGGCCATTTCAGAAACTTGAAAATATTTTCCTGGTTTTCGTATTGGCCGTTTTAGTAATGACTTTTTTTTGCGCAAACCTCTACGATGGATAGTTTCTCAGATACAGTACCTCGCATTCTTAGTTGGCCAACCTGTATAACAAAACGGTTATTTTAGTTCATATAGCATTTGAGCAAGTGTGACCAACCTTTGAACAAAACATCACCACCCTGCAGCATTAGTTTTATGTACTATAACAAATAAAACTGATTAGCGTAAGGGGTACAAAAAGTATCGTGACGAGAGTAAAACATCTTTAATTGAAAAAATTACAAAAAATATTTCTAGTATTGAAAACACAATGATTTTGGTACCAAAATATTCAGAAAAGGATAAACTTTCAATTTCTAGCATAAACAAAAAAAAAAGAATTTTTCGCCAATTTTAGACCTTCGACTCCCCTTAATAATGATACATGTATTGAAACGCTTAGAGAAATAAATAATTATATAAAAGAAATTGTGGAATTAATTTGTATTTAAAACATTAGTGCTACTAAATATGCAATTCCATGAGGTAAGCGTAAAAAATACAAATTTAATGGTAAGCTGCTCAAATTAGAACTATTTAACCTTAAAATTGCTACAATTCACGATTTTTGCTTCGAACAGAGTTGTGAATGCGAATCATTTTCTCTAAATTTAGCGTGTTTAATTCCTTTATATCCTATGAGACATCTTCATACTATCGTAAATTTAAATTAAATGTTAGTAGGATGATAGATTACTTAATGTGTAAATGAAACAGTACAGTCAACTGGTAAGCTTTAAAATAATTACCGGCTTTTACTCGACTAAGCCAAAAGGAACATGTTTGACGTATAGGGAATTAGTAATGTCAACCGCAGACATAAAACGACAAGTGTTTTACTTTATGGTAAATTTCACATGGTTTGTTTTTGTTTAATAATCACTACTAAATGACGTTTTATCTTCTATAATAAAGTAAGCGGTTATAATCATTTAGTGCACCATTTTAATTTATGAGCACGCTTCCTGACGGGCTGTGTTTCCAAACTATAGGTGGAAGATGGTCACAGTCCAGCACGAACCCGCGTCGCAGTCATGTGCCGCGTGTATGCAATTAGGAAGGACTGAAAAGGCATATAGGAAGGTTATAGGATACCTGGGAAAGTGTCCACTGTAGTTTGGAACACAGCCATGGTATCCTTACCTCCCAGGTATTTTGCTGCTTAATGCGTGTGGCATGGCTTTAGCTTTATTCGTCATTACAATCATTAACATTTGTATGTCATTTTATTTTTTTTTTACTCTTTCTATAGCACGTTCCATGTTTCTCCAATTTTAGTAGCATCGCACGAAATTTACATCGAACTTGAAATTAATGTCAATCTTCGTTCTGCTGCATGTCACAAGCTCTATTAAAAATTGAAATATATAAAAACAAAAGAGACTGCGACATTTTATGTGATTGAAGAGATGCATAATATTCGGATTTATGGATTTTTTCTACAGTTTAGTTGACATATTTCAATTATCTCGTTGTTGTACGAGGTAAATTAACTTTAGTGGGTGTAGTAGAGAGAATTGGCCGGCTTTTCAACCGATAACAAGTGAATAAATTACCCGTACAAATTCCTCTGACAGATGAGACAATGAAATCGAACAGAAAATTAAAATGAACGTCACTTGATCAAAATTTATTGTTGGTTTTATTGACTTACTTTCAAGTGAGCACGGTTAATACTAGTTGTAGCTAGCATGTCGCATGCATTTTTGTTTTGTTTCGTTTACGTCTACTTTCTTTGTTAAAGACACATAAATTAATACGAAATACGCTTTAGTCTACAAAAACAGGTGAGCGTGATGAGCATGAATCTAAGCGCTAAATTAGACGAGCTGCAACGCGGCGACAGACATTTAGAAACGACGGTGGCGCTATGCGAAATCCGTTCACAACTTCAAGAACTAACAAAATCCGTCGAATCGTGTCAATCGGAAGTGTCTGAAGTTAAGCGGGATATGGTGGCTATCAAACAAGAACTTGATACCGTTCAACAAGTTAAAGAAGAAATTGAGGAGCTGAGAGAGTACGTTGATCGGCTCGAGGAGCATTCACATCGTAGAAAACTGAGGCTTCTTGAGCAGGTTCGGTTCCCAAAAATCGAATTAGGATATAAAATGCGCCTAACTTCAACGCAATTAATTTGCCTTTTTTTTAGGGCCTGACATTTTTTCTCACCTACTCAATTTTTTCCGCCGTCTTGGGGATGCTGCAATTTGGATACAACACGGGAGTAATTAATGCACCGGAAACCAATATAGAGTACTTTATGAAAGATGTCTACAAGAGCAGATATGGGGAGGATATCCAAGATGAGGCTGTTCAAAGGCTCTATTCGTTAGCAGTTTCTATTTTTGCTATTGGCGGCATGTTGGGGGGCTTCATCGGGGGAATGGTGGCAAATAGATTTGGAAGGTAAGTAGTCATTCGCCTTCTATCCAGATTAACTTTTGCTTTATAGGAAAGGCGGGCTACTTCTCAATAATATATTAGGAATATGTGGGGGTTGTTTAATGGGGTTTACAAAAATATCAAATTCATACGAAATGCTCTTCTTCGGAAGATTCATTATTGGGGTCAATTGCGGTAAGTTACAGAATTTTGATTTTATTTAAATTAATTCAAACGTTTTTCAGGTTTAAATACGTCACTCGTACCTATGTATATATCAGAAATTGCGCCTTTAAACCTACGTGGTGGTTTAGGTACAGTAAATCAGTTAGCGGTAACTGTAGGACTTTTATTGTCTCAAGTACTAGGAATTGAGCAAATACTCGGGACAAACGATGGCTGGCCTTTATTGTTAGGGTTAGCCGTTTGTCCCGCCTTATTACAACTCGTACTACTGCCAGTTTGTCCCGAAAGTCCGAGATATTTGCTCATTACTAAACAGTGGGAGGAAGAAGCGCGTAGAGCGTTAAGAAGACTGAGGGCTAGTAATCAAGTTGAAGAAGATATTGAAGAAATGAGAGCTGAAGAAAGAGCACA
Source organism: Vesta saturnalis (assembly GCA_036346205.1). NCBI lineage: Eukaryota > Metazoa > Arthropoda > Insecta > Coleoptera > Lampyridae > Vesta > Vesta saturnalis. Next base: position 4,125,637 of record JARFJB010000113.1, on the reverse strand, counting down.
ACAAGCTGAAGCTTCGATTAGCATGATGGAATTAATTTGTTCGCCAACACTTAGATCGCCTCTTATTATTGGAGTTGTTATGCAGTTATCTCAGCAATTATCTGGTATAAATGCGGTAAGTATTTCATTACTTTAAAATGCAATTACACGAAGATTTCTTTTTTTAAATCCTAGTATGCATTGGTCATATTTGTATTCTAAAGTGCAAAATCATTCATACATGTAGATAAAGTTAATATTACTTAATTTGAGTACAAACACATAAAAAGCAATTCACAATTTTTACCAAACCATGAATATGTAAATATCAAAAGCGGGCAGAAAACGATAGCGCTAACAAGTCGCATTGTTTTGAAGATAGCTTGTACTATTGAAGTTTGAGGTCACAATCATGTCGTAATAAAACATCTAATTCCTCCTTAATATAGGCAAACTAGCAAATACTTGCAAGATATTTGATGACCCTCGCCAAGAATAAATCAGCTAACAATAAAAGAATCAGGTGCAAATAACATATTTAAAATTAAACAAAAATTGTTAACACAGTAAGTCGTGGCAAGTATGATGCATATAAGGGACATTTTTATATTTACGATATATACAAATACATAGAAAAAAACCTAGCACAAAAGAAATAGAATGAGAACAAAAGTGAGCAGTAATTTGAATATACAGGGCTTTTCACGATGAGCGTTAATTAGACGTTTCTGGCAAACCAGACAACGGATCAACCTGAAAATTTGACAGTATGCATAAATTAATATGATCTACACGCCTAAAATATTTTAGATGATACGACGTTGCCGCTTCTACTATAAAGTAGCGACTACTTTGATTTTTCAAATGGAACACCCTGTATTTGATATCATATTATGATTACCTATTACTTTGTCAACAACTTCATGTACTATTTCCCTATACCTATCTATTACCGTTTAAGAGATATAAATTAATTTCGATTTTTTTTTTACAAAACATGTTACTTTTATAAACGCTGATAATCTAGAACTCTCTGGTACTAAGACGATCAAATTCGAAATGGAGTGGAGTGATACCATGAGGATCTTCACTTCGAGTCATGTTTTTAATTGCCTCATACAGGGTCTTTAAAAAATGCAGATACTTTGTTCACATGAAAAAAGGAGTGGAAGTCAATTTTTTCAAATGGAACACCCTGTATATTTACACATTTTTGAGCTCTACATCCAATTTTAGATTGACTTTAATCAGATAATGCTGTTTCGATTTCGAACCGTTTTCGAGATAAACTGTTTCAAACAGAAACTGACGTGGTTTCCTTGTATTCATCACTTATTTTTGAAATTTAACAGATTCCGTTCGATGTTCCTTCATCAGTCACAGATAATACAATAAATAAATAATTATTAAAATACTCTTCAACCATCAAATGAAACTTCTCTTCAAACAATAGTTTGATTAATGCTGACACACAAATTGAATTAGTAAGTTAATTCTATTATCAGTGTATTTCAGAATACGTTCGAACACATCTCCACCTCTACTTAAACAAACATGTAATCTCTTCAAAAGATTTTCATGTGTAACGCTTCTGATTAAGTCTGGAGTTAAAACTATTGAAAGCAGTTCTAACTCTCGATTTCATATCTTCCATTGTTGTTACTGGGTTGGAGTAAACCATATTTTTAATGAAACCCCACACAAAATAATCTATTGGATTGCCATCTGGTGTTCTAGGAGGCCAACGAAAAGGTCCATTATTACCAATCCATCTGTCTTCGAAGATTTCTGTTAAAGCTTCGCCTACTGAACGAGAATTATGGGATGGAGCACCATCCATTTGGTACCATACACGTTCTCTTCCTGGCCTATTATTTAAAATCATTTGAATTCCATTTCTCAGTAAATCTTCATATTTTGTTGCATTCAAATTATCATCATAAAACTCCATATAAAAAATTAACTCATTCTTTATGGCACAAAATACATTAAATTGCCATCTTTCTTGAAAACTCGTCTGGCGCCCAATAATGACAGTTGTGTATGTTGAAAATTCCATTTTTTGTAAACTTGGCCTCATCTGTCCATATGATATTGTCAAGGAAATGTTCATCCTCTTGAGTCTTGACAAGTAACCATTCAAAGAATTCCACTCTACGAGGCATTTGTGCTTATTAAGAATGCCATAAATTGTCACGTAGGGTATACCTATCTCCCTTTCGGCCTCGTGTAGAGAAGCATTTGGAAATGCATATTAAAAAATCCCAAAACTGTTATGCCATTGTCATCATCATCCACTTCAGACTTTCTACGAATGATTTTTGGACGAAAGGTTCCATTCAACGTACAGTTTTGTAGTAGTCGATTTATCACATTATTATTCGACTTCGGAAGTTGTGGATATCTTTCATGAGATACTCTGCATGTTCTACTTGCAATTCTATTGCACTCACTATGAATAATTAATAAATTCAAGAAATCTTCATTACTGTAACCTAATCTTGACATTTTTCTATTATAATTAGTATCACAATCAGTCAAAACCACCAACGAAAGTTTGACGTTTCAAAATTGGATCATTTATTTTTCCAAAGCACACTATTAAAAAATATTAATTTTCAATGTACGGTAGAGACACTCAATACCTCAATGCATACAAATTGTAACTTTTTCTCAGGTACATATCAATTTCAAATTGGAGACTGTTGAAAAACTAAATCGAAAAGAAATTGTATTACGTAGTATAAAATAGATGTTAAATTTCAAAAATAAGTGATGAATACAAGGAAACCACATCAGTTTCTGTTTGAAACAGTTTATCTCGAAAACGGTTCGAAATCGAAATAGCATTATCTGATTAAAGTCAATCTAAAATTGGATGTAGAGCTCAAAAATGTGTAAATATACAGGGTGTTCCATTTGAAAAAATTGACTTCCACTCTTTTTTTCATGTGAACAAAGTATCTGCATTTTTTAAAGACCCTGTATGAGGCAAATAAAAATATGACTCGAAATGAAGATCCTCATGGTATCACTCCACTCCATTTCGAATTTGATCGTCTTAGTACCAGAGAGTTCAAGATTATCAGCGTTTATAAAAGTACATGTTTTGTAAAAAAAATCGAAATTAATTTATATCTCTTAAACGGTAATAGATAGGTATGGGGAAATAGTACATGAAGATGTTGACAAAGGGATAGGAAATCATAATATGATATTATATACAGGGTGTTCTATTTGAAAAATCAAAGTAGTCGCTACTTTATAGTAGAAGCGGCAACGCCGCATCATCTAAAATATTTTAGGCGTGTAGATCATATTAATTTATGCATACTGTTAAATCTTCAGGTTGATCCGTTGTCTGGTTTGCCAGAAACATCTAATTAACGCTCAACGTGAAAAGCTCTGCATGAGGTCTGAGAAAATACTTGTCGTTATCACTTGTCTTACGAGTTAATATTTAGAATCTTGGTAAATTTGGGAAGTTGTTGAGTACACTCCCGCAAAGGTTTCTAGCATAACATTTTTAAATATCGGCCTCCAGGGGGGTCCTCATACGCATACTACACCATCCATCCGATCACCACAAAACTTTGGCAAGTTCTTGAGTACACTCCCGCGAAGGTCTCTGGTATAAAAAATGTTTAAATATCTTCCCTTCCCCCCAGGGGGGGGGGGCGTTATATTCATAATACAACATACATCCGATCGCCATGAAATTTTGACAAGTTAGAGTACATTCACGCGAAGGTCTCTGGCATAAAAAGTGTTTAAATATTGGCCCCCTAGGAGGGAGGCTTTATATGTATAATACAACGTTCATCCGATCGCCATGAAACTTTGAGAAGTTGTTGAGTACATTCACGCGAAGGTTCCTGTTTAATATGTTTAAATATCGACCCCGTAGGGGGGGGCTCATTTGCATACTGCATCATTCATCCGATGGCCATGAAACTTTGGGAAGTTGTTGAGTACACTCCCGCTAAGGTGTCTGGCATACAAAATGTTTAAATATCGGCCCCGCATGAGGGGGGGGGGCTTGTATGCATAATACAATATTCATCCGATCGCCATGAAACTTTGAGAAGTTGTTGAATACATTCACACGAAGGTTTCTGGCATAGAAAATGTTTAACCTCCTTGGCGATAAGCCCGAGCACCATTCGGGATGAGGATTTACCTTCCAAATTGATAAACCCGAGTCAGACTCGTCAAAAAAAATGTTTTCCATGCCGATTAGACCGAGTCCAACTCGTTAAGAAACCCAGTACAGCTCGGGATGCCTAACAGATATATTGATAATGCCGAGTAGTCCTCGGGAAGTTCTTAAGAAAGCAGCCTCAAATCGACATACCCGAGCGTAGCTCGGGCGTCATTTTTCAGGCGGACGCCAAGTGTATTCGCCATAGTTCGTGTCTCACGAAGCTTCTCCCACCAATTTCAACTCGTTCCCGCTGTACGATATGCGGCTTCGCGGGTATCTGTGCATTTCGCCGCCAGTCTTTGGTTATCTATGATTAGTGTAGGCAACGATGTCGTCTTCTGAAAGTGATGCAAATTATTTGTGCGACTCGGACTACGACTATGAGAATTTATCGTCTGATGAGAGTGAGGATGAGTATCCGTTGGAAGAAACTGACAGTGATACATCCGACAGTTCGGATGATAATGTGCCATTATCAAGTCGAGTTTGGTGTCCTATAAAACAAGTGTCACCGCCACCGCCAAGATTTCCATTTTCGGGAAATCCCGGTATAAAAACGCAACCTAATGACAATGCGGATATTCTGCAGTACCTGAAATTATTTCTGGACAATGATATTATGGAAAGAATCGTAACGGAAACCAATCGTTATGCAGAACAGTATCTAGCGTCAACAATACTAAAGCGGTTTTCTCGTGCAAAGAAATGGGTTCCAGTCACTACTGATGAGATGTGGAGTTTTTTTGGGCTAATTATATTACAAGGCCTTTTGGGTAAACCAAAACAAGCTTGGTATTGGTCAACGAACAAAATATTGGAAACACCATTTTTTCGGCAAGTTATGACTGAAAACAGATTTACCCTTATCATGAAATTTTTATTTATTTAATCAACAATTCGATCCGGATACGCATGAAGCTCCAAAACTGAAGAAAATATATGAAATTTTTCAAGCCATAAATGAAAAATTTCAGACAGTTTACACACCTGAACGGGATTTGAGTATCGATGAAAGTTTAGTGCTATACAAGGGGCGACTAAGCTGGATCCAGTACATAGCTACTAAGCGGGCCAGGTTTGGCATTAAATTTTACATGTTGTGCGAATCAGATACAGGATATATTTCAAAAACTATCCTTTATACCGGTAAAGGAACACAGCTCGATCAAAGTTATAAGGAGCTCGGATTTACAACAAGCGTCGTATTATCCTTGTTAGAAAATTTCTTAGACAAGGGATATTGCATTACAATGGACAATTTTTACAATTCACCTGCATTATTTGATATCTTGATAAAACGCAAGACTGATGCTTATGGAACCTTACATCATAACAGAAAAGACGTTCCCGTAGGATTCGCGCAAATGAAATTGAAGAAAGGTGAGCACAAAGCCTGGCAAAGAGGAAAAGTATTAGCTCTAAAGTGGAAAGACAAAAAGGATGTTTCTCTTATCACTACCGTGCATAATACATCTTTTGTAGATGCAAAAACGAAATCAGGCAAAATTATTCCAAAGCCACAAATTGTTATGGACTATAATCATACGATGGGAGGTGTAGACCGTGCCGATCAGCAAATGACATTCTATCCGTTCATGAGAAAACAACAAAAAAATATTACAAGAAAATATTTCGACATCTTCTTGAGCAATGCATTTGGAATGCATATGTTTTATACAAAAAAAAATGATAAGAAAATAGAACACAGCGACTTTCTTTGGCGTTTGGTTAGAAGAATAATGGATGTACATTTACCAGCAGATACATCGGCCCCTCGTTCAAGTATTACAAGCCCACTAAGACTGAAGGAAGACATTTTCCGCGATATATTCCACCTACTGAAAAGAAGCAATGCCCACCCGATGCTGCATCGTATGTTGTTCCAAAAGAAAGACGGCAAAAAATTCGCAAGGAAACACGTTTTATTGTGAGGATTGTGGTGTTGGACTTTGTGTAATACCGTGCTTTGAAATTTATCACACTAGAGAAGATTATTGATGTGTTACCTACATACATATGTTTATATTCTAACAAAACGATATTTTTCGGTGATATACATATTATTATGCGCGATTATATACATGCATATCTCCTTTTTTCAGGAAGTTTTGAGTTCATGTTCGTTTATGTTCTGTAAATGTATGAATAAAATACATGCATTCGTTTATTTTATTTATCTATTATAAAATTTTTTTATTTTATTTTTTTTTATTTTTTTCTTTATTATTTTTTTTAAATTTAATTCACTACAAAAAACAGGAACAGACTTATCCCAACAAAATACGTTATAAAAATACATTCATTCACTGATTTTATTTATCTAATAGAATATTTTTTATTTTATTTTTTTTTTATTTTTTTTACAATTTAGTTCAGTACAAAAAACAGGGACAAACTTATCCCAACATATGAATATCCCTAGAATGGGATATCGTTTTGAAAGCCAATATTCCAGAACTGTGGTATCGTCAAGGAGGTTAAATATTGGCCCCCTGAGGAGGGGAGGGCTCATGCATACTACACCATTAATCCGATCCCCATGAAAGGGAGAGGGAGAATGTGTTTTATATTTGAGCGCAGCAAATCGCACCGAGTACTGCTAGTAAACTATAAAGTATATTTACCCATTATACAAAATCAATCAAAACTGAATGTGTTAATAAAATCACGGTTTAGATAGGTAGAATAACAAGTTGCATTGTTTCGAAGATCAAATCTACAGTTGAAGTTTGAGACAACAATCAGCATTTAGTAAATACTTGCCAGATATTTGATGAGCCTTTTCAAGAATAAATCAGACTTAACAATAAAAGAATCACATGACACATTCAAAATTTAGCAATAATTATTAACACAATAAGTCGTGGTAAGTATGGTGCATATAAGTGAAATTTTTATATCCACCATATACGCAAATACACAAAAACCCGTAGCACAAATTAAATAGGGATGAGCACAAAAGTCTGAGGAAATACTTGTAATTATCGCAATTTGACAAAAATGTTGTCGTCACTTTTCTTACGAGTCTTAAATAGATTGTTTAAATATGGTAAAAAAAATACACATCCAAATCTTAACAGGATTATTTCAGTTGGTAACAATAAACGATAAAGTATAGAATGAGCACAAAAATGAGTAGTAATTTAAATAGATGTTTACGCGTTTACGGCTGAGAACATACTTGTAATTGTCAAAACTTGACTGCAATATTATCGTTGCTACTCTTCTTACGAGTAAATATTTAGAATCTTAAATAGGTTGTGTCAATATAGTGAAAAATACACATTCAAATCTTAAGAGGGTTATTGTAGCAGATAACAACAAACGATAAAGTATATTTACCCATCATACAACAATCAAAACTGAATAATTTGTTAATCAAATCAGTTCCCCCACATGTCGCATTGTTTTCAAGACCGAGCCTACAGATGCAGTTTACAATTTTAATCATATCGTATTAAAACATCTAATTCCTCCTTAAGATAGACAACCTGACAAATATTTGCCAGATATTTGATGAGCCTCGTCAAAATAAATCAGAATAACAATAAAATGACACATTTAAAATTAAGCAATAATTATTAACACTATACGTCCTGGCAAGTACCGTTCATACAGGTGAAATGTAAATTAAACAAACTGAAAACATTACATTCTTAAAATTATAAATAATTACATAAAATGTAAAATCAAAGCTTAGTAGATATGCAACGACAAGAGAAATAAAAAACAACTAGCACAAAAGAAAGTGAATGACCACAAAAATGAGTAGTAATTTAAATAGATGTTTACACGATGAAGTAAGACTGAGAAATTACTTGTAACTGCCGCAACTTGACAAAAATGTCGTTATTGTTACTATTAACAATTATTATCAAAACCTCTTAATGCGTTTAAAGTGGTTATAATAAAATTCAATTATAGAACAGTTCTACGATTCTACTAAACTTTTTTTTACAGAAATTTTAGTTACAGTAACTAATGTTTACTAACATATTAAAATTTAGCTGTAATATGTAATTTCTATTGTCTAGTAACATTACTTAATCAAACTAATTAAAATTAAAAGAACATCCGTTATCGTAATAAAACATCTGATTCCTCCTTAAGATACGCAAGCTAGCAAATACTTACCAGATATTTGATCAGTCGCGCTGATTAACCAATTTTCTAATTTCACAAAATTATTGTAATCGAAACGTTTAGATTGTAAATATAAAAATACACCATAAAAACAAAACAAAAAAGATAAGTACTTATTTTATTATGTGTGATAATGGTGAAAGTTTACATTTTCATATAACAATAAAAGTGAGGCAAGACTTTTTAACACCCGATCATTAAAATTAGTTTTAGACAAATTTCCCGTTCTAAACGAAATTGTAAATAGATGATGAATGGAAAGAATCCTGCAGGGAATCCAATATTTTCTAACTTAAAAGTGGCCATCTCTCTTCTGCTGGTCTTGTCATTTTCAAATGCATCAGTAGACAGACTTTTTAGTCATGCAAAAAATATTAAAACTGATCACAGAAATAGTTTCCACACAGACAAATTATGGGCACTCTTATTTGCAAAAGCAGGAATTTTTTAGCAAGGTGGGTTCTTAAAATTTGAGCCGTCTGATGCTATGATGAAGGCTAACATTTATAAAAAATAAAATTTCATTATATCATTTTGTAAAACTGCAATCTTTTTATTTATATTATTGTTTTCTGTTTATTAGCTATAAGTAAGAGTTTATTATTTACTTTTATTTTTGTTTTTCTTTATATAAATGTTTATTATGTTACGTTATGTTCGTTGTATTTACCTCTCTGTATTTCGATACATCATAATTAATGAGAAAGACCAGACACAAAGACGTAACCAATTACTAATTACTGCGAACAACGACGATAAATAAAATTGATAACTGGCGCAAATGACACATTCAAAATTTAGCAATAATTATTAACACAATAAGTATTGGCAAGTGCGTTCCACACAAGGGAAATGTAAATTAAACAAAGTTAGAAAATTACAATTAATTAGACAAACACACTTATAGTGAAACTATAAATTTTTATATTTACGAGATACGCAAATACATAGAAATAAAAAACCCGTAGCAGAAAAGAAATAGAATGAGCACAAAGATGAGTAGTAATTTAAACAGATGTTTACACATTGAAGGCTGAAAAAATATTTGTAATTGCCAAAACTCACAAATATTGTTGTTACTTTTCTTACGAGTTAACGTTTAGAATCTTAAATAGGTTGTCAATATAGTGAAAAAATACTAATCCAAATCTTAAGAGGGTTATTTTAGCTGGCAACAACAACCTATGAAGTATATTTACCCCTCATACAGCAATCATAACTAAATTGTTTGTTAATAAAATCAGGTCCCCATATAACTAGTCGCATTGTTTCGAAAAGCAAGTCTACAGTTGAACTTTGAGATAATAAAATTTCAAATTTCTTCTTAATATAAGCAAACTAGCAAATACTTGCCAAATATTTAATTAGCCTTACCAACAATAAATCCGACTAACAATAAAAGAATCAGGCGCAAACGACACATTGAAAATTTAGCAATAATTATTAACACAAGAAGTCGTCACAAGTATGCTGTATATTACGACATTTTTTATATTCGCGATATACGCAAATACAGAGAAATAAAACACCCGCATCACAAACAAATAGAATGAGCACAAAAATGAGTAGTAATTTAATTACTTTTTTTACCAGTTAAAATTTAGAATTTAAAATATGGTGAAAAAATACACACCGAAATCTTAAGAGGGTTATTTCAGTTGATGACAATAAACTACAAAGTGTATTCATATAATAAATTAATCATTTAATACTATTATTGTTTTTTTTTTGTATTAAGACTATTTGATCAATAGTAATCAAATTAAAATTATTAAAATAATTTGCACAATATTTAAACATCGTTACGATTCATCACCTAATTACCAATTGCAAACCCCAATAAAATTAAACAATTTTAACACTAGAATTTTGAACCAGTTAAAAATATTTTGATCAAATACCAATATTTAATAGTGGTGGTGCTGGTTTTATATTAAGTGAGCACTTCAACGAGAAAAAAAATTAATGCACAAGAACTTTTGAACTGTTTTTGAAAACAGTACCAGCGAGTAAATATTCCCTTAAATTCGAAGACACGCATAGCAGGAAAAATACTCGTAGAAACAAAACATAAATCTTTGGACTAAAGCCTTGCACAAACACTAAAATTGCCAAAATAAATAGTGATATTATTTCTGAAAGACCATTTAAAAAAATTGACTCAGCAAATGCGAAGTAACGAATAACGAGAAAAAATACAAAGAAATTAGTGCCATAAAATTTGCATTAGTTTGACTTAAAAACCTGCACAAAAACTATAAAAAACACTCTTAAGTACAGCAAACACACCTAGTAACATTTACGGGAAAAATGGAAAGAAATAATTCCACGATTTTTAAATTCTGCACTAAAACATGCATACATTGTTGTGAATAGGCAAAAATAGGCAAAAAAGTACAACGTAACAAATCAAGAAAAAAGAGTTTAAACAAATGGTGCCATAATTTTGGACCATGTTTAGACTAAAGACTTACTCAATCTTCGATTTAATATATCACGAGGAATAATGGCCATAATGCCATAATTTTTTATTATTTTCAGTACCGAAAACTTATACAAAGGCTTCCATTGGGTAAACGCCCTCCCCCTCTAAAATCATAAAAAAATTAAAGCTAATGCAACCATAATTTCGAACTATTTTTGAACTAAAAATCATTTTAAAAATTCACCCCTAAGTATGGCGAACATCCTCTCTGAAATTCGACTTAATAAAACACGAGAAAGAATGTACAATATTAATCGAACAATTTTGGTCTCTTAGGACTAAATACTTGTACAAAGGTTTAAAAATATCCACCATTCTGTTGCTCCGTCCCACACCTCCCAGATACCCGGTAACAAAACATGAGAAAATAATGGGAACAAACGATGCCACCGTTTTGGACTATTTTTGAGCTAAAGATCTGCACAATGGATAAAAATAATGCCATAATTTTGGACCCTGACTGGGCTAAAACTTATACAAACACTATATAATCATTCTCCCCTATGTTGGGTAAACACCCCCTCTAAAATATGAACTATTTAATAGCGGAAAATATGGAAACTAGTGTTTCGATTAATCCGGTGAAGGGCTGAGGCATAAAAAACGTTAACATTGAAAAAATGGCATAACTTTGGAACCGCTGCAATTTAAAAAAAAGTCACACTTTCGGATACTTACCGAATAATCAACAATTAACATTATTAACACAAAATTGTTTGAGATTCTGTGGTATGCCCAACATCATTAATTTTATGGTGGTATTCGAGACTTTTTGGGCGCCGCGATCCACATTTTCCTGAAATTTTTGATTGTTTGTGCTTTTTTGTTTGTTAACTTCAAATTCCTTTCGATAGGCCGAAGTTCTGGCCAATTTGGTGCGTTAACCTCCCTAGGCACCAAAACGATGTTGTCTTCATACCACTTCATGGTCGCCTTACAATAGTGACATCGGGCTAAATCCGCCCAAAAGAAAGAAGAAACCTTGTGTTGTCGCTGAAAAAGCAACAATCTCTTTGAAAACATTCCTTAACATAAATCTCAGAATTTACAGATCCAGATCTCGCAAAAGATTTGTTTCTCTCCACAGTTGCAGATCACCTGCCAAACAAGAAACTTTTTGGGGAACGTCTTCTTTTTGGTCAGGAATTCTTTGGGTACATTTCCTTGTCCACGAGAAACATAAAACTCTTCGTCGGGTAGTTGAAAAAATTGCAGAGAAGGTATGTCTCATCGTCCATTACGCAACAATGTTTGCTTTGAAAGAAATCAGCTCTCAATTTTTTATCTCGTTTTTTTGCCCATGTGTTCTTCTCTGCATTTCTGACTGGAATTGTTTTCACTTTTTGCGATTTAAAGCCGTGTTATCTTTAATTCTGCGTACTGACTTTTTTGACACTTTTTGATCCAATTTCTGATTTGAGATGTTTGGATGCTTCTTCATCTTAGACAGCCTTTTGTACCTTTTTTGTCGAGTGAAACCCCTCCATGTGCAAGTTGTTTGTACTTTTTAACGTTGCGTCCGTTCTTTGACGAAGAGGTTATTTTCACTCTATTATGTGCAGATTTTCGCAATAGTCCTTGTTCAAGCCCTTGGTTCAATAATAATGCGAAAGTGTGCCACTGTTTACATTTTTTTCATTATCTATTACATCATTTTTTACAACGCGGGGGATATTTAACTTGTTTGCAGTAGATTTTTGGGTAACTGATTGTATTCCAAAAATAGTCCAAAATTATGTCACTTTTTTAACGAAGAAGGTGTTTTCCTTACTTAGGGCAGATCTTCCAAATAGACATAGTATATGATAATCATGTTATGCAAATGGTGTTTACCCACTTAGCGATTGATTTTTTAAATAGTCTGCGCAAGTTTGTAATCCAACAATTTCCCGAAGGTGTCACTATTTGTTTCCATTTTCTAGCTCTTTGTGCGGAAGACGGTGTTTCTTCTACTTAGGGGGAGATTTTCGAAATAGCGTGGCGCAATTTTTTTAGTCCAATAATGCAAAATTATACCACATTCTCCATTTTATCTAGATTTTCTATCAGTTAATTTTAGATTGCCTTAGCTCGCTTAGAGGTAGATGATTGAAGTGGTCTTTGTGCAAGTCTTTAGTCCAAAATTATTTTTTTGAAGATGAAATTGTTTTTCCTACTTAGAAGCAGATTTTCGAAATAGTGGTGCAAGTTTCTTATCTAATAATAATAGTGCGAAATGTTTTTATTTTTCCGCGTTATTGTTTGATTTTACCTTTCCACTTTCCACGTTGTTCATTGACGAAGAAGTTTTCCCTCCTTTACGAATACATTTTCCGAATAACTCTTGCGCAAGCTTTTGGTACAATAATAATGTAAAATTATGCCATGGTGTGTCAATTTGTTCGCATTTTTTATGACGTCTTTTATTGCGGAGGAAGGGGATCAAGTGTCTTGTTAGGAGTGGATTTTGAAAATGGTTTTTGTGTAACTAATTAGTCCAAAAATACTCTAAATTGATGTCACTGTTTTTTCCGTTTCTTGACGAGGAAGGTGCTTTTCCTGCTTAGGGGCAGATTTTCGAAATAGCCCTGGTGTAAGTTTTTAGTCCAATAATAATAGTGCGAAATTATTGATTGTTTTCCTTTTTCCTAATTATTGTTTGATTTTACGGAGATGGTGTTTAACTACTTAAGGGTTGATTTTCCAAATAGCCTGTACAAGTCCAAATTAATGTCACTGTTCCTTTTCCACGTGATTTTTTGACGAATCCGATTGCTCCAATTTCTGATCACAGTGTCCAATAATTGCGGCTGTATTTCGTCAATAACTTGACGAATATTGGCTTCCAAATGTTCCAAAGTCTGTGGCTTGTTGGCATACACTCGTGCTTCTATGTAACTTCGTAGAAAATAATTCATAGGTGTCAAATCACATGACCTTGGCGGCGAATTCACAAATCCTCGTCGTGGGATGATCCAATCTCCAAACTTTCCCTCAGCAAATGGAGTGTGGCATCAGTTATATGGCAGGTAGCGTCTCTTGTTGAAACCACATATCTTCAATATTGATGTTCTCAAGTTCTGGCCATAGAAATTCGCATAACATGGTACTATAGCGGTAGCCATTGACGTTTGCGGTTTTTCCATCCTCAAAAAGAAATAAGATCCGAATATGCCGCGATGCCATAAACCGCACCACACTGTGAGTTTTTCAGAATGCAACAGCATTTCATACAACACTTATGGGTTGTTCTAACACCAATATCAGCAATTTTGCTTATCAACAAAGCCACTTAACCAAAAATGTGCTTCGTCTGAGAAGATGATTTTTTGGCCAAAATGAGGATCATGTTCCAAGTTCTCAATGGCCCAGTCAGCAAACTCCCGTCGCAATCTGTAATCGTTTGGCTGAAAGTCTTGAGTCAATAGGAGTTTATAAGGATGTAAGTCCTTATGCAAAAATCTCCAAGTTAACGTCTGAGGAACCCCCAGTTGTTGTGATCGTTTGAAACTGACAAATTTGCGCTCTTCATTGTCTTCTCGGTGAGTTATTTTCTTGCAAAGTCAAATCTTGTTCAAACTTTCGCACAGTGCGGCGTATGACGTGCGCAGAAAACCGATGACGACGACCCACTTCTCGAGTTATTGAGCTATTACTTTGGTAATATTTTTTTATTACTTCCAACCGCTCAAGAGGCGTCAAATACTGCATCTTGAAACTGCACACTATACTGAATATCTTGACACCTTGAAAAAAAATATATTTTAGAAACCGAGAAATCTCCATTGAAAATAGTATCACTCCTATTGAAAGACCCGTTAGTTAGTCTATAATTGCGTCACTGTTTATCGTTGTCCGTTTTTTGAAGATAAGGGTGTTTCGCTACTAGAAATAGTGTTAGTGCAAGTATTTAGTCCAATAATAATGCAAGATTACGCCAATGTTCATGCCGGTATATGTATCTGAGGAAATCCCTTGAATAAACCTCACACAGGGTAGACGGTAACGGAAATCGAACCCATTACCTCTCGAACGCTAAGTAGATTGTGTTACTACAGGTCCAACCGGCTCGGTAACTACTTAAGGTTTGGTTTCCTAAATAGCTTTTGTGCTAGTCGTTACTTCAAAAATAGTCCAAAATGATACCACTGTTGGTAACCATTTTCTACTTCGTTTTTTTGATCAGAAGGGTGATTTCCCTACTTAGGGGCTCTCGTTTCTATTATATCATTTTTACTGGTGGAGGAGGGGATATTTGGCTTTTATCATTATTTTGTGTCATTTAACGACGGGGGACGCCCTTTTGGTGTAAACTGTTTTTTTGTGCAAGTTTATAGTCGACATTCCCAATTTAGAATGGCAACATTTCCAAAAATATTTTAGCGGCCTACACTGCCCTTGCGTTACACAAACACTGTATCATTTTTATATTGTCAGCTTGTATTGAAGGGTTTTCTTAAATATTAAAACTATATTGTACAAGAGGTTCTTGATAAATAGACTAAATAATGTAGAATCAAGGATTAAACCTTGTGGCACCCCATATCTGTTCCAATTTTATATGAGTGTAGCTTTGGCATTAGTAAAACATGGCGAACCAAGTCAAAAACCTAGTTAAAGCATTATTACCTTTTTAATTTGATTGATTTAATGAAAAGGATACAACATGCTCTTTTTAAAATAAATAGTCTTTTAAAAATCCCCACATAATTTCTTAAAATGATTTTGAAACAAATACAATTACATACATATCCCTATGGATGTAAGTTACAGATACAATATAAGTTACATTATTATAATTATCAATTACCTCTCAACCAATATTTGTTAATACTCAAAGAATCAAAACTCTTTATACGCTGAACAATGTCAATCAATTTTTACTATGGTGTAGGATTGAAAAAGAAGATTGGTTTCATTTGTGTACCTATAAAGAAGGTTAAGTGAAGAGAAGCATTGTCAATACCATCTACGGGATCTACACAGTAACTTTGTTCATTTTAAAATTTGTGGATAAAAAGTACGGATCACAATTTTTATAGATCGCTAATACTACTTTAAATACTTCTTTGTTGTTACCGGTCGTAATATTATTAAGCAATGCTTTGAATTCAGTTAATTGTAAGCGGAAGATGCATACAATCTTCATCATTCCGCTTGCTTACACACTTTTAGACCTTGCGATAGGTTACACTAATGGGTTTTGGAACCTATTACAACAATTTTCTTCATTCATTTTCACAGGTAGGGAGCATTGCTTTTAAGTGTAGATATTAGTTCGGCTCTGGAACTGGATTCACACTTTATTCCAGCATGCAGCATATTGCATTTTAATAGTATATTACATAAGGGTGGTAAGTAGCCTGTTACGCACGAGTACATTATTACGATCACAAGCGGGTGAATGTCGTAATATAAACGAGTGCGTAATTGGCATTATCACCCGAGTTGTGAACTATTCCTTTTCTACGTCTGTAGAGTATAAGAGCAGTGACCTATGAGCAATACGGCATTATCACTAAGTAAGTTTGTTTTAATACCTTTGAACGTTTTATACACGTACCTATTTCTGTAGTAAACGATCCTATAAAAATTACTTACTGCATAAATGTATGTAATCGTATGCAGTTGGACGGGCCTACTGTAACCGACCCGCTTCCTTTTTTCTTGTTAAATTAATCTTTTTGATTTTTCAATTAAAATGAGTGTTGATTAATTCTTTATATGCCTCGGCTAATAACTCAGCGCAATTTATTCAAAACAACAGACAACACGATTTTAAATCGTCATTACAAAGAAAACCAGGACGCGTGAACTTAGGGCACGCCGGTTTAAAGCTACCACTAAACATGCAATTGAAAGCTGACGTAATAATCCTCTAGATATCAATTCATTCCAATAATTACTTTTTTTTTACGTTTACTGAATTATTATGTCACCCTTTTAATTATTAAGCATTAAACAAAATATATGCAAAAATCTGTCTAAATTCGCGATCTTCTTTCTTCGATTAAGCAAATTTTCTTATAAAGGGTGCAGCTACCTGTATCATTGCCTGGAATGTATTGCACTTACAAACCTTTACAACTTTACGATTTACAGCGTTTTAATTCACTGTAACACTTTTATAACCGTTATTAATAATTGTTTGCAGATAACTTGTAGCACTTGCTTGTGCTATAAAGATTGACCAGCGTTCTCTTCCGCTGTCAATCACCTACTCTCACTTTCGCGCCGATGTTTGCATCTCAATTTCTGCACACTCGTAACTTAATCTACATACAACTTAATACTACCATATGCGAGGTAATTTTCATAAAAGCACTTATACAGGGTATTGCAGAGTAATAAATCTCTTATACTAAATTGAAATAAAATTACATTTCTGTGCTCATTCACGAGGTGTTACATATATTACAATTTTTTATCCTTCATTTCAATTTCCGCATTAAAAGCTAGAGGTAAAATTCGAATTAAAAAAGTTAGAACTAGTGGCGCCACTGGTTTTATTATTAACATTGAAATTAAACAAATTAACCGCAATTTATTTATGGTTAAGGATGATATGAAACTTTATTTTATTAACATTATCGTTCTAAAATAATGTTAAACTTAAATAAAGCACTAAGTATGTGTGAGTTAAAGAAGAACTGATATATTTTTGTGTTTCGAACTATTGCAGTTTATTGCAAAGATTTACGACAATGGACTATGATTTTGAACACTGAAGTAAAGGGTATAGATACATATGTGGGTTTTGTAAATTGCATACTATATTGTACTGACAGTTGAGCCTTTATTAAACACAGAATTATTATTGATTGTCTGCTAATTTTTATGACCCACATGTACTTTAAAAAAGTCAGCAAATCACTAACTGACATTGTCCAATTGTATAATTCCGGAAAACCATGTTTTCTGCTTTTAACACTATTAATGAAACAATTCTAAGAAAAATAAAGAAATAAATAAACTATTTTTTTTTCAGGTTTTTTATTATTCAACTAGTTTATTTACGAGTTCAGGACTATCGGATGAAAGTGCAAAATTTGCAACGATCGGTATTGGAGCAATTATGGTAGGAATGACGTTAGTATCAATACCACTAATGGATCGTACAGGAAGAAGAACACTTCATTTATACGGACTTGGTGGAATGTTTATATTTTCAATATTTATTACCATCTCATTTTTGATAAAGGTTTGTGTAGTTAATTGAATTTTAATAACCGAGTAACATGCAAAATTGTGACTGAGTGAGCACAACACTAAGTTTGTCACATACCTTTTGTTTATAAAATTCTTTTTAGTTTGAATCAGCTTTGAGTTAACAAGTGCAGCCTTCACTAATCACAATCTATTGATTTAGTCAATTACGTAAATGTTGCTTTTTTTAACAAGCTGCACATATTATCTCATTTGAATTTTTACAATATTAAAATGTATATACACTCTTAAAGCTCAGCCACAGTGTTGTACCTTAAGCTTTAAACATTGTTATTAACATTTTTACACGAGTGTGCTGCTGATACAGCACTTAGTATTTTATCTAGTTGAGGGTAGCCGTTTTAAGACATGGCTAACAATTTTTCTGTTGCTGTAGATTGCTTAAAAAATCAGAGAAGTCTAACGTATTTTTGCAGCTAATCTAGATATTAAAACGAAATTTCTGCTATATAGTAAAAATTTCGTTTTGTAAAAGGTTTGTATTACTTAATGTGGTGTGCCTTTAATAGTGCACACTGCACAGTATGTACTCCGGCATGTCATTTAATTTCATTTTGCAACACCTTGCAATATTTTAAACAGTTTCTTTACTCATTGATCACAAGCACTTCATCAACACTTTTATGCATAATGCACATTACACTTTTAATTCACAGAGTGACTGTTAGATGACACTAAATACTACACATTTTGCTTAAACCTGACCAAGCTTTTTTGCCATTTCCCTCTCTGTTAATAACTACTTTCCGGACAGGTGGAGGAGGGACACTGTACATAAGTAAACCCATCACAGCTAAAATTGCATGCTGTGAATTTACACATTTTTTTTTGGTTTGCATGCACACCTTGTTGCTAGAGTATGATTCCAGATTAGATGCTAATTAAATAAATTATTATATCTGCTATCAAAGTAGTATTTATGATTTGGTGGTCACTCCTCCCAGTCGGGAAAGAACATAAATACTACTGCCTGATAGGAGTTTTTTGGCTACGTGCAGGAAATGATCGATTGGATGTCCTACCTCTCAGTTGTTTCAACGTTAAGTTTCGTTGTATTTTTCGCCGTTGGACCTGGTTCCATACCATGGATGATTACAGCAGAACTATTTTCACAAGGACCACGTCCTGCGGCAATGTCCATAGCTGTACTTGTTAATTGGATGGCCAATTTTCTTGTTGGGATTGGTTTTCCAAGTATGAAGGTAAGTTAATTGCCTAAATATTTTTCATTTATCTGTATTTGTTAACACATGAAATATTTTTGTTTTTAAACTAAATAACTAGTTGTTACAAAATTTGCAATGTTCTTTCGTACAATTCCTTTATACGCGAAAAAATTACTTTTATACGTAATTTCATATTGAACAATGAAATAGTTTACTCCTTATTACTGTTAGACGCGTCCACACTTCACAGCAGAAGTCGTGGCAAATTGACTAACTTTCTAAATGTATGTTGAATTACCTTTGTTATGAGAAAGGTAGATCCCAAATTATTGCCAAAAATAACTAAATACGATTTCAACTAATTAAAATGAAACGAATTTTGCTGTTGTAGCGCAATATAAATGTTGCAGGCATAACAACAATCACAAGTTAATTTTCAGTTTATTCTTGTAAGTGTTAGGCAACTAAACATACACTGAAGTTAAATGTACCTTAAACATGATAATTCGTGTACGAGGGCTATTTTTTTCAAGTTTTGGCAAACTGAAAATATCTGGTGTGGAACACCACTCGACCTTTCAACCTACAAAATGGAAATTAAAAGAAATGAAATAATTTTAATAACATGTTTGTTAGGGTAACTATGGAACCCCTTTTATAAGAAGTTCATTACGAAAATAGGCAACATTGTAAAAACAAAAAGAATAATCTATATCAGACGTTTAAAAATTCATATCAGACAGAGCTTAATAGACATTTAGATGCTAACTTAAATTAAAAGAAATGAAATAATTTTAATTTCTATTTTTTTAGGATAAATAAGTAACCTCTTTTTTATACGTTCATAATGAAAACTGGCAACATTGTAAAAAAACAATAATCTATGTTAGAATGACGTTTAAAGCTTCACGTCAGATAGAGATTCATAGACATAAATACACGTTAACATAAAAAATTTTTAAAAAAATATTTATAATACATCTTTACCATTTTCAATCATGTTTATTTAATTTTTACATTTATTTCGCTTTACATTAAAAAACTTTATAAAGAAAATCTATGTAAAATTAAATTTTCTTTAAAAAACTCCTCTACACTTTTTCTTATAAAATTAATCGTTATTCAGATAATGAAAATATCTGGTGTCAAAGACCACACGGCCTTCCAACCTACAAAATGGGAATTAAAAGATATGAAATAATTTTAATAACATTTTTTTTAGGATAACTATGCAACATCTTTTATAGGAAGCTTGTTACCTAAATAGGCAACATTGTAAACGCAAAAACAATAATCTATGTAAAACAGACGTTTAAAACTTCATGATAGACATCTACTTAGATGCTAACTTAAATTAAAAGAAATTAAATAATTTTAATTACAATTTTTTTTTGCATGATTGAGCTTTTTCGTTTATTTACCATATCTGTTTCCAAGAGAGCAGGATATGTTTACTGGTTGCGAGGCCCAACTCGTCGTTAAGATTTTACTTACAGACATCTTTTACTTACCAACGTAATAGATATTTATGTATTAAGGGCATAATCAGAAGATTATGCCTCGAGGAAATGTTAAAAGCCCGACGCGTGGTACATACAATGTTTTATTTTATTTTGCACCATGAAACTGGAACAAAATATTAAAAAGATTCAGTATTTTCGACAAGTTTTTAAATGCAAATGCAGTGAAATAAAGTCGACAGTAGGCTAATTTGTTGTTACTAAGATACTGTGATATTGCTATTATATATCATGTCATGTGTTGCATGCTGCTTAGCATCAATGACATTTCCGTGCTATAAAGACCACATTACGCCCGCATTTGGAGGCGTATAAAGAACATTATGGTGGCAAAATAAAATAATAGTTATTAATGATACTATATTCGATATAAACGTCATAATGAAACGCGTGTAAAGTTAAACCACGAGGCGTTATCCGAGTGGTTTATTTACACAAGTTTCATTACGAAGTTCATATCGAACGTGTATCATTCAAAATTTTATTTTATTTTGCCACCATAATGTTCTTATACGCCTCAAACGCGGCGTAATGTGGTCTTTATAGCACGAAATGTCATTGATGCTAAGCAATGATTGACAGCAAACACTGACATGATATATATAGCAATATCACAGTATCTTAGTAACAAGAAATTAGCCTACTGTCGACTTTATTTCACTGCATTTGCATTTAAAACTTGCTCGAAAATACTGAATCTTTTTAAAATTTTGTTCAAGTTTCATGGTGCAAAATAAAATAAAACATTGTATGTACCACGGGCATAATTGTAGATTATACCCTTAATACATAAATATCTATAATCTACGCCAGTCCAAATAGATTTTCTTTGCATAGATTCGATTTGTTTACAATATCAGAAACGTTTTTGTAAATAAGAATTCAAAATTATTAAGTGCCCATATTAATCGATGTTATAGTAACCGCGCTTGTTGATTGTTGCAATTTTTACGTTGACAACGTCATTATTTGCGTTCAATTTTGTGCTTTACGTGAGTTTCACGCACTGATGGACTGAATTTAACAAATTGTACAGACTTTATATATAATGTTTACAATAAATAAATGTTGGTAAAGATTTTATAATGAAGTAAAAGTTGTAACTAACTTTCTTTTTGCCTGTTTTTTATTTTAAAATTTGCGTGTTATTATGAGTTCATAATGGCACTGGGTGCTATTATGAAGGCCATAATGACACCCAAATGAAGATGATAAATATGTCACAATGACACTGGCGTAGATTAAGAACATTATGGTGGCAAAATAAAATAAAATAATATATAGATACTATACTTCATAATAAGAAAACAAAATTTAATTTATATTTAAAACGTCGCTTTTGACTTTTCGTTTATTTAGTAGAAATTAAATAATTTCATTTGTGGTAAATTTAATACAACCATGTAAAAAACAGTATGAGCACCATGAACATTAAGGGTTGTACCAGTGTCCTGCCAAATTGGAGGCTTCGCTATAACATGGCCGTCGACCGGTAAACGTCCCTTACTGTTTTTTATACTCAATATGCTATAGGATAATTATGCAACATCTTTTTTATACGTTCATAACGAAAACAGGAAACATTGTAAAAACAAAAACAGTAACCTATATTAGAACGACGTTTAAAACTTTAAGTCAGATAGAGATTCAGACATAAATACATGTTAACGTAAAAAAAATTCCAATGTCTCCCACTTCAATACAATTATCCATAATATCGCTTCAGCATTTTCAATCACATTTATTTAATTTTTACATTTATTACGCTTTACATTAAAAAACTTTGTAAAGAAATTGTATGTAAAATTAAATTTTCTTTAAAAAATACGCCTACACTTTTTCTTATAAAATTAATCGTTATTCAGATAATGTAAAAATTTGAACTAACACTTACATTCTATCTTAGGAATTTTTTGCCGCTAAATTCGCGTAATATCAAAAATTTGCATTAGAACATAATTAATCGATATGTTTAAGGTCTATATCCAGGTATTTCTATATGTTTTAAATATGCACACGCGCACGCGCGCACACCGACACCTACGCACCGATACACCGATGCACAGACGCACCGACGTACAGACGCACAGACCCACACTCAGACACACCGACACACAGACACACAGACGCAGACTCACAGACAGACAGATACATAGACTCACACACACACGCACACACACGCGCACACACACACACACACACACACACACGCACACACACGCACACACACGCACACACACACACACACACTGCACACACACGCACACACGCACACACACGCGCACACACGCGCACACGCGCGCACACGCGCACACACGCGCGAGTACGCGCACGCACGCGTACACACGCGCACACACGCGCTCACACGCGCGCACGGGCGCGCGCACGCCCACTCACACTCACACGCGGACGCGGACGCAGACACAGACACAGACACACACACTACTGAAAAAGAGATTTCACTTCCAGTAAAATATTTTAGAGACGTTTTGTAATTCAAATAAGTTAAATTGTAATGTTGTTAATGTGGAATGGTAACTAATTAAAAATCTAAAGATTGAATATAAAATTATCAAAAAACCTCAAATGCAAATTGAAATGAAATGAAAATAAACAATATAACATCATCAGAAATTATGAAAAGCTAACAGCAAATCAATTTTTATACGTATTTAAATATCTAATTCTATAAGCGAACAAAAATATGAACACAAATTATCAATATAAAAAACACACTACAAATATTTTTCAAACTGTACACCCTCTTTTTGGATGCAGACTTCGCATAGTCTTCTAATTGAATTTATAGAGTTATGGCGCTAATTGTGTCACACTAACACTTTCTTTTTAACTCATTCGCAGTATTATTAGTTCTTTTGTATATAATGTTTTTCAAAAAACCCCATGAAAAGAAATCTAGAGGTGAAAGATCGGGTGAACGGGCAGGCCACAAAATTGGTGCTGTCGTTCCTATCCAACTGTTAGGAAAACTTAAATTTAAGTTGTCACTAACTGCATGGGAATTATGTGCGGTAGCTCCGTCTTGCTGAAATATGACATTGCAATATTGTGCTAAAAGAAGACTCTCTAGAAATCCCTCCAAATGAATTCATAGAATAAAGTGATATTTCATTGAGTTTAATGTTCCTTCATACATGTGATAATAAAAACGTCCGTGTTTAATACACCACCACACATTTATTCCAAATTTCCCTTGCCTCCTGCGGACAACACTGGCATGAGCGTTAGTATCTGCCCAGTAAGGTAAATTGTGATTATTAAAAATATCATCACTACTGATACGCGCCTCGTGTGACCATGCAATAGAGTTTGAAAAATTAGGTATATTTTGGCACTGACTTACTTATATATCAGTTACAAAACTCGGTACGCCGCCTTCTGTCGTCTATAGTCAAAAAATGTTCTTTCCGAAATCTATAGCAATGTGTTTCTTTAAAATTCGAATGACTTTGCTTCGAGATACGCTTAGATTAACCATTTGTCTAGATGAAGTTGTTGGCTCTGCTTCGACTTGTCCTAAGACGACCATTGAATTTTCTTCAGAATTTCGTTTAACGTAAGTTTTTTTGACCTGGGATTTTTAAAATAACCGAATTCAATTAAATTTTTCTGTAACCTAAAATTAATTAAGATATTATTTTGAGCTAGCAAAAATTTTAATTTCTATTAACTATACCGTTCAAAAATATTTTTATTCGGCTGCTGCCTTTCAGCAAAATTTTGTAAATATAATTTCTATGTCACATTCTTATCACCTTCGGATAATATAAAACACTTTAACGTGCAAAATTTTTCTGAATTCGTATAATTACGCATATTAATAACTAATTTCCAAGATCACTTTATTGCACACTTCTAATTTTTAATTTATTATGTGACATATAGGTATCATTTGTTTTTACTTAAATAAATCTTAGCTTCTTATGTCTATTGTGTATTCTTAATATAAAACGAAAATTAGTTATTAAAATACCATAGAAGTGTTATATATTGTTGAAAAGCACAAAAAAATGTCATTTAAAAATGTCATAGCCAACTATGGTTTCCATATAAAAAATACAACTTTGTCATATCGATTTAAATTAAGGAGGTATTAAAAATGTGAATGCACTAACAGATTCTACTTAAAAAGTACATTGAGAAAGATTTTACAGTTTGTCGATACATTCAGAAATAAAAAAGTTAAAGCGTTTCAAAATCGCCATTTTTTCAATTTTGGCTAATTGCGCAATAACAGTCAGAGATATCTTGATTATGACTCTTGGATCTTAATTAACACCAAAATCGAGCACAAGGACCCCATATTACTTTTTGTCTATCTGTAATAGAAAGCGTACTTCCCATAAGAAAACATTGAAAATGAATCACCCTGTACAAGCGTTAAACATTAAAAACTACTTATAAATTGTATTTTGACTTTTTGATTTAAATACAAGACATTTGACATTACCTACATTAATATTTGAAAGTGCAACTTAAAACACTATTAAAATATGTATTAAATAAGAAGTGAATATCCCAAATGTAATTTTTATTTTAGAGTTGAATTAAAGTGTAAAGGACACGTAAAACATGAAATCAAAAAAAATCAGATTCATTTTTGCATTGTAGGTAGAGTTGTATCAGCTTAAATTTTTGAAGATTAGAAATATTTTTAGTCACCTCTTCGAGGCCGGTTTTATAAAAAAAAAAACATTTTCTCGATTCTCTTGGGGATATATTTATAGATATATGGCCGCTCTGTATCTTTATCCAACCATAGTAACAAAGTTGACGTATACTTCCCGAAATTCATACTCTTTGAAAAAAAATTTATAATGCGGAGAACTTGATTCGATGCAACTTTTGTTTAAAGTTTTTTTTTTAATGTCATGAAGACCAGCACAGCATCTTAGGCTGGACGCCCTGTATATAGTAAAAAAGGAAATCCACGTATACATGTAATTATTAGTTAAATTAAAATTGCTGAACTTTTCAGCGCATGTAAATGAATGATTGATGTAATAACGATTACATTACAATGTTATGCTTTAGTTAAAATGTGCGTAAAGAATGCAGTTAATTTACCTACTATTTGGAGTAAATACCCGAAATAATAGGTCTAAAGAATAGATTTAGTTTATGAATTTTGCGTAACGCGTAAAACGTATTTTTTGTTTGTAAATTTAAAACTGAATTTATTCGATTTTTGTTACATTGTATCTTGAACATTTTTTTATATCTTCAATTATCTGAAATAGTGAGACAGTGTATCCAATATAAACTTTTAGTTTAAAAAGTACGATTGCCTTTATCAGTTATTAATTTTTTTTTTATTGGCACTAGGACATTATCCACTAATAACCTATTGCATAAGAAATTCTGTAAACATAAGAATATAATTTTCAATTTTGTTTTATTAAGAAAATATAAATATAAAAAATAAAAACAAACTTATTCTAAACGTGTCATTTGTAAAGTAGAATAAATAAATTATGACAATGGTAGGGGGGTCGATATTTTACAAATTTTAACTAATAATTACATGTATACCTGGATTTCCTTTTTCACTATATACAGGGCGTCCCGCCTAAGATGATGTGCTGGTCTTGATGACATTTCAAAGAAAAAACTTTAAATAAAAGTTGCATCGAATCAAGTTCTCCGCATTGTAAATTTTTTTTCAAAGGGTGTGTATTTCCGAAAGTATACATCAACTTTTTTACCTTAAATGCAACACTATACAGGGTGGTCGCATAAAGATACAGGGTGGTCGCATAAAGATACAGAGCGGCCGTACAATCTATACATATACACCCAAGAGAATCGAGTAAATATGTTTTTTTTTATAAAATTGACCTCGAGAAATTGACCAAAAATATTTCTAATCTTCAAAAATTTCAGCTAAAGGGGGTAACGTTAATTAAAAAGAATTATTTTATGTAAAAAATCTCCGCTCAACATTCCCGTATACATATATACCATAAAAGTACTAGCGGATTTATATAATAAATTACATAATACAACTCTACCTACAATGCAAAAATGAATCTGAATTTTTTTATTTCATGTTTTACGTGTTCTTTACACTTTAATTCTAGTCTAAAATAAAAATTACATTTGAGATATTCACTTCTTATTTAATACATATTTTAATAGTCTTTTAAGTTGAACTTTTAAATATTAATCTAGGTAATGTCAAATGCCTTATATTTAAAATAAAAGTCAAAATACATTTATAAGTAGTTTCTAATGTTTAACGCTTGTGCAAACTTTGTATAAGATAATTACGCCATTTTTTTGTATAAAAGCACATTAAAATAAAATTTAAAAACAATTTTAACAAAAAAGCTCTTTTCCTCGCTGGGGATTAGAACTGACATTCCTTGCATCACCAGTCCGACACTTTAGCTCTTTATATTTAACATACACAGTGAGTTTTTTTTCATTATTTGTATGGGGGTCTCGGAAACCATAAGAGTTACACGTTTGCTTAAATGGGGAAAGATTTGCTTCTGTAGAAGACTGTAGCGTCCCACAGGTACCCTATCTTGAAAAGCGTAATTTGAAATTATTTGCAATAATGCAAATTCAAGAACAAAACAATCGCTAAGTGATTTATCTAGACTTTGACTGACAATAATGTCACTATTACTCAAATTAATTGCCTGCCTTACTTTGATTTTCCGGGTAATAATTACAACATTCGAATTTATTTACAAGTCTGGTATTTAATTACTCGCAAGCCTTAAATCTGATTAAACGAAGTGGCCGTCTAGTGGTAGGTATGTTGTGCTATCTAATTTAGATAGGCTGGATGGGGTACGTGTTGCAGCATGAGGGACAGGTAAAAACATGAAACTACCCAGATTAAAATCAACGAACTTTGCGCAGCGGTGGTTCAGCCCGTTAATCTACTCTTGTGGGAAAGAACCACCAATAAAACCCACTTTATTCGTAAATAAGAAATTGTACAAGTACATTAATAAATCAAATAACACAAAAAAATAATGAAAGGATTCTATATATAACAAAACACCATTAAATCAGGTTAAAGTGCGTACAAAATTATAACTTTAAGAGAAAAATGAATAAAAAGCAGTTTAGTTACACAGAAACACAATAATAAAAAACTTATGTAGTTACACGCACAATTGGGTCATAAATAATCAAAATAAAAATCATAAAAAAAAATCGTAACACGAAACATGTGGCTCTTTTAAAACCAATCATTAAGTAAATAAGCGCATAAAAGAATAAAGCAAATTACGGTACACATAAAATACAACAACAGTAAAATTGCACAAGTGATAATAAGTTAAAGGCCAGGACAAAAGTGAACAGCCAAGGAATTTACAAATACCAAATTGTTTAGTGACAACTAAAGCACACAATACATAAGTCACATTGTAATAAAGCACATACAAAGAGAAATCAGCTCGCAGGCAAATGATTCCACTTCAACAATCTGACAAAAAAAAACTCATTAAAATAAAGCCTTACAAGAGTAAGTTATAAATAGATCACTAACATCGTGACCATATATAAGTTTGAGTGCGTTAGAAAAATACCGTGCTCCCTTCTCCTGTTACACACTCATCTATACAACGAATAAAAACAATAGACACGCGGTTTAACTTCAAAAGGGGTTACTGTTATTTATAGGTTAATATTTGAAACACACATTACAACTAACACTCGAAAGAAAAGACAAATTAGTGTTGGCTAATTCAAAAGAAAATGTACACGCACGAAATATTTTTAAAGACGAACGATTTACAATGAACGTATTTAATTAACCTAAAAATCGATTTAGCTCGATTGACACTCAAACTGTAACTGCCTTTCCCCCGATTTCAAACTAACCATGTCTACTCCCCAAAAATCAACCCCGTCTTCCAAAAGTAATAAAAAAAAACAAAAAACATTAATTTATGTTGGAACAGTTTCATATTAATTATTGCACGACGTCTTAATTTTAAAAATATGCATTCGTCTGTAACAACCTTATGTTTACGTCTCTCGAGTTTTCAAGTAACAAACAAAATATCTTTTGATCGCGGTCTGCCCAGCCGTAATGAATCATTATAGCAATGACATTTTTACATCAAGGGCGCGCACAAGAAAAATTCCAATGATTCGTTACGCCCCTTCATTTTTAACCGTGCACCTGCCACTCACATGTGTTTACATACATATTAGTTACAAACAATCCTACATTCCTTAGATAAAAATATATAAATAAAAATATTTTTAAAACATTAGCAAATTACGACGTATTATTAAGATATAAAAAATCCACTAATTATCTTTTCTATGGTAACAATGGCGATTTGACAAACGTTTATTACAATAATAAAATTAATACAAGACTAATCGAGGTACGCTTTTGTTGATTTAAGAAAATGTATGGCTTACTTTGTAAGAAAGTAAAATTCTCCCAAATCGTTTCAGCACTTTAATACGTTTATTTTTAAAGATAGATAAAAATTGGTTAAATACAATTTGTAGATAACTTTGTGCCAAATAACGTCACCGTACTAGTCTTTTAATTTTGCTAGCATTTTGAAGTTATGAAGCAAAGTTGAATTTATTAAATGGAATCCATAGTTGGCTATGACATATTTTAATAGTGCATCTTTTTTTTGTAATGATGTAAGGGTTGTATCATTTATTTAGTTCGTTGTTAGAGTAATTCTTATCGGTTTTGTCAGTGTGGAGTTGCTCTAGAACATTAATTATGGTGTACGCAAATTTCGAGAAACTTGATATGATCGAATATTACATCATTTGTAACAAAAACAGTCAACGAGCGGCCGTACGCTATTTTTTATTGTGTTTTCATCGCCCTCAGCTATCCTCAGACGCCTTTAAGAATCTATACAACAATTTAGAAGAGTTTGGGAGTTTTGTGAAGCCTAGAAATAGGGGTAATATTCTTACAAATATTCAGTTTGTAGGTAGCGGACCGCGAAAATTTTATTATTCTAATAAACGTTTGTCAAAAGATAATTAGTGGATTTTTAATATTGTTTTCAAAAGATTTCATTTATATATTTTATGTAAGGAATGTGGGATTGTTTGTAACTGATATTCTAGGGTTCTAAAATACATGTTGGGGTGTGGGTAGCAAGTGCACGCTTAAAAATGCTTTACTGAAGGGGCGTAACGAATCATTGGAATTTTTCTTGTGCGCGCCCTTGATGTAAAAATGTCATTGCTATAATGATTGATTACGGCTGGACAGACCGCGATCACAAGATATCTTTGTTTGTTACTTGGAAACTCGAGAGACGCAAATATAAGGTTGTTACAGACGAATGCACATTTTTAAAATCAAGATGTCGTGCAATAATTAATATGAAACTGTTCCAACATGAATTAATATTTCTTGCTTTTGAAAGACGGGGGTTGATTTCGAGAGTAATGATAGTTAGGTTTGAATCGGGGGAGAAGGCAGTTACAGTGTCAATCGAGCCAGATCGATTTTTGGGTTAATTAAATACCTTTATTGTAAACAGTTTGTCTTTAGAATAATTCTTGCGTGCACATTTTTCTTTTGAATTCGCTAACACTAAGTTGTCTTTTCTTTCGGGGTTAAACCGCGTATGTTAACGATTTGTGTCTGTGATCAATTAAGGGAATATTTATTCTAGTGTAAGTATGTATTTTTATATAAATGCAAGCTCGCAGCCGATCATTTTACCAGCCTATGTAACGTATTAAACGGATCAAACATTGCCTTACAAAGATATCTTATTCGTACGCGGACTCATTAAGCTGAAATATGCTAAAATAAAAGGCAGTACAGGGCCCTCTCGCTCTGGTATTTGTGTGAATTAGCATTGGTGGTTATTGTTTATACTTATATTTGGGTAGAGGTGGGCTGATGAACGGGTATATGATACTGCTTTGGTTTCTAATTGTAAAAGGCAATTACCAAGCGTGTACATACTCCCGAGATCAGATTACCATTAAACACCTCGAATTTTTATTTCTATTGTTTTTACTTGTTGTATAGGTGAATGTGTAACCAGAGAGAGGAGCACAGTATTTTTTCTAACGCACTCAAACTTATATATGTATATATATATATATATATATATATATATATATATATATATATATATATATATATATATATATATGTCACGATGTTAGTGATCTATTTATAACTTACTCTTGTAAGGCTTTGTTTTAATGAGTTTTTTTTTGTCAGTTTGTTGAAGCTGATTTCTCTTTGTATGTGGTTTATTACAATGTGACTTACGTATTTTATGCTTTAGGGGTCGCCTTTCCCTTATTATCACCTGTGCAATTTTACTGTTGTTGTATTTTATTTGTACCGTAATTTGCTTTATTGTTTTATGTGCTTATTTACTTAAAGACCGGCATGATTGCTTTTAAAAGGGCCACATTTTTGGTGTTACAATTTTTATTATGATTTTTATTTTGATTATTTATGACCCAATTGTGCGTGTGACTACATATGTTTTTTTATTATTGTGTTTCTGTGTAACTACACTGCTTTTTATTCATTTTCCTCTTAATGTTATAATTTTGTACGCATTTTAACCTCATTTAATGGTGTTTTGTTATATATTGAACCCTTTCATTGTTTTTTTGTGTTATTTGATTTATTAATGTACTTGTGCAATTTCTTATTTATGAATAAAGTGGGTTTTATTGGTGGTCCTTTCCCACAAGACTAGATTAACGGGCTGAACCACCGCTACGCAAAGTTCGTTGATTTTAATTTGAGTAGTTTCATTTTTTTTTACCTCATGATGCAACACGTTCTTCATCCAGCCTATCTAAATTAGATAGCACAACGTACCTACCACTAGACGGCCACTTCGTTTGATCAGATTTGAGGTTTGCGAGTAATTAAATACCAGACTTGTAAATAAATTCTCATGTTTTAATTATTACCAGGAAAGTCAAAGTAAGGCAGGCAACTAATTTGAGTAATAGTGACATTATTGTCAGTCAAGTCAAGATAAATCACTTAGCGATTGTTTTGTAAGTTTTTCAGTGTCTTTAATGCGTGTAAGAAATTTTAAATTAATAGCTTTATTTAAACGACTAGTTTACTTGAAACAATTTTAAAACGGTGTAGGAACTTCCGTTGGTGCTACATGTCCCGAAAGTTGATACGGATCTACGACTTAGCCATAGACCAATTTCATTACTCCAATTCAAACGGTCTGGCCACATTCGTGCTTACATACACACACGCTCGCGCATTCGCACACGCACGCGCACTCCCACACCCATACTACACAGCAAGCAGAAAATATGCATTTAAATAGGTTTTGGCATCTTATAATTAACAGAAGCTATAATCATTGTACTTGTAAAAGTTTGTAAAATATCGAATTTCTATCATTGCCCTCATTTAATTGTTCTAATTTACAACTGATACGTTTAGAATAAGTCTGTTTTTATTTTTTATGTTTATATTTTCTTAATAAACCAAAACTGAAAATTATATTCTTACTTTTACAGAATTTCTTATGCAATAGATACTGTCTTGATACCAATTTAGAAAAAAAAAACAATTTAAATTTACTAATAGCTAATAAAGGCAATCTTACTCTTAAGACAATATCGACTAATAACTTATTGCAGACATTCTGTATACATAAGACTAATATTTTCAATTTTGTTTTATTAAGAAAATATAAAGCATAGAACATATAAACAAACTAATTCGAAACATATCGTTTGTAAATTAGAATTCATAAATGTGGACAAGGATAGAGGATAGAGGGTTGATGTTTTATAAACTTTTACTAGCACGTTGATTAATAACCATATTTAAGACTCTTAGCAACTTGCGCTTATGTGCTGCATATTTTTTTGAACCATTGGGTACAAATGTGTACCCACTCTTTACTTTATACCATGTGTGTAATACCATGGTATTACACTCTCTTTAACCTACTTTTACGCTACGTTACCCCCAACGCTTTTAAACAAAATACGCTTATTTACTGCAAAGTTAAAATTCAAATACTAATCATCAACTAAATTGTCATCATTTGGACACAAAATAAAATAATTAACCATAAACCAAACAAACGTTTCTAGTTTGTTACGTTAAACAATACGCATTTAATGTTCAAGAAACTATCGAATAAACTACATAAAACTAAACGCGTCGTACTAAAGAACTTGCTACCTGGTTACTTTCATATCAAATCAATAAAATTTTAAATCGGTAAAATTAACTTTTACTAACATCATCTAGTCTTAAAGTTCTAAAATGATCAAATCTCAATAATTATTGCCCTCGCTATTCGGGAGGAGATTACAAATAATGCTCTTAAATTCAACCAATTATCCATGTATTAGGTAACCACAAGTCATAAAAAAACAAACCATAATCGACGATACATATGATAAATTTACGAACGCACTAATTCATGGCCGATTTCCTAAAGATCTGATTAGGGGAGGAGATACTACCCCCTATTTCTAAATCGGTCTAACTTGCAAGCTATGGCCTCTACTTAAGTTTAAACTTTGATGTTAATGTTACCTAAATACTGTCAAAATGTTCACTCAAATTCATTAATTTTACAATGTGAAGTACATCCAAATAAACATTCTTATATTATTTAAAAAAACTGAAAGTAATTCGTCGAAAATTAATTAAAATAATCTCAATGGACTAAGACTTCCACACAGACGACTACGTTTATCTGCTTATCGCCGTATAATGTAGCAAAAACTCAATTGTAAAATAAAGACAGACACCATAAATAAAAGTATTCTTGAAAACTTCTCCTCCAGGTTATAGGGGAAACAATCTGGACATAAACAGCTGTTACGCACGGTATTATTTACACACTATTAACTTAGTACGGTGGCTTTGTTTACAAGTCTATCTATGACTATTTACAAATGTATGTGCAGGGAGACTTGATCTATTAAAGGCTGTTTGCAGAAGGACGTAAATGAGGTTCGGGCACGCACTACTCCATCATAAACAATATATAAAATCTGCAAAAACGATTAAAACTCCGTAAATCAGGAAGCACTTGATGAAAAACACTATCCTAATTTCGGAAACGATAAGCAGGTCTAGATGACCACGATAAACCACATGAAATTCGGCGGCGAAAAGCACATGCTGTACACGATACCTTTGTAAGGACCGGGAACGTCGATGGTAAAATCTGTGCCCTCCCTTTTACCGTAACTGAACTGCATTTAACCAGTCCAAGACCAGGACTGAAGACACACACCTTCTAAATTCTTCGGTTTCGCCAATTTCGAATTTTAATAACAACAATCATACTGCTCATTGCATTCAATATCAACCGCGCAAAAAAACAAACACACCTCGGTAGAAGAAACGGAAAAGTTACGTCACCTATTTGCCTCAACAAGCTTTCACACGAAACTGCATTGCCAGCTTTTCAAGTAACCAACGGCTTATCTCACTCTACGGTACACATGCACTTAAATTTTACTTAGGTCATATTGTAGTTCAGATAAATATTGCCTTCTCCTAATAATGATAATTTTTAACTACACTCGAATAGGTAGCTTACACGAAAGAATCTTGGCCCAATTCCTCAATGGGTGTTAACAGAAACTTAATACGAAAACAACTTAGAATTTTATATCTTGTTTGTCTCGAAAGTAATTACACTCAATAACACATTGCATTTTTAATTTTAAACCTTGGGAAAATGTATATGATATTTACGATTTTAATTTAAATTGGTTCTAACAAAGAAATCCATTTTTAATTCAATACGAAAAATTCTAATCCGAAATACAATATAAAGCTTTATAACATCAATAGCAAAAGTATGTTAATTTAATTTAAAAAGAAGTAATTTCTCCCTTTCAACTAACGAAAATTTCTAAAACTTACAATAACGAGAATAATTATTTACACAAAAAGTCTTCTAACATTCCTATACGTCTTTACAGAATTGAAATTCCAAATTGTAACTCGTACTAGAAAAAAACGCTAACATTTTCAAATAGCAACAATAATAGTATATTAAAGTACAAGTGGATAAAAAGGTTTTTAAAACACGCGCGATTTTTCGAGCACGACGGCGCAGCATTATCAAAATTTTTCTCAGAAGTAATTTAAAAATGAGCATCGTATATTTCGCCTAGTTGATACCTTAAAGGTGTTATAGCATCAATTCGGCTGTACCATCTGGTATTTGACAACGGCTTTAATTTGATGTATGTTTTTTCAAAATCGCCTATCGATGGGTTGAAGCACAGAAAAAGGTATAAGGTTCTTGAACTATAGAAAAAAATTACAAATAATATATTTGACATTGCGCCATCGTTAACTACAAGGTTCAAACTATGGTTACAACAGGGTACAAAGAATGCTCTTAGATTGATATTAATTTTTTTTTGTAAACCATTATGCTTACCCTCCATGTTTGCCCCGTTGTCGTAGCCATGACCGTGTAGATTAAAAATATCTAATCCATGATTTGCTAACGTCGATAACAAAAAATTTCTTAAACCTTCACCGGTAACACAACAAAAAGTTAGGAAGTGCTCTTCAATACTAATTCCCGAATCGTTTAAATTGACGAATCTGATAAATACTGAAATCTGTTCTTGGTGGCTGACGTCGGGTGTACAGTCGACGATAATAGAAAAATATTTAGCTTTTTTCGTCATGTTTAAAATTTTAGATCTAATGAGACATTCTAATGAAGTTGTAACTTCGTTCTGGATTTTTGTGCGCTTTCATTTAAGACCGGTTGACATGTTTAGACATAATAGGATCGAATTTTGCGATCATTTCGATACATTTCAAAAAATTGCCATTATTTTTTTCATATAATTTATTAGTAGTATCTCGAAAGGCTAAGTTTTGTTCAAAAATTGAACCGTATAAAAATACGCTCAATAACGGCATGGCGATATTTTGTTTCTTTATAGAATATCTTTTGTGCTTCAGAATCTATAGTTTTATTCTTTTTCATTCGATTTGAAGGATCTGTCCACTGCTTCAAATTCTGGAAATGTAACTTACTTTTTTCGTGGTAACTTAAATGTTCACTTAAATGATGCCAATCGTTTAGAATATAACAACCATTCTCGTTTAACTTTTTCATTTTATGTAAAGTTCTAGTAAAATGCGTGTCAGAAAACTTACGTCCTGATTTATCTCTAGAATAAATCTGATTTTTAATCTGATAATGGTCTGGTCCATTATCTACTAATAATTGAATATGATAGAGAAATAAAAGTTTTGGCCATAACCCTGGATCCTCAGAAAATATCTAGTTTCAAAACAAATGGATTGGAAGAGGAGGGCCAATCTCATGGCCTGCAAGATCGCCTGACTTGAAAGCTGGACTTTTTCCTTTGGGGTTGGATTAAAGAAAAAGTCTATCAAACTCCTCCAACGACTGTAGATGATATGAAGGCAAGAATTAGAGACGTCATTCAAAATATAAATGTTTCCATGTTACGAAAAGTAAATTTGTCGTTTATTCAAAGACTTCATGTTTGCCAGCAACAAAATGGTGGTCACATTGAACATTTGTTATACTTTTAAGTGTTTGTATTTCAGTTAATATGTTTTTTAGTTTCTTATGCATTCATAGCTTAAACATACTTAAGCATACTTAAACTATTAGAGATAGGTATAGAACATATTTAACAAAAATGAAAGCCGACTAATAGACGAAGACAAGGCATTAAAAAAATATAGGGTGTGCCATTTAAAAAAATGAAGATATAGCATTTTCAAATTTATGTTATTGAATTAATTTTTGTGATCACTCTGTATATTGAAATCCAATTTTGACAATAGATTAAAGTAAGCCAATGTATGAATAAATTCTATACCAAAGATTAATTTTTTATCTTTAAAAATAACTGAGATACTACATAAAAATGTCAGTTTTTAGTTAACTTGGTAAATGTCTCAAAAACTGTAAGATTTAGCTTGTAATTCTTATAAAAAAGATGTAAAATTATAAGGAGAATCGAAAAATAAAATAATATATAGGGTGTTCTAGTTAAAAATCAAAAGTTCTATATTGTTCCGCTTTTATATTACACCCTGTAGAAACCAAACTATTTTTAGATTATGCAGCTTATAACAATAGACAACTTTCGTATTTAAACTTATCTTCTAAGTTTAATGGCTAAGAAGATATCGACCGAATACGCACAATTGGGACACCGGATTTTTTTTTAATGAAATGGGCACTTTTTTTTAATATTCTGAAAGAGGTTTAAATTCTTTTTACGATGGTACCAAACAAGTTATTATTATTTTGGCAATTATAGTCACAATATTTTTTTAAAGTTTGTTTTCTGTATTCATATAAATACGATCAAAAACAACAAGATTGGAAGAGTAGTCTTGGGAAACAAATAAAACGCTGTAACAGATACAAACTACATCACTACATTATAACTTAGAATCACGTGAAAAAAAAAACAAAAACATGAATTAGATGAGATGTTCGAAGTGTCCCCCATTATTTTGAACACATAGTCGGGCTCTTCTTAGTAAATTTCTGTGTGCCTTTTGTAAAATGTAAGGAGTTATTTGACGGCAGACTTCAGTAATTCGATTTCTGAGATTCTCAAGGTTGTCGGGAGCTGTGACATAAACTTTTTGTTTAACGTATCCCCAAACTAAAAAATACAAAATCGAAAGGTCGGGCGACCTGGCCGACCAAGGTACTGTACCACCATTCGCTATCCAATTATTTCTAAACGTTTGACGTAAAACATCTTTAACAACTCTTGAATTATGTGGAGATGCCCCATCTTGCTGAAACCACATATCACGCCGAATAGCTACTGGTACGTCATCCAGCAAGTTATGAAATTCATTTATAAGAAAGTTCCTGTACCTATCGCCTGTAAGAGTTCCTTCATAAAAATAAGGACCCATTACAAAATCATTCACAACGCTGAGCCATACGTTAACAGAAAATTTATTTTGATATCTGCATTGTCGTAATTATCTAGGATTTATGTCATCCCAGTAGTGGTCGTTTTTCCTATTGGATATACCATTTCTTGTAAAGCATGACTCATCGCTCCAAACTATGACATTAATTAAATGACTGCGATTACTCAGCCATTCACAAAATGTTATTCGCCGTTGCTGGTCTCCGTCATTTAGTCCTTGTATAAATTTAATTTTGTAAGGCTTCATTTTGTTCCTTTTAGGTATTGAAAATATCTTGTAAATCCTAAATCAACCACTGCTTCGCGTATAGAATTCCGAGGATGTGCTCGAAAGTACGCCAAAACAACAATTTCATCATTTTCCATAACACCTCGCCGATGTCTTTGCTGCACTGGTTTTGCACTAAAACCGCCAGTTCTGCGTAAATCTGCTTCCAGTTTACTAAAAATTTGAGGATGTGGTTGTCGTCGCTCGCGATACAAATTTAAATACATTGCACTTGCCTCCAGCGTATTATTATTGCACCGAATAAAAACTCTTAACATATCCATTTTTTCATCATTTGTGTAATTATTATTTGCTTGCATTGTGACAGGTAATATTACGAGCACTGAACAATAATTTAACTGTCACAAACAATGCTCTAATATTGACAATTGTTTTTCATTTGTTTCCCAAGACTACTGTTCCAATCGTGTTGTTTTTGTTCGCATTTATAGGAATACAGAAAACAAACTTTAAAAAAATATTGTGACTATAATTGCCAAAATAATAATAACTTATTTGGTACCATTGTAACGAGAATTTAAAGCTCTTTCAGAATATTAAAAAAAAGTGCCCGTTCTATTAAAAAAAAATCATTTGTCTTGCAATGCTCTTTTGTTTTTATGTAATTTGTTTTTCTGAATATGTAGCATTATTAATAATTGAATGAAGAGTATTTTTGCTTCTTAAACTTTTTTTCTATCTTTTATGATAAAATATCTACATGCTTGGACACGTAAAATCAATCAGACTGTATACAGGGTGTTCCGTAAGGAAGCAGCCAAACTGAAGGAGGTTATTCCAAGGGTCAAAACTAACAGAAAATGTTATATGAACATTTGGTTTATCTCGTTCCGTTTTCCGTCGATCTGTCTATATGTGATTTTTACAAAAAACTTAATATCTCAAGAGTGACTTAAGATAAAATCATGAAACTTGTTTACATATTCTTTATAATTTTCATTTTTGTACAACATTCCTTTTCAAAATGGCGACCATTTTAAATGAATTATTAAAACTTGTTAAAATTATTTAAAAAAATAGAGTTGAATTAATCAGAGAGCTTTATCAACAATTAAAAGCGTGTTGTCTTAACGACAAGTAAATAAAACAAAAAATTAGTGAAAAAATTTTTGCGGTTTTGGTTTCCTTTCTGCGAATTTTCAATAAATAACGATATCCCTAAGTTATTTTGATTGTGAAATGGATGCTGTTCGGAGTTACTTCCAAACAAATCAAGGCAGAGGTATGAGAAAGAATATAAAACGTTTAAAAAGTGGTGCAGTATAAAAAAAATTAAACAAGTTACTGAAGACGTTCTTCTGGTATACATTGCGGAAGGCAGTCAGAGATACAAATCATCGACTTTTTGGAGTAATTACTCAATGCTAAAAGCGATGCTTTTCTTAAAAGAAAACTTAAACGTAGGTAATTTTCCAAAATTGAAAGCGTTAAAAGAAAATCAACAGGATACCAAGCAAAAAAGCCCAGAGTGTTTACAAGAAGCGAAGTAGACGATTTTCTTTGAAAAGCTCCTGATGATGAATTTTTAATGATGAAAGTAAGCGATCATAATTAAAAGTGTTTCGATTGATGTCTTACTTATATTCGTTTCAGGTTGTATTAATTATTGGTTTAGCGGGTGCATGTCGCTGTGACGAGTTAACAAAAATGACACTTGATGACATAGAAGATAAGGGTGTTGTATTTAATTGTAAAAATTCCCGAATCAAAAACTAATAAAGCAAGGCGCTTTATGGTCGCTGATGGAAAGGGAAAGTAGCAAAACAACTATACAGTGCACAATGTCCTATAACCAAAAATGAAATATTTTCCAGTTATTTCGATTTTTTTTTTAATTTTGAAAAAATCCTAGTCCACATTGAATAATGATATCTCCATTAATAACGAAGCTAGTGACGTGAAATTGTAACCAATAAACAACAAGCGCTTGCCCGTTAACTCGATATATCCATCTCATTAATATTTCATACAGGGTGTTTTAAACTTAGCCGCCAACATGCACAATTTAAATCATTTATAAGTTGCTTACTTTAAATAGAACACCCTGTATTTTGTTACATTTTCAACTGTATTTTTTTAAGCCAATTCGTTTGGTATCGGTATTCCCTATACCTAAATCCAACCACGTTTGAGATATTTAATTATCTTAGTTAAAACATAACAACACTTAATTATTTCAACATTAGTAAAGGATAGGCCATGATTTCCATTATTTAAGGTGATATTTTGTTATTTTTTCATAAGTTATTAATTCTGAAAAGTAACCAATAGCCTGAAAGGATTATTAATTGTGGATATCATTAAAAATGTTGACTAGGTATTTTGTATTAATTTAATTAGATAACTTACAAACAAAAATAACTAAATGTAATATTAAACAAATAAACTTTTATAATAAGTGTTCAAAATTAGTACCATCTACTTCTAAACATTTATGAATCCTTTTCGTTAAGTGATGTCTTGTAATTCTGGAAATATGGTCGGGTCATCATATCTTCCTTTGTCGTAACATTTTCCGCTGTATTTTTTTAAGCCAATTCGTTTGGTATCAGTATTCCCTATACCTAATTCCAACCACTTTTTAGATATTTCATTACCTTAGTTAAAACATAACAACACTTAATTATTTCAACATTAGTAAAGGGTAGGCCATGGCTGTCAAAGATTTGATAGTTAGAACGTTAATTGTTTATGTTGTTTTGACAGTTTTCTTTACCAGTTTGTATTTCATAGTAATTAATGGCAAATGTAGCATTTACTAATGATGATTTTTTAAATCTTATTATTATTTACGGCGAGTGTAATAGAATTGTTGAACGGACTTGACGTGTTTTTGCAGAAAGATATCCAAATCGACCAAATGCAACTGGTGATATTGTAAGAAGATTGCTTAAAAACTGCCGTCAGTTTGGTCAATTTAAAACAAAAATTAATAAAAATAAACCACTAGTGGACAGTGACATAAACGAAATTAATGTTTTGGGTTATTTTACGGTCTCTCCAAATGCCTCCATTAGAGATTGTGAGAGAGATCTTACTTTGTCGACGAGAACAATTCATCGTATTTTAAAAAACACAAATGGAAACCATTTTCATATCATTTGGTGCAACACTTACAATTAGGTGATCTTCCTCGAAGGGTAGAATTCTGTGAATGGTTTTTAATGAAGACCCAAGAGGATGAAAACTTCATAAAAAAAGTTATATGGTGTGATGAAGCAAAGTTTAGCAAAAAGGGATTATTTAATCGACATAATTCCCATTTTTGGTCTAATGAAAATCCACATGTTAGTAGAGAACGTTATTTCCAACATAGTTAGAGTTTCAATGTTTTTTTGTGCAATAAAAGACGATAAAATTTTAGCAATAACATTTTATGATGAAAATTTAAATGGTACAAGATATTGCGACAT
Source organism: Vesta saturnalis (assembly GCA_036346205.1). Classification (NCBI taxonomy): domain Eukaryota; kingdom Metazoa; phylum Arthropoda; class Insecta; order Coleoptera; family Lampyridae; genus Vesta; species Vesta saturnalis. The sequence goes on along the minus strand of JARFJB010000113.1, from coordinate 4,084,297 downwards.
TTTAGAAGAAGCCATACGACCGGCGTTACATACTTTAAGAAATGGAGAGGCGGCTTCAGCTTGGTATCAGCAAGATGGAGCACCTCCTCATAACTTTGGGCCTGTTGCTCAGCATCTTTACGACATGTTTAATGATAGATGCATTGCCAATCAGGGTCCATTTCGTTGGCCAGCTCGCTCTCCTGATTTGGCTACTCTAGATTTTGGTATTTGGGGTTACATTAAAAATCAGGTATTTTCCAAACCTGTTACGACAAGGGAAGATATGATGCAGAGAGTCTTACCTGCTTTTAATTCTCTAACACCCGACCATATTTCCAGAATTACAAGACATAACTGAAAAGGATTCATAAATGTTTAGAAGTAGATGGTGCTAATTTTGAACACTTATTATAAAACTTTATTTGTTTAATATTACATTTAGTTATTTTTGTTTGTAAGTTATCTAATTAAATTAATACAAAATACCTAGTCAACGTTTTTAATGATATCCACAATTAATAATCCTTTCAGGCTATTGGTTACTTTTCAGAATTAATAACTTATGAAAAAATAAAAAAATATCACCTTAAATAATGGAAATCATGGCCTACCCTTTACTAATGTTGAAATAATTAAGTGTTGTTATGTTTTAACTAAGATAATTAAATATCTCAAAAGTGGTTGGATTTAGGTATAGGGAATACTGATACCAAACGAATTGGCTTAAAAAAATACTGAGGAAAATGTAATAAAATACAGGGTGTTCTATTTAAATTAAGCAACTTATAAATGATTTAAATTGTGCATGTTGGCGACTAAGTTTAAAACAACCTGTATGAAATATCAATGAGATGGATATATGGAGTTAACGGGCAAGCGCTTGTTGTTTATTGGTTACAATTTCTCGTCACTAGCTTCGTTATTAATGGAGATATCGTTATTCAATGTGGACTAGGATTTTTCAAAATTAAAAAAAAAAAATCGAAATATCTCGAAAATACTTCATTTTTGATATAGGACATTGTGCACAGATTCTATCTATAATTTCATGTAGAATTCGAAAATAAAATAAAAAATATTACAAATATAACAAAGTTGACGTCTACTTCCGGTATAACCTGAAGTACCACATTCAGGACAATATTATATTTGAACTCAGCGTCATCCAAAACCTACAGCTTCGTAATTTCAGATTTTTAACATAACTGTATGCGCCATTACTTTTAATCATAACTCTTCGCGCCACACCCTGTATAGCACTACTCCCTCCGCATACACCACATAGACGTTTATTTGTGAATTATAAAAACGGAAAGTGTTGCGTTCAAGCTGTGGGGATTCATACCATTGAGAAAATACCTACGAAAATAGCTGCTTTTCTTGGTTAGCCTAGTTTCACGGAGTATACGGATCACTCTTTACGCCGTACGTCGGCAACTTTATTAATGGACGCTGGTGGCGATATAATAGATCTGACAAGGCATTGTGGATGGAGTTCTACCAGTGTAGCAAAAGGTTATGTAGCCGAATCGTTAGAAAATAAACGTGTAATCGCTAGTAGGATTCAAGAAGGAATCTCAGTCCCTAATAATCTTAATATTAACGAGTTGTTCATTTCGGAAGAGTCGAGAACCGAAAATTTCGAGCAAAATATTGTCGTTTCTTCATTAAAAATTTTACTTTACCTGGGATAATTATCTCAAATGTTGAAAATTCAACAATTACTGTTAATATCAAGTAATATTTCTTATACTTAACCCATTAACGTCGAGAAAAAAAAATCAAAATTTTTTTAAAATTTTTATATAAACGAGTAGCAAATATTTTTATATAACATATTTAGTCATCTTAGGTAATTTTTTTTCTCAATTAACCAAAAAACAAGGTGTTCCCATATGGGGCCTTTAGGCGTAACCTCACTAGTGAAATGCACAATAAAAACAAGTAAAAAGTATCTTGTCATTTGAACGAACCCTTAATTAAAATTAGAAGTAAATATTATTGTGTAGTATGATACTTTCAAAAACAGTCAACACATAGGCCTATATTGCATTTGCAGTACATTGTTCTTCCTCGGCTGCTACAGTTTTCACCACCACAACGTCTTCTTTTACCTTCCGGAACTGTGGTTACATAATGATGCATACCATCATACCTAATATCATTACTGACTCGAAAATTACTTGCCGCAGCACGAAGCGTTCTCCCTGTGGCGCGAGCTGGTATTTTGTATCTTGTTAGGTATGTCTGAAAACATCAAAATATTTTCTCCCTAACAATTGTTTGTTCTACTGTACCTGTAAGATATTCCTCCTAAAGTCGAGTTGATTGATTTTTCGGCCACTTTTCCTGCATAATATCCAGGCGTTTGAAATGGCTGCATCTATGAGATACGTAAAAATCGGCCAATACCATTTTTTGGCACCAATTCCCATTCGATAGCTAGAAATTGAAGAAAAATTAAAAATTTGAATCAGTTATTGTTCCTAAAATATCTCACCATGAAATATTGTTCCACCCATATTTTTATTGTAGCGCATGACCAAATCGGGTCTGGGAATGGAAATTGTTTTCTTATCACTCCTACTAATTCTATCAACTGGTTTTACTGATGTCATCCTATATAGTGAACTTGGCAGCGTAACAACTGTATTATCCATCCATCTTACATAAATAACACCACTATTTTTTTCCAAAATATACGAAAAATCTCCTCTAACTTGCTTTTCCAATTGTTTTTTTGGAATCAGTGGAATATCTCTAGGCAGCCTATTTTCGCGTATGGTGCCAGTGGCTCCATATCCATTTACTTTCAGGGTACATAGAAGATTTGCGTTAGTGAACAAATTATCAAAAAAGAAACTATATCTTAGAAATCTTTTATCATCCAATTCTTCAATCATTTGCAACAGACGAGCTGCAGGTTTACCAACCAAGGTTTCATAGTTTGGGTTTGATCTGGGATTTTTCCCTTGGTAAATCTCAAAATTTATAAGGTAACCACTTGGAGCATTCAAACACCAAACTTTGTACCCGAACCTTATTGGTTTTCCACGGATGAATTGTTTGCATCCGTGGCGACCATAATATCGAATCATAGACTCATCGTATGATAAATTCTGTTCTGGAACAAAATGCTCAATACATTTTTTCTTTAGATGGTCGGTAAGTGGTCGTAATTTATACATCTTATCTTCGCCATCTAGGGTGTTATTGTCGGCAAAGTGAACAAATTCACAAATTTGTAAAAACCTGTCACGTCTCATTGCTTCGGATACCATTGGATTTTTCATATCATTAGAATTCTCCCAATAATGCCTTTTTAACGGTAAGATGTTTATACCACTTAAAATCAGAATTCCTAAAAATATTCTTAGTTCCTCAGTGGCTATTTGTGGGTCAGGGAAATTCTTCTGTGAAGCATAATTTTTAGTTTCGATAAGTATATTTTGTAACATCTCATCGGAAAAAAATAATTCAAATAATCCAACGCAGCTCTTTGTACTTCGAATAATTTTCTGCTGGAAATTCACGGTATCCCTCTTGCAATTCTCCTTCGATAAGCTTGGTTGTAGCAGGTTTTGCTGTCAATACTAAAGTGGATCTACTGTTACTATCACTCGAAGCACATGGCACTCCTTCTGGTTCCTCCATATTATCACAATCAATGCCTAGTCTGTCGTTGTTCGAATTTTTTTTTTTATAATTGTAGACCTGAACAGGCTAAATTAGGCCTATCGTGCTAAAGCACCCAGGAACACTTAGGAGGATGGATATAAGGGATAATGAATTGGCAATAGATGCCTATGAACAGCTACCTTAAATTTTCTCATATCATAAGTGAGAGGAAAACAGGAACTAGGGAGATCATTCCAGAGCTTAGAAGCCGTGTAGAAAAATGTGCATTGCGCCCGTTTGGTACGACAAGTGGAGATTTGTACTGCATACTGATGATGTGAATGAACGAACCGAGTGTTTCTCGCAAAGATAGCCCGAGATGGTATCAAAGAATATAATTCAGCAGCACAATAGCCGTTGTAATAACGATAATACGAAGAAAGAACTGAAACCATCCTTCTATGTTCAAGGGACTGTATGTGAGAAGTTAAGGACGGGTCATTTATAAGCCTAATCGCTCTCTTTTGAATACGTTCAACGATATCGAGAGCGTATTGGGGAACACTAACCCAAAGGTGAGAATTATATTCCAGATGAGGCCGAATTTGGGCCTTATACAGCAGAAGGAGTTGTCGAGAGGTAAAGTACTGCTTAGATCTGTACAAAAAGCCTATTTTACGAGCAGCTGTTTTGGTAGCTGACAGAAGATGGTCAACCCATGAGAGATTTGAAGATACAGTCATATCCAACAGAGTAATAGAGTCTGAAAACTTAAGAACTACGCCATTCATACTTACAACAGGAAATGATCGATCTTTTTTGGCGGACATAAGGCAACACTGAGTTTTGTTAGCATTAGATTTAACTGGATTATTGCTTCCCCATTCGAGAATACGTTGAATGTCTTTGTTGATTGAATTTGCCGTTTCAACTTTAATTTCTTGATTTGACATAGAATGTGGATTATCACTATGAGTAGACTGAGATGAACTACAATGAAGAGTGCTATCGTCAGCAAAGCAATGGCTGGGGTTAGTTGTTGAAGAAATAAGGTCATTTATGTACAGCAGAAAAAGTGTAGGCGCTATAACGGATACCTGTGGTACGCCCGCGTTAATGCTAACTTCTTTTGAAAAAAAGCCATCAACCACGACGCGTATTCGTCTTTTATCAAGGAAACTAGAAACCCAGTTGATGACCGTATCATTTAACCCAAACGAGGTGAGTTTGGCAAGTAAACACTTATGCCAAACTTGGTCAAATGCCTTTGAGATATCTAAAGCAACTACAACTGTTTCACCGGACTGCTCTACTGTATTGTTCCAAACTTGGGTCACATATAAAAGAAGATCGCCTGTTGAACGACTTTGCCTAAACCCATATTGGTGGTCACTATGGAGTTTGTTAGTTTCAAGGAACGTGAGCAGTTGCTGATTGATGGCTTCTTCCATGATTTTAAACAAAATGGAAGTGATGGCAATTGGTCGGTAGTTTGAGGGATCGGTCTTATCGCCTTTTTTTGGGAATAGGTTGAACATTTGCTAGCTTCTATGATGAAGTGAATTCCCCAGAAGACATAGAGATCGTATAGAGCTTAGATAGGACTGGTACTAGTTCGGGGGAACATTTCTTTAAGACAATAGCTGGGATACCGTCTGGGCCAGTCGCCTTATTGAGACCAAGCCTACTGATGATCGATTCCAAGAGCTTGTACCGAAAACGAATTGGTTTCATAGCGTATGAAGAAGAGTTGACTAGGGGCACATCTTTTCCAGAATCATAAACAATTTCTGCTTTAGCAGTAAGTTGCCTAGCAGTTAGATTATCGACTAAACCACCTACATCTTCATCTGCTGAATCTTCATCAGTCAGCTTGTTGCTCTCTGGAGGCTCAATATAAATATTTTCAACATTTTCGTCGTCATAAGCCATATCTTACGCTTCCTGAAGGGAAATTCCACTAAAACAAAATGTACAGCTTTAAAATTTAGTCCAAGTGACATACCGCCTAACGGGCCCGTATGGGAACACCGATATTTACAACAATATTAATACATAAACGAACAATCATAAAAATTATTCTCGAATGGGAATATGATTTTATATATTATAATATGATAAAACTCTAAAAACAACCAGTATAAAATAAAATATCTAATTGTTATTATACTTACACAAAGTCGATGTCCATGTTTTCTACCAGCTGATAAAAACAAATATTTCACTTGACACTAAAAAATTCCAAACGTAAACAGAGCGCTGCATAAACTCGTCATGAATCATACTAAAGATGCGTACATAGGCGGATTGGCGAAAAGTAATGAAATATCGTACTTACACCGCATTTTTAACATTGATGTTTTGTGGCTCCATATGATGCCTTTAGGCGCTAATGGGTTAAGTACTTCGCTGTTAAAAAATAAAGAGTTTTTGACAAAATTGTTTATTATTATTTTATTCTATAAAAATATCAACCCACCTAATTTGGAAAATAAAAATGACTAGGCATGAAAGTTTTAGTTTCATGCCTAGGCATTAAAATCAAACTTTCGTGACTCAAATTAGTCCGCGTTTAGCAACTCTCATGCCGATTTCAGAAAAAACTTATTTAACTAACCTAAGATGGAGATAGAATCTTTTAAGTCAGTGCTGTCCAACACGAGGCCCGCGGGCCACATGCGGCCCGCGACGTTGCTGTTTGCGGCCCGCGGAGCGGGCTTTTCAATGTATAAATTACTTTCAAATACGAAATATGCACAATTGTTACATTAATCGTAGAATACAAATAAAATAACGTGTGACGCCACTGGCGACGGATAGAAGGTCGCAGCGAAGTTACTGGAAATCGGACCGATCTTACTCGGTCACTCTCGAATATTCGGGAAGCCACGCGCTGTATATAAAGAGGTTGAGTCAAGCGGGACGGGCTGAGTTAGTTAACAATTGTTCTACTGTGTAGTACGCACCAATTCTAAAGCCTTTTTAAGTGAAATACTCGGTGAAATATGTCTTCGCAGAAAAGAAAAATAACGAACGAACATCGAGTTTATAATGACCGTTGGGAATCAGACTATTTAATCACAAACAACAATAATAAATTTCAGTGCATTATTTGTATGCAAGTACTATCGGTTCCCAAAGAATATAATATGAAAAGACATTACACGAGAAAACATTTCATCAATATACAGGGGAGTCAAGAAATGCTATCATTACGGATTATAAGAAAAAACTCAAACAGCAAACAACATTTTTTAAAAAATCTGACACTGATAACAAGCGCAGTATTGCCGCTTCTTACGAAGTAGCGTTGGAAATTGTCAGAGCGAAGAAACCTTTTAGTGATGGAGTGCTAATTAAAAATTGTGCAATCAAAATAGCAAAACAATTCAATGAAACAAAAATTGCCGAAAAATTCGAAACAGTCTCAGTGTTGCATCAAACAATTGCAAGACGGGTGGACCATATCAATCAATATGTATACAAAAATCTGCATAACATGGTTGAACGGTGTAAATATTTTTCGCTGTTCCTGGATGAAAGCACTAATCTGTCCGACATTAGCCAGCTTGTAATTTTTATCCGAACTATTCAAAACACCTTCAGTGTAGCTTGATCTTATTCCTCTCCATGGTACAACCAAGGGTACAGATATTTTTGAAGCTGTAAATAAGGTGGTATCAGACTACGGGGGATTCGATAAATGTTCCTGTATTGTTACTGATGGAGCCAGAGCTATGATAGGAACTGAAATTGGATTTGCAGGACTCTTGAAACAAAATAACATCAACTGTCCTGTGATACACTGTATTATTCACCAAGTCCAACACTACGGAACTGGAAAATCAAACGGTAGATGCACAATTTTTAGCAGACCTTGCATTTTTAGCAGACCTGACATCTCACCTTAACGAATTGAATTTGAAGCTACAAGGAGAACAGCAGAATATTGCCAACTTATTTGGAGACATAAATGGATTTAAGAATAAGATTAAGCTTTTCAAGTCTTCATTAGAAAAAAAAGATTTTTCATTTTTTCCAAGTTGTAAAGAGCAGTCTGAAGAAATAAAGGATTTTGGGGAAGTTTCAAATTTACCTCACATAAAATACATTTACACAGTTGCAGAAGAATTTGATAAACGATTTAGCGATTTTAAACAAATAGAAAGAGAGATTTTAGTTTTCACCCAGCCCCTTACAATTTCAGTTGAGAATGTAAGCAGAGCAGAACTTCAACTGGAATTGTGTGACTTGCAATCAGATCCTTTTTACCAAGGAAGAACTGAAACTGGATTGGACTTTTTCAAGTTGCTGCCAGAAGAACCATATCCCAACTTGCGAAACTTAGGGCTTACACTGGGCTCAATGCTGGGAAGCACGTATCTTTGCGAAAGCAGCTTTTCCAATATGAAATTTATAAAGTCAAAATATAGATGTTCCCTCTCTGATAAGTCACTTACTCAGTTGCTTCGTTTATCAACAACAAATATTGAAGTTAATATTGATGCATTAGTTAGTGAAAATCAACATCCTCAAATTTCTCACTAATTTTTTTTGTAAGGAGATATTTGTTTGAATAAATTAAAATAATAATACAAACGCGTTTTTTCTTTATATACCATACCTATTAAAACTAACTGATAAAGTTGCATACGAAGTATTTTGTAATGCGGCCCTCCAAAACGCATTTTTTTAAAGTGGCCCTTGGAGCACTTGCAGTTGGACAGCCCTGTTTTAAGTAATCAATTCGTACTAATAACTAAGTAAGTAATAAATACACGGTTAAACGAACACGAAATTTACTAGGTAAATAAATATCACTATTAAAATTATTTCTTCTTAACTATTTATTAAACGGTTAAAATACAGGTTGAAACCACAAATGACTACGCCTTTATTATGAATTAAGAATGATTTATCTATGTTTATTTTTTTATTTTTTTTTAACAAAATAAAACTCCCTGAAATTGCACGCAGAAAACTGTAATTATTATAAAATAATAAATAATTACTACTATTTTCGTTTTCAAATGACGGGAACACAATTTTATTTTTTGTATTGTTGAAAATTTATAGATTGAGTCATCGACATGCGCCCTAGTGCAACGCACGAGTTCCCATAACGACGGCGCGGGCCTGGCTAGACGCCCTGTATATAATGAAAAGGGAAACTACATCTAAACTTAATTACTAGATAATTTAAAATTGTTTACTTTTCAGCGCATATAAATGAATGATTGACGTAATAATCATTAAAATTTCATGATTTAGTTACAGTATTGCGAAAAGAAAATGGTTAATTTACTGGGGTTAATACCCGAAATAATAGATTTAAAACATAGGTTTAGTTTATAAATTTTGCGTAACGCGTAACGTAAGATGAATTTCTTGTTTTTAAATTTGAGAGAATGCAAACATTTTGTCTAAACAGCTGTTAGTAAATTTGGATTATATTTTTATTGGCACTAAGACAACATTGGCAATTGCCATTGCATAAGAAATTCTGTAAAAATGAGAATAAAATTTTCAATTTTGTTTTATTAAGAAAATATAAACATAAAAAATAAAAACAGACTTATTCTAAACGTATCATTTGTAAAGTAGAATAAATAAATGATGACATGGTAGAGAGGGTCGATATTTTACAAACTTTTACTTGGACACTGATTTAATAATCGTGTTTAAGATTTTTAACAATTGCGTTAAATCCATTATGGTTATCTGCTGTATATTGAACTATTCTTTTTGAACCATCGGGTTCAACAAGTGTGTATTCACCCTTTACTTTATCACCATCGCGCGTTTCCCATTGACTCTTAATATCGTGTGTATGTAAATCGTGTACGGCGTAATCGTAATGGTAATTGGGATGTGCCTGAAAGCAAATAAAGAAAAAAGTAGAAATTACAGCACACTATCAGAATGACAATTAAGAGAAATGTTAACAAATTTATGGAAACGTTGCATTTCCTAATCTGGAACAACTTTCGATTTGTTTTCTTAACACGAATGTAATTTACCTAATTAATTCAATGCATTCATCTGTCATGTGCAACGAGGAAAAACGCTGATAGTGTAGAACAATGAGACAATACAGTATACTTACGTAGTAATCAACGTGTTCATCGTGTTGTCCGATTTGATTACCATCGAAGTGGCCCTCGTAACCTCCAAGACCGTAGTGTCCGTAGCTTTCGCCACCTCCTAGAGCATTTACAGCCACAATGATTGTGGCGATGCTTACCTAATTTAAAGAATAAAATTATACTTCATTAAAGTAATAACCGACTCTTACAAGACAACACTGCATGGTTATGTAGGTAGGTATGTAGATTAAGTAAAGAATAAAACTAAACTGATTCCTCCCTGGATAAGTTACAGGTTTTATAGTCGCGTTATTGTGAAAGGAATTTCTTCTCTTTTTTTTCACAATTAATAATTCCTCCACTTTTCTACCACTAGTTAGAACAATTCAATTAGCATACGAAGGTATATACTAATGCATAAGACTTTCCCTCAGTCTGAATGTCTCCAACTTCCTTAAATTTGCATTCTAGTAAAGACCTTCAGAATCCTTTTTCTCGCACGAGTGATCCCCTAATTTGTGCTTCAAACTGCATAGAAACATGTTGGGTAAGTCACATTTTTCTTCCGTGCTATCCATTTTAAATTGCATGTTTATTTTTTGTTTTATTAATGATCTTGCATATTTACATTTTGTAATGGTTATACAGATTTATTATGGATTATTATTGAGTGCTTGCTTACTTTATTCACACGAGAAATCATGTTTTTTTAGCGAGATTATTTCTCCATTAAGTTCCCAGGATTATGATTTTATACGTCGTAACTTAAAAAAGCTTAAAATACTGAAAGTTGATTTGTCAATTCTTCTCTTCCTTTAAACTCGATAGTTTACCTGATACGGTATTCCTTATTTTGGAAAATTATTGTATCTTATTAATAACTGTTTTAAAAGCGCCATGTTGATAATTTTATATTGCGATAAATAGCGACCATCTTGTTATTTTTTTACATATTTTCTGTTATACGCCAGCATTTTGAATGTGCCATATCGGAAATCTTTACTTATTATATATTGTTATCGGGAAAAAGTGTAAGCACATTCTTATAATGGACAAAACTAGCTTTTATGAAAATTTGGTAATGTTCTAAAACGAAATGCATGTGCATAATGTACAAGTGTTGTGTGAAGATAGCCGGGTCATTTTTTAATAATGTGATTTAAAGATGTGCGTCTTTATAGAAAATAAGTTATTGTAAAAAGACTTCACAACCGTAAACTTCAGTATAAATAATTTTTGTCTTGCGCAGTAATTAAGCGCCAACTATGCATTATTTTGCGCCGCTAAAATAAAATTGTTCGCCCCATAGAAAGTAATTTATGGCAAAAACCGATTTTTAATTTCATAGTTTTATGAATATGAATAATACTTTGGTCATGTTCTAAAATGAAATGCATTTGCATAATGTTCAAGAGTTGTGTGAGGATAGCAGGGTCATTTTTTAATAACGTGATTTAAACATGTGTGATTAGGTGCTAATTATGCCTCATTATGCACCTTTACGCAGATAAAATAAACATTTTATGCCTTTATAGGGAATAAGTTATTATAAAATCACATTGTCACGGCTATCTTCACAACCGTAAACTTAAGTATAAATAATTTTTTTTCTTACGCAGTAATTAAGCGCCAACTATGCATTATTTTGCGCCGCTAAAATAAAATTGTTCGCATTAATCGAAAATAAGTTATTGCAAAAATCGATGTTTAACTTCATTGTTTTATGAATATGAATAATAATTTGATCATGTCCTAAAAAGAAATGCATTTACATAATGTACAAGAGTTGTGTGAAGATAGCCGGGTCATTTAACTTCATAGTTTTATGCATATGAATAATAGTTTATTCATGTCCTAAAAAGAAATGCATTTTCATAACTTATATAACTTCACGGAGCTACGAGCTTCTGGAAAAATCATTTTTTCTTACGTAGTTAAATTAAAATTATGCGCCTTTATATTATATTATTGTAAAATCGCATTGAAACGGCTATCTTCAGAACAGTAAATTTCAGTATAAATAACTTTTTCTAACGCTGTAATTAAGCCCCACCTATGCATTATTTTGCTCCGCTAAAATAAAATTGTTCGCCCCCATAGAAAATAAGTTATTGCAAAAATCGATGTTTAATTTCATAGTTTTATGAATATGAATAATAATTTGGTCATGTTCTAAAAAGAAATGCATTTGGATAATCGACAAGAGTTGTGTGAAGATAGCCGGGTCATTTTTTAATAATGTGTTTAAACGTGTGTAATTAGGCGCTCATGATGCTCCATTCTGCATCTCAATGGAAAATAACTTATATAACGTCACGGAGCTACGAGTTTCTGGAGAAATAATTTTTTCTTACGCAGTTGTTAGGTGCCATTTTGCGCAGTTAAAATAAAATTTTGCGCTTTTATTGGAAAATGACATTGTCACGGCTATCTTCGGAACCGTAAACTTTAGTATTTTTTTTGCGCAGTAATTAAGCGCCAATTATGCATTATTTTGCGCCGCTAAAATAATATTGTTCGCCCCCATAGAAAATAAGTTATTGCAAAAATCGACGTTTAATTTCATAGCTTTATGAATATGAACAATAATTTGGTCATGTTCTAAAATGAAATGCATTTGTATAATGTACAAGAGTTGTGTGAGGATAGCCGGGTCATTTTGTAATAATGTCATTTAAACGTGTGTGTGATTAGGTGCTAATTATGCCCCATTCTGCACCTGAATGGGAAATAGCTATAACTTCACAGAGCTACGAGCTTCTGGAAAAATCATTTTTTCTTACCCAGTAATTAGGGGCCATTTTGCGCAGCTAAAATAAAATTTTACGCTTTTATAGGAAATAGGTTATTGTAAAATGACATTGACACTGCTATCTTCAGATACGCAGTAATTAAGCGCCAACTATGCATTATTTTGCGACGCTAAAGTAAAATTTTTCGCCCCCTTATAAAATAAGTCATTGCAAAAAGCGATGTTTAATTTCTTGTTCTAAAATGAAATGCATTTGCATAATGTACAAGAGTTGTGTGAGGATAGCCGGGTCATTTTTTATGTGATTTAAACATGTGCGTGATTAGGTGCTAATTATGCCCTATTCTGCACCTTAATGGGAAATAACTATAACTTCACGGAAAAATAATTTTTTCTTACGTAGTAATTAGGCGCCATTTTCCGCAGTTAAAAAAAATTTTGCACTTTTATGGGAAATAAGTTATTGTAAAGTGACATTGACACAGCTATCTTCAGAACAACCTTCAGTATAAATTTTTTTTTTCTTACGCAGTAATTAAGCGCCAACTATGCATTATTTTGCGCCGCTAATATAAAATTCTTCGCTCCCATAGAAAATAAGTTATTACAAAAACCGATGTTTAACTTCATAGTTTTATGAGTATGAATAAAAATTTGGTAATGTTCTAAAATCAATGGCATTTGCATAATGTACAAGAGTTATGTGAAGATAGCCGGGTCATTTTTTAATAATGTGTGTAATTAGGCGCTAATTATGCTCCATTCTGCACCTCAATGGGAAATGACTTATATAACTTTACGGAGCTACGAGCTTCTGGAAAAATCATTTTTTCTTACGCAGTAATTACGCGCCATTTTGCGCAGTTAAAATAAAATTTTGCTTTTATAGGAACTAAGCTATTGTAAAATGAGATTGGCACTGCTGTGTTCAGAACCGTAAACTTCAGTATAAATAATTTTTTTCTTAGGCAGTAATTAAGCGCCATCTATGCATTATTTTGCGCCGCTAAAATAAAATTGTTCGTCACCATAGAAAATAAGTTATAGCAAAAATCGATGTTTAATTTAATAGTTTTATGAATATGAATAATAATTTGGTCATGTTCTAAAATGAAATGCATTTGGATAATGTACAAGAGTTGTGTGAATAGATAGAAAAATCATTTTTTCTTACGCAGTAATTAGGCGCCATTTTACGCAGTTAAAATAAAATTTTGCGACTTTATAGGAAATAAGTTATTTTAAAATGACTGATATGGCTATCTTCACAACCTTAAACTTCAGTATAAATAATTTTTTTCTTGCACTGTAATTAAGCGCCAACTGTGCGTTATTTTGCACCGCTAAAATAAAATTGTTCGCTCCCATAGAAAATAAGTTATTGCAAAAATCGATGTTTAACTTCATAGTTTTATGAATAAATTAATCTTTTCTTGCGCGATAATTAGGCACCTATTATGTTCCGTTTTGCGCCGTTCAAGTTAAATTTTGCGCCCCTACAGGAAACAAATTATTGTAAAAATTACATGAACACAGCTAAATTCATAACAGTGAACTTCTACACAAATCAATTTTTTTATTTAGTAATTAGGCGCCAATTATGCGTCGTTTTACACCACTGAAGTAAAATTTTGCGCCTCCATGAAATATTGCCAAAATTACATCGACAAGGTTAGCTTCATAGCCTTATGAATAAATAACTCTTTTCGTGCACGATAATTAAACACATATCATGTTCCGTTTTTACGCCGTTAAAGTTAAATTTTGTGCCTTTATGGTAAACAAGTTATTGTAAAATAAGATCAACACGGCTAACTTTGCAGCTGTGAACTTCTGTATAAACCAATTTTTTATTTATTAATTAGTTAATTAGCTAATTATGCGCAGTTTTGCGCCGATAAAATAAAATTTTGCGCCGATGAAATAAAATTTTGCCCCCATAAAAAATTATAGCAAAAATTACATCGACAAGGCTTACTTCATAGCTTTATGAATAAATGAATATTTTTCTGCGCGATGATTAAACACCTATTATGTTTGTTTTTGCGCCGTTAAAGTTAAATTGTGCGCCTTTATAGTAAACAAGTTATTGTAAAATTAGATCAACACAGCTAACTTCACAACTGTATATTTCTGCATAAATCAATTTTTTAATTTATTAGTCTCTAATTATGCGCGGTTTGGCGCCACTAAAATAAAATTTTGCGCCCCATGGAAAATAATTCGTAGTTATATGAATAAATTTATCCCTTCTTGCGCGATAAATAAGTACCCATTATTCGTAGTTTTGCTCCGTTGAAGTTAAAGTTTACACCTTTATAGGAAGAAAATTATTGTAAAATTACACCTCTAGTGCGAACATCACAGAATGTACTTATATAGAAAATGAGTCTTTCCTTGCGCATTAATTGGATGCTAATTATGGGCCGTTTTGCGTACATCAGCGCATAATTGGTGCCTAATTACTGCATTATAGTGCATAAGCGACCTCATGAATTTAAAACGTAGGCACGTAGCTTAGGTATTTGTATATTAGAATATTTTCATCTAATTTATAAAGATAATTATATTCAAAGAGCACACTAGTAGGAGTTCACTTAAGGTTAAGATTAATAAGAATAATGTCGAATCCAATTAATTTAACATTAGAAAAACATTAGTATAGCCATCATCTAAGAAAATGGTGTTAAATATAGATATCTATAATGGAAGAATAAAAACTCACATTAAACAAATAAACAGGTAAACAAGACATCCCTTGGAGCATAACAAAACGATTTACTAAGTTCACGGCTCGGGTCGATGTAATTTTTACAATTATTTGTTTTTGTTGGGGCGCAAAATTGATATTTATACAGCATAATGGGCGCCTAACTATCGTACAAGAAAAGGTTAATTTATTCATAAGCTCGCCGCTGTGAACTTAGTGTTGCGCTGTAATCTTTGTAATAACTCCTTATAGGAGCACAAAATCTTATTGCACCTAAGTACTGCGTAAAAAAGAATTTATTTATGCGAAAAGTAACGTCTGTGTGAAGTTAGCCGTGTCGATGTAAAAACTACAACTAGTTACAGCAATATTTAATTTTGTATGACACATACAGCGCATAGTTGGCGCTCATTACTACATAAGAAAAATTGATTTGTATAAAAGTTCACGGCTGTGAAGTTAGCAGTGTTGTAATGATTACAATAACACAAACAGCACATAGTTGGCGCTCATTAATTGATTGCATAAGAACAATTGATTTATATAAAAGTTCACGGCTGTCAAGTTAGAAGTATTGTAATGTTTACGATAACTTGTTTGCTAGAAGAGCACAAAGTTTTACTGTAGGGGCACAAAACAGAACATAATTGGTACCTAATTAATAAATAAAAAAAATGTGATTCATGCAAAAGTTCACAGCTGTAAAGTTAGCCCTGTTTTTGTAATTTTTACAGTTCACTCTTTTCTGTAGGGGAGCAAAATTTAAATTTAACGGCGCAAAACGGATATGCCTAATTTATATCGCGCAAGAAAATATTAGTTTATTGATGACTATGAAGTTAGCCCTGCTGGTGTGTTTTAGCGGCGCATAATTGCCGCATAATTATTAAATAAGAAAAGATTGATTTATGCAGAAGTTCACGATTATCAAGTTAGCCGTGTCGATGTCATTTATGTAAAAGTTCACGGCTGTCAAACTAGTTGTATCGATTTAACTTTTGGAATAACTTATTTCCTGTTAGGGCGCAAAATTTTATTTTAACGGCGCAAAACAGCGCATGATTGGCACCTAATTACAACATAAGAAAAAATTGATTTATGCAGAAGTTTACCGCTGTAAAGTTAGCCGTTTTGATGTAATTTTTACAATAATTTCTTTTCTATAGAGGCACAAAATGGAGCATAATAGGTGCCTAATTATTGCGCAAGAAAAGATTAATTTATTCATAAAGCTATTAAATTAGCCTTGTGGATATAGTTTCTGCAATATCATTTCCTATGGCGGTGCAAAATTTTATTGTAGCGGTAAAAACGGCGCATAATTGGCGCTTAATAACTGGATAAGAAAACATTGATTTAAGGAGAAGTACACGGATATGAAGTTAGCCGTGTCGATGTAATTTTTGCAATAACTGATTTTCTAAAGAGACACAAAACTTTCTTATGACGCAAAACAGCGCATGATTTTTGTCTAATTATTAAATACAAAAAAAATTGATTTATGCAGAAGTTTACGGCTATGAAGTTAGCTATGTCAATGTAATTTTTGCAATAACTTATTTCCTATAGAGACGCGAAATTTTATTTAGTGGCACAAAATGGCGCATAATTGACGGTTAACCACTGTATAAGAAAATATTAAGTTATACAAAAGTTCACGACTGTGAGGTTAGCTGTGTCAATGTGACTTTATAATAAGTTCTTTCCTATAAAGGCGCAAAATTGTATTTTAACAACGCGAAATGGCACCTAATCGGCGCTTAATTCCTACATAAAAAATCATTTATCCAAAAGTCCGCAACTCCGTGAAGTTAGCTATGCTTATATAATTTTTGCTACAAGTTATTTCGTATTGAGGCGCAAAATATAATTTGAATGGCGCAAAATGGCATACCAAAAGCTAAAATTAAAATTAAATTGAAACTTTCCATTATGCCTTTTTTTAATTTATAAGATACAAAAACCTACTTAAACGGAGATTTTCTTCTTGTCTATAGAAATTATTAGGATGTTTGTGTATCTCAATGGCTTCACGTTGTAAACGAATGTAATAATGAGTTTGTCTTGACAATATTTCCATATCAAATTTAATGTAATGATTAAAATTGTTTAAGGCATGGTCAGCTCTGGTTGACCTAATGTACAAAATCTCATATTCTTTACGCCTTGTACCAAAGCTACATTTTGTGGTTCCAATGTATATCTCTATGGCTTCATGTTGTAAACAAATATAATAATGAGTTTGTCTTGACAATATTTCCATATTATCAAATTTAATGTCAAGATTTAAATTGTTTAAGGCATAGTCAGCTACAGCAGATTTCTCTGGTTGACCTAGTCTACAAAATCTCATGTTCTTTACGCCTTGTATCAAAGCTACGTTTTGTGTTTCCAATGTATAATTTTCCTTATCAACAATATAACTTATACACTCCGGAAGATGATAATGAAACATCTTTAGGTAACCTTAAATGTTCTTTAATCTTTCTTGTCGATTTAACACAGTCCTCGTGCGATGATTAATTCGGATTTCTTCAATGTTATCTGTAACATTAGTTATTAAAGGAAGACAAGCAGTACCAACATTAAGAACTGGTTTTTCTTTCTATAAGTATTTTAAATATGTGTAATAATGGTGAAAGTTTATATTTTCATGTTTCATTCTCTGTCGCAGTAATGACGTGATAATTGTAGAAATATATTTGAATAAATATTCAGAAAGACGACAACCTGGAAGAGTTATGTTTAGGCGTCTGAAAGACAATCTTGTAGCTTACGGGAATTTTGCAAAGGTTCACATGAAAATAAAGAAAATTTGGTTATGCATAGCGTGGTTGAAACACCTCGTACGTCTTTATTATGTCAGATTGAACAAATAACGGGCGTCGCTCGGTCAACGGCCGGTACCATTTTACATCGTTGTTAATATAACCCCTATCGTGTACGACCCTGCCAGGGTCTCCAGAATTACGATGCGGTTAGAAAAATGGCATTTTGTTAGTGGTTTATTCGAAAAAATAACGAGAACCTAACTTTTCCTTAAAAGTCCTTTGGTCTGATGAGCGCCGATTTATTAACTGTGAGCTATTTAATCGTAAGAAATGTTTTTCAGTCTGCTAATTCGTGAAGCTAGGCATCCAGTTAGGTGGGGATTTAACGTCTGACTAGGTGTTGTGAGTACTCACGTAATTGGGACGTATTTTTAGCGCTTGTTACCCTACAAGAAACTTTCCTCACGAAAACTTATCTTAGATTTAATTATCTTTAATAATTGTACCTTCATTAATTACCTTGCGACTTATTAGCTCATTTTACAACTTTTGGCCAAGTTTCGACAAGATCTGCCCTGGTATGTGGATGTGTGTGCGTGCGTGTGTGCGTGCATGTGTTCGCGCGTATGCGTGCGTGCGTGTGTGGTGTGCGTGTGTGGTGTGCGTGTGTGGTGTGCGTGTGGTGTGCGTGTGGTGTGCGTGTGTGGTGTGCATGTGTGGTGTGCGTGTGTGGTGTTGTGTGCGTGTGTGGTGTTGTGTGCGTGTGTGGTGTGCGTGCGTGTGGGTGTGGTGTGTGAGTGTGTGTCGTGTGCGTTGCGTGTGTGTGTGTGCGCGTGTGCGTGTGTGTGCTGTCGTGTGGGTTGCGTGTGGTGTGTGTGCGTGTGTCGCGCGTGTACGTGTGTGTGTGTGTGTGCGTGCGTGTGTTGTGTGCGTGTGCGTGTCGTGTGTGTGCGCGTGTGTGCGTGTTTGTGACGCGCGTGTGCGTGTGTACGGTGTGTGTGTGTGCACGTGTGTGTGCGCGTGTGTGCGCGTGTGTGTGCGCGTGAGTGCGCGCGTGTGTGTGCGCGCGTGTGTGCTGTATGTGCGCGTGTGTGTGCGTGTGTGTGCACGCGTGTGTGCGCGTGTGTGTGCGCGTGAGTGTGCGCGTGTGCGTGCGTATGTGTGCGCGTGTGTGCGTGAGTAGGTGCGTGTGTGGGTGCGTGTGTGTTTTCTCGGTGAGAAAGTGCCAAAATTTACCGTTTTACTGTGTTGTTCATCGTTTGAGGTCCATTATGCCCAAAATCTTTATACACTAATTTCACCGAGGAAACGATCAAAGCTATCTGCTCGATGGACAAGAACCAAATTTTATAGTATTATAGTGTTAGTTATTGTTTGGGGCCTGTAATATGCAAAAAGAAAAGTATAAAGAAAACGGTCAATACTATGTATTCAGTGGGCAAGGACAAAATTTTATAACGTTTGTTATATTTTAGGACCTGTAGTATCCAAAATATGTATTGATACGCTTATTTTATTAGGAAACTGCTCGATGGAAAAGACCAAAATGTTATGGATTTACAATGTTCGCCATCTTGTAGGACCAGTAATGTCCAAAATTCTTACTTAAACGCCAATTTCAAAGGGAAAACAGTCAAAACTATTTGCTGGTTGGTCAAACAGAAAGCTTATAGTTCCACATTGTTGCTCAGGTAAAAAGGTATGGGGCAATACTTGGGCCCTAGTGAAAATGTGAACCTTTTTTATAAATCCAGTTTGACTGTTTTATTTAAAGCTGTGTGACAACTAGCTAAATATTAGTCCAAAAAACCTTCATAATCAAATTAAATAGTGACAAAACTAAACTTCTGAGTTATATTGTGTTGAACTGCACATCATATTGAAGAAAGTAAGTTTTCCTTTCGATTTATGATTTTATGTTGTTTGTAACCATTTCACAAACGACCAAACGCAGTGTCCCGAACTTTATTTATGTGCCAATTTTTTTTGAGAAAAGGGCGATACATTACCTCAATGGACAAGAACGAAGTTTTTTGGTTTATGACGTTGGTTTTTACGGCGTTACTCATAATTAAGGACAAAAGATACCTAAACGAATTTACTTGACGGACAAGACTAATCGCATGGTTTTACGGTGTTCGTCATCATTCATGATGCATATATCCTCATTTGTGTGTGCGTGCGTGTACGTGTGGGTGTGGTGGGGGGGGGGGCTGTGTGTGCGTATGTGTATGTGTGTGCGTGCGTGGTGTGTGCGTGCGTGCGTGGGTGGGTGGGTGCGTGCGTGCGTATGTGTGCGCCCACCTGGCTGTAGGTCGGTGTGTCTGCCTGTGCGAGTGTGTGCGTGCGTCTGTGTCTGCGCGTGTGGGCATCTCAGCGTGTCTGGGTGTTTGTGGTTCTGTGTGCCTGTGCCTGTGTTTACGTTTATGTCCGCACGTGTCTGCGTGCGCGCGCGTGTGTGTGCCTGTGTGTCTGTTCGTCTGCGTCTGTGCATCTGCATGTATATACTTGTTTGCGTGAGTGCGTGCGTACGTCTCTGCGTCTGCGCCGGCGTGTGTGTATATGTATACGTGTGTGCAATTGCCCGTGAGCGCAAGTGCGCGTACGTGTAGGTGGGTGTCTGTAGCAACGATAACTTAAATAAATACATAACCGATTTTAAACAAACTCTTTAGATAAAGTTCCTTTTTCAATCGGTTCGATTAAATGTTTGTTAATATATATTTACAAATAAAGGTATTTTATAGTGAGTAATCCAAATTTTGTGAACTTAAGAAGTGCTAATTTGATTGAAAAAAGCGAAAAGACCTTTATTAGCAGTAATGAAATATGAAATGTTTCTTTACTGATATTATCATGTATAGTAATAAAATAACTAAGCCATAAAAAATAACAAAGTACCTAAAATAACTTTTCTCTCTATCGCTATAAGCTTTTTAAAATGTAATTCAATTTTAGATAAGTATCACTTGTAAAAGTTTTTAATACGAAAATAAATGTCTTAAAAATTAATTTAAACTTCTTATGTACGTAAGTAGTTATATCACAATGGAAACAAAAATTAACTTTTAATGTAGCTTTGTTTTTCATTTTGACAAATGAATATCAAAGGTTACGTATTTAGCCAGGTGGTTTCCTTTTTATAACGCACAAAATGGGATATGTGTACATGTTTAATTGGTTAGATGTGTTTTGTGCATCTAATATAAGAGGAAATATGAATAAGTTTAAAATACCCGTATCGCAAAACTGACTAATTCTTGCACCTATTATTTGCCAATATACCACGACGTAGGCAACAGGTTCATTTCGCATAATTACAAGTTTAATAACAAATACAAAGAAGATTGGTATATCACGAATTTAAATTAATCCATCAATTTAACGGGGGGAGCCGAGTTGGCTCCGCTTCGTTCATATATATTTAGAAGGGTACGAGTTGGCTCCCGCGTGAGTTCGAGTTGCTTCCCATATAATGTGTTTATGTTCACGGAAATATTAGACATTGCTGCCAGATCTTATTTCAAATTATATTTATCAACGGATTTTTTTTGGCTTATAGGTATTAGTAGTAGGTAATATATCTGGTTTACTCACTATCGCATCACTTCACTTCATTTTATAGTACCCACTGATGCATGCCATAGGTCTATAGTAGAATTCGATTTTTTTACTTTAGAGAACCTTTAAATCGTATAGTTTTAAAGGGAAATAGAAGTTTTAAATTTTTTGTCAGTATGTGTTAACGAAAGCTACATTTTAAAAATTTGTATCGTTTCAATGATATATTTTATAGTACACTCTGTACCTACTATATAACCGCTTTAAAAATGAATATCTATATTCTGATGATTTCAAATTTTGGATTTTAAAATTTTTTAAAATTTTTTTGTAACAAAATAGTTAACTCGAATTAAAAAAAAATTCTAGTTTTTTTTTTTTTTAATTTGACTTAGTTATTATTATATAAAAAATTTTAATGGTACTGAGAAAAGGGGGTGGTAAAAGGCAAAAGGAGGAGTGGAAATGGAACGAAGAGGAGATACAGGTAAAAGGCAAAAGGAGGAGTGGAAATGGAACGAAGAGGAGATACAGTAGGTAAAGGAATTCACCTACCTGGGATACACGATAACACAAGACAACAAAGATGGGGAACATGTAAAAGAACGAGTGAGAGAAGGAAATAAAATAATAGGACAAGTGTGCAGTGTAGGAGAAAGACTGTTCGGAATGGACTTAAGGAGAAGGAAACTATTATTTGAGAAACTAATAAAAAGTGTGGGGTTGTACTGGGCAGAAGTGTGTGGGTGGAAAGAGTATAAAGAGATAGAAGGATGGCAAGAAAAATACTGGAAGTGGGTACTGGGAGTGGATAGAGAAACACCGAGATACATTATCAGAGAGGAGGTGCAAAAAGAAAAAAATAAGGGGGGATGTGGGAAAAAGGGCGATAGAGTACGAGGACGCAATGAGTAGAGGATCAGAGTGCAACATTCTTCAAAATGCTGGAAAGAAATAAAAGAATGAAGAATAAAATATGGCAAGAAGCCAGAAAATAATATTATGAAATAAATGGGTATGCGACAGAAGAAGTGGAGAGACTTAGAAGGGAAGGAGTGAGCGTGAGTGAGGGTATAACTAGAAGGGACAGGGATGTGCAAAAGCAGGAAAGATGGACAAAGGTGAAAGAAGGAAAATATAATGTAACCTATAGGAACATTAAGGGAGAAGGGATACCGGGATATCTGAATGGGGAAGGAAAGAAAGAAAATGATAGCGAGATTTAGATGTAGAAACGAAAAAGTGGAAACAAATATTGGAGAAGGGACAGAGATAGAAAATGCTGGTTGTGCGGGGATGAGATGGAGACGATTAATCAAATGTTGGAGGGACTTAAAGGAAGAGGAAATGATGTAGAAGGGATACTAGAGGAAAAAGGAAAGGGGAGCGGATTGGATGGAAGAAATATGGAAAAGAAAAAGGCAGTTAAGCGACGAGGAGACGAGAGGGAAGAAGACATTGGAGGGTATGTAAGGGAAGGAGAAACTGTAGATAGACAAATGTAAGTAGCATAAACACACATTAACTATACAATATTTTATAAATAAGCAAATAAAGATATATATATATATATATATATATATATATATATATATATATATATATATACAGAGTGTCCCAATAGTGCGTACTCGGTCGATTGCTCCTTAGCCATTAAACTTAGAAGATAAGTTTAAATACGAAAGCGGTACAATTCAGAACTTTTGATTTTTAAATAGAACACCCTATATATTATTTTATTTTTCGATTCTCCTTATAATTTTACATCTTTTTTATAAGAATTACTTACAAGCGAAATCTTACAGTTTTTAAGATATTTGCAAAGTTAACGAAAAACTGACATTTTTATGTAGTAATTCAAGTAGGCGTGTATCAGTTATTTTTAAAGATAAAAAGATAATCTTTGGTATAGAATTTATTCATACATGAGCTTACTTTAATCTATTGTCAAAATTGGATTTCAATATACACGGTGATCACAATAATTAATTCAATAACATAAACTTGAAAATGCTATATCTTCATATTTTTAAATGGCACACCCTATATTTTGTTAATGCGTTGTCTTCGTCTATTAATCGGCTTTCATTTCTATTAAATATATTCTATACCTATCTCTAATAGTTTCGGATATATTTAAGTTTGTACATTTTTTTTCGTTGATAACACTGAAGAAGAGTAAAATGAGTCGGTCAAAGCAAGCTATGAATACATAAGAAACTAAAAAACATATTAACTGAAATACAAACACTTGAAATTATAATACATGTTCAATGTGACCACCATTTTGTTGCTGGCAAACATGAAGTCTTTGAATAAACGACAAATTTACTTTTCGTAACGTGGAAACATTTATATTTTGAATGACGTCTCTAATTCTTGCCTTCATATCATCTCCAGTCGTTGGAGGAGTTTGATAGACTTTTTCTTTAATCCAACCCCAAAGAAATAGTCCAGCTTTGTTAAGTTAGGCGATCTTGCAGGCCATGAGATCGGCCCTCCGCTTCCAATCCATTTGTTTGGAAACTGGATATTTAAATAATTTCTAACGTTTCTGCTAAAATGCGGAGGAGCGCCATCTAATTGCAGCCACATTTCTCTAAGGGTTTATAAAGGTAAATCTTCAATAAAAGTTGCTTAAGAAGTTTAAAAATGAATCTCCATTGACCGTGTTTTCAAAGAAATATGGTCCTACAATTCTTTCCTCAATAATTCCGGCCCAAACATTAAGTGACCAGCGGTGTTGATGATCAACAGGAATTATAAATCTGGGATTCTCAGTATCGTAATAATGGTAATTATGTCTATTAACGTATCCATTTTTGTGGAAAGTAGCTTCATCGGTAAATAAGATCATGCTAAAATAGTTGGGTTTTTCTAAATTTTTATTTATGGCCCAATTGCAAAAGTTTAATGTATTAACGAAGTCATCCTCGTCTAATTCTTGTGTAGGTTGGACATGGTATGGATGATATTTATATTTTTTTATAATTCTATTAACTGATGTTTTTGAAACTCCAACTTCTAATTCCAATTGTCGGCAAGAAACGTGAGGATTTTCAATCACGGATTGAAGAACTAAATGTTCATTACCTTCGTTAATTGCGGTTCTTTCTCGTTCTAAATTGTCTTCGTAATGAATATTGCCTGTTTGCTCGAAACGTTCTTTCAATCTTGCAAATGCTGAAACTTGCGGGTGTCGTGCATTTGGAAATCATATTAACAAGTTCTTCATTCGAAAAATTCATTTTGTAATTTAGGAAGTAAGTATACAATACTACACAAATATTAGCACTGTTTGACAAGTTTGATTTTTCATTTGTTTTCGTTGATCCTTTGTTTTACGCTCTTTTGATTAAATTGTTTAATTTTACGACGAATCGTTTAAAAACATCCCAAATATCTCTTAAAAATGGTGGTTTCATACAATATTTATTATAATTACAATTTACGTATTTTAGTTAATACTTTTTAGTTTCTTATGTATCCACAGCTTGCTTTGACCGACTAATGTTACTCTTCATCAGTGTTATCAACGAAAAAAATTGAACAAACTTAAATATCTCCGAAACTATTAGAGATAGGTATAGAATATATTTAATACAAATTAAAGCCGACTAATAGACGAAGACAAGGCGTTAAAAAATATAGGATGTGTTATTTAAAAAAAGGAAGATATAGCATTTTCAAATTTACGTTGTTGAATGAATTTTTGTGATCACCCGCTTATTCAAAGACTTCATGTTTGCCAGCAACAAAATGGTGGTCACATTGAACATTTATTATAATTTTAACTGTTTGTATTTCAACGATTTCAGTTAATATGTTTTTTAGTTTCTTATGTATTCATAGCTTGCTTTGACCGACTAATGTTAATCAACGAAAAAAATTGAACAAACTTAAATATCTCCGAAACTATTAGAGATAGGTATAGAACATATTTAATAGAAATGAAAGCCGATTAATAGACGAAGACAAGGCATTAAAAAACATAGGGTGTGCCATTTAAAAAATGAAGCTATAGCATTTTCAACTTTATGTTATTGCATTAATTTTTGTGATCACCGTGTATATTGAAATCCAATTTTGACGATAGATTAAAGTAAGCTCATGTATGAATAAATTCTATACCAAAGATTATTTTTTTTATCTTTAAAAATAACTGAGATACGCCTACTTGAATTACTACATAAAAATGTCAGTTTTTAGTTAACTTTGCAAATATCTCACAAACTATAAGATTTAGCTTGTAAGTAATTCTTATAAAAAAGATGTAAAATTATAAGGAGAATCGAAAAATAAAATAATATATAGGGTGTTCTATTTAAAAATCAAAAGTTCGGTATTGTACCGCTTTTATATTTCACCCTGTAGAAACCAAACTATTTTATAGATTATGCAGCTTATAAAAATAGACAACTTTCGTATTTAAACTTATCGTCTAAGTTTAATGGCTAAGGAGCTATCTACCGAATACGCACTATTGGGACACTCTGTATATATAATATATCTGTATTTGCTTATTTATAAAATATTGTCTAGTTAATGTGTGTTTATGCTTCCCTTACATACCCTCCAATGTGTTCTTCCCTCTTGTCTCCATTTTTCTTTTCCATATTTCTTCCATCCAATCCACTCCCCTTTCCTTTTTCCTCTAGTATCCCTTCTACATCCTCTTCTCTTCCTTTAAGTCCCTGCAACATTTGATTAATCGTCTCCATCTCTTCCCCGCACAACCAGCATTTTCTATCGCTGTCCCTTCTCCAATATTTGTTTCCCATTTTTCGTTTCCACATTTAAATCTCGCCATCATTTTCTTTCTTTCTTTCCTTCCTCCCTTCCCCATTCAGATATCCCAGTATCCCTTCTCCCTTAATGTTCCTATAGGTTACATTATATTTTCCTTCTTCTTTATGCAGCTTATAAAAATAGACTTTCGTATTTAAACTTATCTTCTAAGTTTAATGGCTAAACAGCTATCAAGCGAATACGCACTATTGGGACACCCTGTATATAAAAAAATTTTAATTAAAAAAAATTAAAAATTAAAAATTTTACCACCATCAGTATTATTCTTGTCCTTCCGTTAA
Organism: Vesta saturnalis; assembly: GCA_036346205.1. NCBI lineage: Eukaryota > Metazoa > Arthropoda > Insecta > Coleoptera > Lampyridae > Vesta > Vesta saturnalis. Next base: position 4,057,727 of record JARFJB010000113.1, on the reverse strand, counting down.
AATACAAGGCTTTAGAGAGGTGAAAAATAAATTTACAACAATTATTTTAGGTACTTCAAATTGGTGGTAAAGATGACAACGCTGTGTGGTATTTTATGAAATCTTTAGGTAAAATCAATTTTGTCCAACTCGGGCTCTTCTTTTGCAGTTCAGGTACAAAACTTATGAATTGGGAGCGAACTCGACTCTATCCAATTTAATAATATGTATATGTGCTTTAATTACGTAACTTTCGTATAAATGAATGCATAAAACGGAGTTATAGGAAGTGTAGTATAACCGTATAACGCATATAATTGTTGTATAGAAAAAGTGTTTAACAAACAAAAAAATACCAATTATGAAATTTATTAACACGAAACGTGCATAAATTGAAAGCACATTTCAAGAAAGTTGCCTTGAACTTGTCAATTTTTATGTAGTGAAAATGGTTACTTTCTCTCTAATGTTTATTTGTGTAGGCGTTATATAACAATAAACTTCGAAATCTGGTACATGGAATAATTATTTAATATTAAATTAACCTTAAAATTTAAATATAACTTTATGTTAACAATTTTTTGTTTTGTTTAAAATGTGTGAAAGTAACGTGATTGCGACATTTTCGTAAATGTGTTTTCATCTAATAAAAACATTACGCGTGTTACAATTATTCTTGCACTAGATAGACGATGCTTAATGTACCGATAAGTATGTAACCTAATTCTTTCTTCAACTGCATTAAGTACGTTTAATTTCAGATAAGCTAAACAAAACGAGATTATTATGGTCCTCCGTCTTGCTGAAACTATACTGAAAATCATGCCCGAGTTACGTAAAATGCAATTAAGAATTATTGGGCTGCCTTATAGAAATCGTAAACAATATGTAATACCACGTGTAAAATTTGTAATTAAATACAATTATAATATGTAAATAAGCCTTTTTGTGCAAGAATGATTTATATATAGAATTTAACAACCGTAACAAGTGAATTTCAGTTACTCGCAAATACTAAATTTTTGAATAATTATCATAAGATCATACATCGAATTGTTTTAAGGAATTCCTTCTTGTTTACGCCACGGTAACGTTTAATTAATGCAAACTTAAGAAAGAATTATAATTGTATAACACCGCGTAACATGTTTCAATAAGTACTAATAAATAACAAAACTTTTTGAATTACAATAAAACTTAATTTCCGCAAAATCTCATCCATTTAATAGGGTTAAAATCAATAGCTGTTTTTTATTATTTTATACCCTGTATAATAAAGCATCTTACATTATGTAATGTCTTAGAAAATTAATTACTAATCTGATCTATCAGTTTAGAAACCTTTAAATTGAGCGTTATAAAGTGTACGAGGCGGTGATCATTATTGAAAATAAAGGTATTATTGTTAATAAAGGTAACATGCGTAACCCACTTGTTTTATTAAAGGTATAATAAAACTTTTATTAAACAATAGCAGCGTTTACAATTATAGTAAGTGCCTCTAGAAATAATTTTTTACCTGCAATAAAACAACGAAACGGTATGAACGACCGTATAGATATTTATCAATTATTGCATATATAATAAAGCGGAAATACTTTCAAGTGACATAATTGAACTTATTACAAATGTTTACGGTTGACTACCTGCAAGTGCATTGAAATTTTCCAATTTCCATTAAGACCTTACTTCTATCTGCTCTAGTTATTTTAATTATTCAATAACAGCCGATTTCCTCATTTTCCAATTTGTTTCAGAGTGCGCTGGAAAATTACACATTTCTTCCATTTAGTGTGTTTCTCGCTATTTTTTGGATATTTACGTATAAAAAGGTTCCGGAGACCAAGAATAAAACCTTTGAAGAAATTTTGGCCATCTTCCGGCACGGTAATGGGAGGTATGTACTTCTACAATTCCTTATACGATAACATTACTAATACTTATTATCCTTAAGAACAAGCTTACGAGATAGCAGATTGTATGGGTGAGTGTTAAGCATGGATTCTGCATGTTTTTCTTTTATCATTTTTCTTCAATTAACCTTTATTTTGTTTAATTAATGCACGTACTCTCTTTAAGATCTATTAATCTTCTTAGCAGTTTAATTTTGTTAAAACGGGAGGTTAGTAAATTTGTACAACTAAACCTTTTTACTAGAAGCATTACTCTCCCGCTTGCCACTATTCAGATTCAGGCTTGAATTCTGATCGGAAGGGGAATTTTAAGATAGAATTTTACCCTCGTAAAATTGGACTCGTTCACAAATAGTATGTAGATAATTTGGAGTTAGTGCTTGGTACTGTTGCAGTAAGTAAGAAGATAAACTAAAAACTAGGATTAGACCAAGCCCACTATGATCAAACGATATCGACAGGTAACTGCTTGTGAAAGCTGTTTAGTGGCCAACAGTTTTGAATACCAACGTAATTCAGTAAAACTGCCAATCTTGTGAAATTGGCCCCACGCAGGTTGACAGTTTTAATTGTTAGTGCTACGTTAGTAGTGTTTTGTATATACTACTATCGGTCTGAAGGCTTATAACTTTTTTATTGTAAGCCCAATTGCTGTAAAGCTTGGCAGAGATCTTCCCTGTAGACATATAATAACACTCAAGAAATATAAATTGTTTAGACGCTTAACTTTGTAAATTAAAAATTAAATTATCATAAAAAATGTAGTTTTGCGGCCCGTGCTTTACATACGATCGGTTTCAGTGCTCGTAGCTTCCTTATTTTTGTCTTAAAATGTGCGAAATTTTAACCAGTGACATATCAAAGTAATATAAAGGTAGCTGCAATTTCAAATTTTTGAAAAAATATTTAAATTACGTGTTCTCGATACGTGCAAACTTCATTCTAAATGCAAATAGTAGACCGACATGTAGGTTTGAATTGTTATTTAACACTCCGTATTAAAGTACACGCATTTATGATGTAGATTAATCCTAATTAATAAATAATTAAATTCTCAGACGAGAGAGACAACGGGCTACGTTGGACGAGCTTCGGATCGACGACTCAATACGAATGCCGTAGCATGCGCGATGTACGAAATCGAGCTTCACACTGCTAAAATAAACGTTCATTAAAGAATGATATTACCGGCCGATTTATTAAGAATATTAATCAAAACATCTGGTATGAGCACAAGGATTTTTTTTATATTATACAATTTAAGGTACATATTAAATGAGGACAACAGAAACAATAAATAGTAAACTACAAAAATCAACAAACAATTGTGTGGAATGTAGAATTGTAAAATACCGTAACAATAATGACTATTTAATGCACTTTTTGCCATATTACAGCTAATTGTAATGTTCTTAGGAGTAATATGTTTTCGGAAATAACGTAAAATTGTTACGAATGACTTATTAGTTACCACAGTACTGTTGTAGAAGTTCGGTTGTGTTGGTGAACATATTTTCCAAATCCCAAAAGCTTTTACATTGGAGGAAAACGGGCAAATATTAAATGCCAAAAAATATTTTCAAGAAGAGAAATCGCGTGGATTATCTGAAGATGTGAACGCACGGCAAAGTGTCTTAACATCTCCCAGCCCTCCATTTATCGAGTATTGGCTGAAGAAAAAAACGAAAATGGTATGTCTAATCCAAGGACCAGTACTGGACGACCTACTATTACTATAGAAGAGTATCTTCCGGATGTTATTAGATCGATGGTGTTGGACTTTTACGTTGAAGGAAAGTTTCCTACTGTAAAAAAGGTGCACACCAGATTAAATAACGAAGTTGAAGATTTCCCACGTATAAGCACAAGTATCCTACGCTGATGGTTAACAAGACGTGTTAACAACTGCGTGGAACATGTAAAAAACTTGAGGAAAACTATCGACAAAAAGAACATATAATTGATGTGCACGTAGAACAGTTAATAATAAATGTAGGAGAAGATTCCGATAGTGGTTTAAACATTTCAAGCTCCTCAACGGAAATGTAAAGGTCTTTGTCAGTTTTTGCATGTAATTTTTCTATATAAATAATAAATAGTATAGTTTACATTTTAAACCAATTAAAAATATAACAGAAAGTGCATTAAACAGTCATTATTGTTAGGGTATTTTCCAATTTCACATTCCACACAATTATTTGTTGATTTTTGTAGTTTACTATTTATTTTTTCTGCTGTCCTCATTTAATATGTAGGTACCTTAAATTGTATAATATAAATAATAAAAATCCTTGTACTAATTCCAGATGTTTTGATTAATATTCTTAATAAATCGGCCGATAAAATAATATCATTCTTTAATGAACGTTTATTTTAGAAATGTGAAGCTCGATTTCGTGCATCGCGCATCCGACGGCACTCGCTTTGAGTCGTCGATCGGAAGCTCGTCCAACGTAGCCCGTTCGCTCTCTCGTCTGAGAATTTAATTTTTTATTAATTGGAATTAAGCTACATAATAAATGTGCGTACTTTAATATAGAACGTTAAAGAACAATTAAAACCTACATGTCGGTCCACTTAAAACGAAAATATTTGCAGTTAGAGTGAAGTTTGCACGTATCGATAGCACGTAATTTTTTTTTCAAAATTTAAATATTTTTCATAATTTGAAATTGCAGTTACCTTTATATTACTTTGATATGACACTGGTTAAAATTTCGCAAATTTTAAGACAAAAATAAGGAAGCTACGAGCACTGAAACCAATCGTATGTACAGACCGCGAAACTACATTTTGTATGATAATTTAAGTTTTAATTTACATAGTTAAGCGTCTAAAAAATTTATATTTTCTGAGTGTAATTATGTGTCTACAGGGAAGATCTCTGCCAAGTCAATTGGACTTACAATAAAAACGCTATAAGCTTTCAAACTGACCTATCTTGCTTTTTGAAACCGATAGTAGATGTGTTTTAAGACAAAAAGCGTTTCATATTTCCATTTGCCGCATATAACTAAAGGCAACCGCTGCTAGTGTGTTTCATTCTCGGTGTGCCTAGTTCTAGTAAAAACTACTAAATGAAAGCTTGAAAACGTATTAACAAGGTTCGTCACCCACGTTTTTTAGTGTTTAGTCTGGCTTGGAAATACCCTAAGTGTGTTTTGCATATACGCAGGTGGTATGATAAGTACCCATGTTCGGCGACAGATGGCGCTTTGTGTGAAAATATGCATTACCAACTGTGAGTACTATTCTTTAGTTCACGTCTGTCAAAATTTTAGCGATATTCATCGAGTTCTTTAGTTTTTATAGCTGTTGAAAGTGAGTTAGTGTAGGTATGTTTGCAATAATGGAAAAAGAACAATACCGTTCAGTGATTAGATTTCTTTTTTTGGATGGGAAAATGTGTGTAGAAATCAGTGAAAAGTTGCAAGCAGTTTACAACGATAATGCACCATCGATGACTACCATCAGATACTGGTATAATGAATTTAAACGTGGCCGTAGATCCGTCTTTGATGAGGAGCGCCCCGGTCTTCCCGTTGAGGTCACTACGGATGAAATGATTAATAAAGTGCATGATATCGTGTTAGCAGACCTCCGGATGAAGATACGAGAGATTGCTGGGATGGGTCAATTGAACGTGTACAAAATATCCTGCACGCCAAATTGGGTATGAGCAAGCTATCAGCGAGATGGGGTGCTGACGATTGATCAGAAATGGAACCTCGTGACAACTTCAACGAAATGTTTGGACAAGTTTAGGCGTAATCCGAGTGAGTTTCTGCGGTGTTATGTGACCGTTGATGAGACGTGGATCCATCACTACACGCCGGAAACCAAAAGTCGGTCAGCACAGTGGGTTTCTGCCGGCGAACGTGCACCAAAGAAAGCAAAGACGATTCCATCAGCCGGAAAAGTTCTAGCGACGATTTTTTGGGATTCGCAAGGCATAGAGAAGGGAAGAACCATAACGGGTCAGTATTATGCCAATTTATTGGACCGATTCGACGCTGAAGTAAACAGTAAAGGCCACACCTAGCGAAGAAAAAAATCATTTACCATCATGACAACACCTCGGCCCATTCATCGGCAATTGCGATAGCAAAACTCGTTGAGTTACGGCACCATATTCGCCAAATTTGGCCCCCTGCGACTTTTTTCTTTTTCCAAACATGAAGAAATGAATTGGTGGAAAGCTGTTCTCGACAAATGAGGAAGTTATTGCGGAAACAGAGTTCGAAAAATCTTATTATTTGGATGGCTTAAAAAAGTTGGAACATCGTTGGATCAAGTGTATAGAGCTAAAAGGCGATTATGTCGAAAAGTAAATATACTAAATATAAACCAATTGCCTTGTTTTCCTGAACACAGGTATTTATCATACCACCCTCGTAAATGGTTTAATAGTTCCGAGGGAGATAAACCACCTACTCAAAAATTGTACACCGAATGCTAAATGGCATTATAATCCCACTTGGTGCTACTTTAAATGTTTAATCCTATTTTACGTTCGTCCAGAAGAAGTGCAAGTAAGTCAAAAGTTAGCTAGCATCTTCATTAATTATGCTTTATAAAGAATCCCTTTTTATTTTAGGAAAGCATTTATACGCGCAGAAACATACAGGGTGGAAAAAGTATCAAATAATGACCTTAGCTTTATTATTTGTAAAGTTACAAAAAATGTTCAATATAAAAGTTGTTTGGTTCATTACCATGCATGTTTTCAGCAGGGTTGAGATGATTTAAATCAGTTGATTAAAATCACGATTTTAATCAACATGATTTTTTTTAATAAAAATCGATTCATTTAGTTTAGAAAATCGGCTCAAATTTGAACACTTAAAAATGTATTTGTTCATAAAAAAATAAAACCTTAATGCATTTTCATGTGGTAATATTTATTATTTATTATAATTGTCGAAAAGAAATTCAGCATTCAGCTGCTTTTTACAAAAATAAAACTATTAAAAAATGTGTGTCTAAGAAACGCGAAACAATAATGGAAAAGAATGTTAGAATTCTGTCAGCTACAAAATATAATAATCACCAACACATTTTACCAACACATAAATCATAAATAAATATACCAGGGTCCAACTGAACAGAAGTGATAAATCAATAATTGACTACATTTTAGTACAAAAAGAAATCAGGAAAAACATATTAGATGTAAAAATAAAGAGAGGTGCTGAAATATATAGTGACCATTATCTACTTATAGGAAAAATAAAACAGAGTAACATAGAAGGAGAAAAAACTACAAAAACAAAAAAAGAAAGTCACATATCAATAAGAACATACAAACTTAGAAATAAAAATATAGCTACAAGATACCAAGACAAAACGGACAGTGACCTGCAAGACAGAATAGATGACATAAAACACGGTACAACACACAACAAGGATGGAACATTTTTAAAGACATTATCATTAATGCAGCGACTAAAATACGTGGAATCTGTAAGACAGAAAACTGGAACAAACAAACAACATGGTGGATTAACGAGATAAAAGAAGAAGTTGAAAAGAAGAAAAATGGGAAAAATATCTAACAAACAAAACCACACAACAGTACGAAAAATACAAAAATCAAAGGAAAAGAGTTAAAGAGCTAGTAACAGCAGCAAAAGAAAAGTCATGGACAGATTTCGGAAATACAATGGAAAATGACAGCACCGACAACCAAAAACTATTTTATAAAGTCTTAAAATCTCTTAGAACAAAAAAGCAGAGCAAAGAGTTAAGCATAAAAAATAAAAAACAAGATTTACTAACAAATGAAACTGATATTATGGAGAGATGGAAAGAATATTTCCAAGAGCTGCTAGGACAACAAACGCAAATTAATGGAAAAAGTACAACTGAATATGAAACTGAAAACCAGACTGATGAGGAAGAAATTGAGAAAATACAAATTGATGAATTGAAAAAAGTAGTTAAAACTTTAAAAAACGGTAAGGCTCCTGGAAACGATAAGATCACAGCAGAAATGATAAAAAATTTAGGAGAAGAAGGTATGGGAGCAGTTTTGGAAATACTGAACAAAGCTTGGATTGGTGAAAAAATACCGGAAGATTGGGGAGCAGCATTAATAACATCTATCTACAAGAAAGGAGATCACAAACAATGTAGTAATTACAGAAGAATAACCCTACTGAACACTATCGTAAAGATATATGAACAGATTATTAATAATAGTTTATAACCGTTACTAGAACCACAATTATCAGAATCACAAAGCGGATTCAGAACAGGAAGGAGTGCCCAGTATCATATCTTTGGAATAAAACAAATAGCAGAACAACGACAAATACAAAATAAAAATCTGTATCTAGCTTTCATAGACCTAAAGAAAGCTTTTGACACAGTACCTAGAACAAAAGTATGGAATGGCCTGAAAGAAAGAGAAGTACACAACGAAATAAGAGTAATTCAAGACCTATACCAAACCAATACAAACCATGTAATAAGGAATAACATGAAGTCTGAAGGGTTTAAAACTGATGTGGATTTAACACAAGGAGGAGGACTTAGTCCAACATTATTCAACGTGCATATGGACAAAATTATCAAGAAAAGCGAGCAGAAAGCAAAAAAAATGGCTGTCAGATATAAAAATTTACTAAGAGTGGAGATGGCTGAAGGAGTCTTTGCGGATGATGTGGTAATAATAGCAGGAAGTGAAGAAAAACTTCAAGAAAGTATGAAAAGAAATAATGGAAGAAGAAGGCATGAAAATAAACATAAATAAAACTAAAATAATGATTATAGGAGACCGCAATATTAATGCTAAAATTGAAATAAATAATATTAGAATAGAACAAGTAAAAGAATTTAAGTATCTGGGAGTAGCATTGGAAGAGACGGGATTACAAAAAGCTGAAATTAATGAAAGAACCGAAAAAACAATAAGATTATATTATCCTATGAATCATAAATTTATGAATAAAAAAGAAATTTCTAAAGAAACAAAAATAAAAGTTTTCAACACGGATATAGATCAGTATTAACCTACAGATGCGAATCACTCACAAACAAGCAAAAGAGCAAAATACAAGCCACAGAGATGAAGTACCTGAGACGAATTTTAGGAATAAATAGAAAAGACAGAATCAGAAAAACGCAAATAAGAGAGGAGCTAAAGGTACAGCCAGTCACACAATACATAGAATAGCGTCAATCAAGCTGGTGGGGCCACATACAACAAATGAATAACAATAGACAAGTGAAAATACAGAAAAACACGAAAAGAGGCAGACCAAGGCAAACTTGGAATAAAGTATTGGATAACATACTACAATCGAAAGGCAAATCCTGGGAAGAAGCAGCAGCCTTAGCAAAAAATAGAAAAGAATGGAAAACGTTTCTATATAAAAAATAAAATGTAAACCATGCACCTTTACGGTATAAGGGTATATGAAAATATATATATATATATATATATATATATATGTATATAAAAAAAACTAAATATTGCTGAACGTCTATAACCTAAGTGTTATAATGCTTAAATAAAAATACTAGTGTAGCTGCTTTGTCACCGCCAAGTCTGTTTCTTATATCTGAATGTATGAATCCATAGGTAGAAAACATCCTCTCGATATCAGCAGAGGATGCACAGGCATGCAAAAGAGAAATCACTATAGGCAGCACATGCTTAATTTCTGGAACATCTTCTTGGGCTCTCTACCACTGTACCGCTGTTACATTTTTTATTATTTCATCCGAAAACATAGTTTTGTGAAAAGGTTCTGACTTGGCTTCCAATTTAATTAGTAATGGTAATAATCCTGTGTCTGCAAAATATTGGGAAACAATATCTAAAGCATCTCTCTTTTCTTTAGCTAGTAATGGATATTCTTTATTTATATTTATTGTAGGATCCAACAATGCCAAAAAGTGAAAGGTGGTTAGAGATTGAACATATCTTTTATCAAATATTTGATACTGACGGAAACTTCTTTCTTCTACAAAACTGTCAGTGTCAAAAATAGCCATTAACTTTTTCCGTGTGTAAACTGCTTGAGATAAAAATGTACCTTTTTGTTGTATTACGTCAAGTGCTATAGAAATTAGTTTTAGCAACTGTAGAAAATCTTCAGCCATCCTTTTAATATAGATATCTGAAACTTTTTTAAAAGTCATTGGATTAATTTCTTCTTCATACTCTTCGCATATTAATAACAATTTCGGCCATTCATTTACATAAACCTCAAGACAATCTAAAAGTGTATTTCATCGAACATCTTGAGGTAAGACCAATTTCTTGCTCCCTTTTTCTTTATACCAAGCATTTCGCAAATGGGTATTTCTGAAGTATTTCATTATTTGTACTATACTACTGCGATACTTCTAAATCTTTGGAGAGCAAACTAAGCAAGTGCGTCGAACAACCATATGTAATTATAGGATAACTGAACGATTTGGAAATTTGTTTTTTCATACTGACCATGTTGGCCGCCATTCTCTGCCACAATACTGGTTACTTTACAGTTATTTTCATTTTTACACTTATTTATTGAATTAATAGCCAACTCAGCAAGATAGTCAGCTGTATGTGGATGACTGGATGCATCTATGCTTTCCAAGTGAACACTGTTTCCATCCTCTACTATCAAAACGACACAGATTATCGGCTCATTCTGTACATTGAACGATCCATCTAAGGACATTCAAACGGACTGTCCAAAAAACTTCTTAAAACATTTAGATTTTGCTTCCTCAAATATTTCATTCAGGAGCGTTGATGATAATTGAAGTCTAGATGGAGGAACGTAACCGGGTCTTAACATTTCTGTGACTTTTCGAATTTCTTTATTTTCTATCGCTCCAAAACTGCAATTTGTTGTGAAAACGGCTTAGGCTATTTGTCTGTCCAATTTTTTTCTTCTTATCTTGTCCAGTTCGCACAACAAAAGAACCCAAATGACCGCTACTTCCACTATTTTCACTTTCACCTACACTTCCCTTTTTACAGTTCTCGGTTCTCTGTTTCTGTTGCACTTGGATAATTTTATTCTGGCTAATTCCAGGCCGTCACTGACAATCACCATGAAGAGTTTCAACATCAATGATATCACTAGTTTTACTTTCACAGATTTCCCAGTGACATTTTAGCCTGCCCACTAGACCTTGCAATTCTTTACCGCACTTTTTACACACTCTCTGCAACCTAGTTTGCCAATCACTTTCTTTTTTACAAAATGTTGCCAAATACTAAATTCCTTTCAGCTCCGGCTTGTCATGACTCCAAATGTCTTGCTAGATTACCCACAGAACCAAAAATATTACTAATAACTAGAATAAGTGCGTGTCATTTATATAGCTGAGCGTTTTCTGCAAGTTTTTACAAGTTTCAACAATTCCCCAAACTCGCACAACTGCGTGAACAAAATTTTCACGTTAAGATTTGTCGGGTTTTGTTTCCTATCTGTACTACTCCTGCCTGCTAGGGTTGCAAAGTTTAATAAATAGATTTTATTAAACGAGTAGAAACTTATATTAAACATGTTACCCGCGTTTAAACGCCCATCAAATAAAAATTTGTGAGATTTTTAAATATCTGCTAATAAGACTAAGAGAAACATATAATCTACAAAAATCGTGATGTATAAAAGTATTTAGTTACGTAAATTATAGTTTTTATTACAAGTGAAACTATCCTAAACTAATAAATACTTCAAAATAAAAACACATTTTCATTGTTGTATATTCAATGCAAATAAGATTTATGACCCCCCATGCAGTATGCTGTAAATAAAAAAGCTGACCTAACTTTGTAAGGTGGGTATAGAAACAGACTTCTGCTAAATAGCTAAATTAAATGTAATATAACTATTTGAATCATCACAATTTCAAGAGTAAAGAATATAGATTATTCTAATTTAATAATTTATATTCTGAATAAAAATGCATCAGCACAATGAATGAATCCTGTTTGTTTACCTGATCTTGTTTGTTGCAGTTCTGGTAGTTTTATAGTGGGTTTAATACTCCCATTGTATGGTTAGAAAAATTGCTGGCATTAACAAGTTTTGACGGTTAAACTCGAACTTACATTTTACGTAAGCAAGGACGTTTAAACGTGTAACTGTAAACGTTTAGTCGCTGCAACCCTACTGCCTGCAAGTATTTGTTTACTTAACAAAACAAAACATAAACAGAATTATTTGAAAATAATATATTAATAAAAACTAGTCAAATTTAAAAAAAAAAAAAAATCATGATTTTTTAAATCATCACTTTTTGATTTTTTTTTTAATCGTTATTTTTATCAAATGTTCAAACTGAGCTCCGTTGACTGCCAAGCAATGACCTAATCGGCATTTAAATTATACTGTAGTAGCTCTCTGCAACACCTCTACACGTACTCTGAGCATTTTGGCAGTTATTCGCACCTTTAAGTCCTCTAAATTACGTGGTCATTGTTTGAACACATTATTTTTTACAGGACCCCACAGGAACAAATTCTAAGGGCTTCAAATCTGGAGATCGAGCAGGTCACTCAATAGATCCTCTTCTGTCGATCTACTTGTTTCAAAAAAACATTATTTAAGTACTCTCTAACATGTACATGTAGCGCCTACACTTTTTCTACTGTACATAAATGACCTTATTTCTTCAACAACTAACCCCATCCATTGCTTTGCTGACGATAGCACTCTTCACTGTAGTTCATCTTAGTCTACTCATAGTGATAATCCACCTTCTATGTCAAATCAAAAAATTAAAGCTGAAATGGCAAATTCAATCAACAAAGACATTCAACGTATTCTCGAATGGGGAAGCAATAATCTAGTTAAATTTAATGCTAACAAAACTCAGTGTTGCCTGTGTTCCTGTTGTAAGTATGAATGGCTCAGTTTTTAAGTTTTCAGACTCTATTACTCTGTTGGGTATGACTGTATCTTCAAATCTCTCATGGGTTGACCATCTTCCGTCAGCTACCAAAACAGCTGCTCGTAAAATAGGCTTTTTGTACAGATCTAAGCAGTACTTTACCTCTCGGCAACTCCTTCTGCTGTATAAGGCCCAAATTCGGCCTCATCTGGAATATAATTCTCACCTCTGGGTTAGTGCTCCCCAATACGCTCTCGATATCGTTGATCGTATTCAAAAGAGAGCGATTAGGCTTATAAATGAGCCGTCCTTAACTTCTCACATACAGTCCCTTGAGCATAGAAGGATGGTTTCAGATTTTTCTTTGTATTATCGTTATTACAACGGCTATTGTGCTGGTGAATTACATTCTTTGATACCATCTCGGGCTATCTTTGCGAGAAACATTCGGTTCGCTCATTCACATCATCAGTATGCAGTACAAATCTCCACTTGTCGTACCAAACGGGCGCAATCCACATTTATCTACACGGCTTCTAAACTCTGGAATGATCTCCCTAGTTCCTGTTTTCCTCTCACTTATGATATGAGAAAATTTAAGGTAGCTGTTCATAGGCATCTATTGGCAATTCATTATCTCTCTATCCATCCTCCTAAATGTTCCTGAGTGCTTTAGCACGATAGGCCTAATTTAGCCTGTTCAGGTCCTCAATCATAAAAAAAAACATTATGGTGGAGCTCTATCGTGTTGAAATAATGCGGTGATCGCAGGTATGACATGAGTTTAAAGCAGTTGAAGATATCGATCAGCGGTAAAGGTTTTATCAAGATAAAATGACCCTATGATATTTCCTCTTGTAACGTGTGTCCATAGATTTACTTTTTGCGGATATTGTGTGTGTGTGTGGTTTTTGCACCCATTTGTGGGTTGGTGTAACATGAAGGTCCCTTCATCAGAGAGTACAATACTTGAAGCAAAATTCTCTTCTATCTTACATGGTTCACCACTTGCTCACAGAAATTAATCCGTCTATTAAGATCATCTTCATTCAATTCATGTATTACCTAATTGAAGCTTATAAAGATGAATTTTTTCTTTTTATAAATTTTAAGCACACAAGTATGGCTGATTTTTTAATTTTCTGCTACTTCTCTTCGTTGAAACTTGTGACTTTTCTTCAATAGTCAGCAGAATCTCTAAAGCTTTTTCTTCACTTATCGCCGATTTTGGTCTATCAGTTCTTTTCGCGTCTTCAACGCTACCGGTTTCTCGAAATTTTTTAATTAATTCAGGGATTGTTTCTTGAGATACAGGAAGTATTTGGATAAATTCCGTTGAATCCATTACATTTCGCTTTGAGTCCTCTTTCTGTCTCCGTGTCCGTAAATCATTAATAGTTTGCAAGAATGTTGAACAAAAATTTTGCTTTAAACCAACAATAATTATTTATTGTTCGTTTGTATAAATTTAATTGTCAGATTTCCATGGCATTCTTTGCCAAAACTAATGTTTTTGTTTAATAACTTCAAGAGTTTTTCCATAGCACCTTGATTACAGAGAGTGGCAAAAAAGTGTGGGTTGCCATAGTAACAAAACAAAAGAAGATGACAACAACCTAAACACCTTAAACATGCATGGCAATAAACCAAACAACTTTTATATTGAACATTTTTTTGTAACTTTGCAAATAATAAAGTTAAAGCCATGATTTGATATTTTTGTTCCACCCTATATACGATATGCTTATATCAAGCGTACGGGAAAGGTATTTCCGTTTGAGTATTTTAAATCATAAACCGCCAGATGTCTTAGTATCAATAATCATTGACATAACCGCTCTTATGAAACATGATGTTATTCACCATTTGCCGCAACAGCTGTGATAATTCGCTTATACTAAATATAACCTCAAAATTGACATATGACGTTTACTGCTTATGAGTGGACAGAAAGGGAGCGTCGCTCTTATGAAACATGTCGTTAATAACCATTTACCGCAACACATATGATAGTACACCAATACTAAACATAACATATAGTGTTACTCATAATTGTTAATTGTCAGTAACAGTGTGTAAAACAAAATAAATCATGTTTCAATTTGCTTTTTGTTCTTTGCGTAATTTTGAATAATTTAGGCACGCCTCAACGTCAAACGTCAATTTTTAGGTTATATTTAGTATGGGCGCACTGTCACAAATGCTCCGGCAAATGGTTACTAACGTCATGTTTCATAAGAGCGGCTGTGTCGGATATTTTTGATCGCGCCGTAGAAATAGTTTAATTAGAATTAACTAAAACTTTTAATTTGGAAAAGTAGACAAATAAAATTGTACAAAAGATAATCAGATATTTAGTTAGCTAATAGTGTGAAGTTGGCTCCATGCAAGTTGACATTTTTTAATTGCTTGTAAACGAAGCTCTCAACCACTTTAGTTGGCATATTATTATTATACTTTAAGTCAGGCGCCATCTATATTTTAAGTCTAAACTAGGAAAATCTAAACTCGATTTGCAAATTTTAATGAAAATTCTGTAGAAATGTATACAAAACTAGCTCAGCAATGACTATTTCAATTTGTTTTTGAATATTATTTTTAAGCTGAGGTTCCAACATTAAAAAATGAAAATTATTCATTTTTTTTACTACAGGGTGATCCAGATTTATTGAAGTGGTCGGTTTACTTAAAAAAAGCTATTTCCAGTGGTGTACATCGGGTATTACTGATTGGGCGGGATTGATTATTCAACTACCTCCATCTTAATGCTATTATTAAAAATACCGATAAGTAAATGGAATGTTTTTATTTCAATTTAATGTTCTCGAAGACGACTGCTAACTGTTGTGTGGTTATTGCATTGACGGCGTTCACTGTGGTATTCTGTAACTCTTCTACCGTATACAAACGATTTGCATACACAACATTTTTAAGATGACCAAAGAAAAAGCAGTCGAGCGGAGTCAAGCAGTGAGATCGTGGTGCCCATCGATTTTTGCTTATTATTCTATCACCGAAAAATTGTGATAAACATGCCAACGTTGTACGGGCTGTGTGGGCTGTTGCGGAATCTTGCTGAAAATACCCATTTTGAAGCTCGTCGTTATATTTTGATCAAAAAAATTGGTCCAATTATTCGCCTTCTCGACATGGCAATCCAAACTCCAGTTTTAACTGGATGTAATAGAGTTTCAATAAATACATGGGGATTTTCAGTTGACTAGGTTCGGTAATTAATGAAATTTCTATAGCCGCTTAGATGAAACCATGCCTCGTCACTGAAAAATGTTATATCCAAAACATCATTGTTTTTGAGATTTTCGTTAAACCAGGTATAGTACGTTCGACGCTTTTCAAAATCAGTTGGCAGCAATTCATGTAATACAGACATTTTGTACGGGTACACCCCTACACCCCTACAATTACAATTAACAGATAATCAACATTTAGTAATAAAAACAAATTTTACTCCATTACTACTTTGAGCAGACAATCGTCTTAAAGATTTATTGGGACTAGCTTAAAATCCCCCGAATATCTTCTAAGCCTTCTTCGTCAAGTACAGGTCTTCTACTAGGAGATTTATCTTTGGATACGGAGCCGGTGTCACGAAAACCTTGAACAATTCGACGAACATGCTGTGTGAATGTTTCGTAGGTAACGTCAATAAAAGTGGAAGAACAACTGTCCTCCTTCTACTAACAATACATACTCAATTCAGTGCTGACTAGGCTTATATTCTATATCGGGTTGTGAGGTTATTGATGTTGTGTTGTGAAATTGTTGGGAAATAGTAATATCAATGTTTTGTTCTATTATCAAGCCTGTGGTAGTGACGGGTGCCTGGGTATCTGGTAGAAAAGGTTAAGTAAATTTGTGAGTACGAACTAATATCGCTAGCGTCAGTACACTTATCAAGTTATTAAGTAGTGTATGAAGTGTTATAAGAGATAATAGATAAAACAAAGTAAATTAAGTCTGAGTAAGTATACCTACCTTGGGGCACCAGTATTTTAGGACCTGTGTATGATTATCCTCCTGGTTGAGAGGAAGTTCACCTAACTACAAGTTTTACTTACGCTAATGCCGCTGCCACCCAGGTATGGCCTTTCCAAAGCTAAGATTTCTGAGGAAGCTTGAGATGGTCTACTTCAAGATGAGTTGCGTTACCGTGATATAGACTGCAGCCGCAACCCCGTTCAGTACATCATTTTTATCGGTCTTACATTCCGCCCGAGTAACGCGGAGAGGCCGATACCACTTGTCCCTAAGCATCTTTTTGAATCGCTGTAGCTTGACGGTCCTTTTTGAGATATCGTTTGGACGTATCGGAGTGACCTCCACAACAGTTCACGCAGACATGCTCGCTGTTACATCTCGAAGCAAGAAAATCTTAGCGTAGTAACCCGCTAAGTACGTCATTCTCGTTGATTTCCCATAGACCCGCTCTGAACATACGCTCGCCGTTGCTAGACGTCTGTACAAAACCTCATCCTTCCATCAATATAGACTGGACCCAGATCTCATCGCCAATAGTCTCGTTTTTAATAAAGGTTAGCCTTATTTTGTCGAGCACCCTTGCTTTGAAATCGATCTAAATTCTTTACACAAAGCAGGTATGTAAACTATTCACTCAGCTTAATACTCAACTAAACCTGTAAAATTGGCTTCAAAATTGGTTACGTAAAAGCTCACTTACACACATGAAAAGCTTTAAGTTTTATCGATAAATTGGTCACTCAACTCTGCGTAAATTTCATTCTTAATTTTAAAATTAGGAAACTTGGCATCACAACTGCTTAACAATAACAGTCACGTAGTAATCTGACGTTATTAATCAAAATAAACAAAAGATGACGCTCTACGTAAATTCTTCAATAAAAAATATGGACTAAATATTACACGTTAACATCGGTACCTCAATATTAAAGTTCAGTCAAAATATCGGCATAATTGCACTATATTATGTGCAACACGCCTACAAGACTACTCAGAATTTCGCCGTGCTTAGAGATTTAAAAGAAAGCATTAAGTTCAAAGTACTAAAATCACATCGTCTATAATACGATAAGGTCCGCATTCCTCTGTAGTTACATGTAAACGTTTTACAAGACGTAAACAGTTACGTTACTCCTTGTTATATCAAGTAGGAAAACAAACGTTAAGGTAGGTCATGACGCGAACCTCCGAAACTACGTAGATCACAACTCACAACATTTAAACTTATTAACAAAAAAAAAACACGAAAACTCTCCTCAATTCAAAGATTGATATTAATTATCAGAATTTCACATTGAAGCCAAAACTTGAAGTAGATTAATAACCTTTTCTTAGTAACGTTTCCAAAACATCTGCAATCTAATCTGCCGCCAAAATTTTATCTAATAACCATTAAATAATTTTCCACGTTTCAGTCTTATTAAAGGAATCCAACGATGACCAGAATTAATTTTCGTATTTTACACCGTAATAGAATGGACAAGTTACGCGCTTTCTTCTACGTCACGAATTGTTCGAATGCTGACAGTTTTGGATCTCCTAGTTACCACGTAATGATTGGAAGGAAGGGTTCTTCTGTCTTCGTTTCTGCTTGTTTTTTGCTGTCAGTGATGACCCTCGTTAAAGGTAGTTTCGCGTAGAACACTGCTTCTTTGTCTATGGACTCATGTGAGAAGAACCGACGCAGTGAATTGAACCTTAAGTAGGTATATAGACAACAAGAATGAATATCAACCTATCCTGAAGATGTAGGAAATAATGTTCAATCGGTTTTGTCTACGAGGAACACTATTAAACGGGATTGCATTCCGGAGTGGGACAGGAGTATTTCTCATGTTAGTTTGGCCACCTTCTGGATTTTTCAGTCTAGGTTAACGCCTTGGAAATGTTGGGACGGATGGTTTGTAATGAGCGCTTCGGTTTTGTACGAGACGTTTCCAAGGGTTCGGCGAAAGTTATAGCAGATAAAAACCGCGAATGAACGAATGCACTGAATTTGTTAAGCGACAGCTTTCTAGCTTCAAATGATACTCTCGGGAACTTAAAAAAAACCGGAATAGCTCTGCTGTGGGCGGGGCTTGTGCAGAATTTCTTTCACTAGGTCTGTGTAGCGCAAATTATTACCAGTTCAGTACCACCTGGTTCGTTGACCTGGTTTGTTCTGTTCATCTCTAGTGTTTTTGCTAGTTCTATTTTGTGCTCTTTTCTTTTTTCATGATGGCAAGTTTCAATGAACAACGTGCGGCTGTGAAATGTTGCTTCCTGTTTGCTAAAAACGCCGCTGAAACTGTTTTAATGCTATGTCTATTCACGACAAACCTCGTTCCGGATGTCCATCAACTGCACGGACAGACAAAAACGTTGAGAAACTTAAAGAAATTGTGCTCGCAGACCATCAGAGAATAGTGGGGTATCTTGGAGCTCAGTTCAGCGAATTTTAACTGAATATTTAGGAATGAAAAGGATCGCTGACAAGTTTGTGCCTAGCGTTCTGACTGACAATCGAAAGAACGTCGAGTTGAAACATGTTTTTTGACAGAGCAGCTTGAAACTGATCCAGATTTCCTGTCGAAGGTTATTACAGGTGGTGCTATGATTACGACCCAGAAACAAAGCAACAACCAAGCCAATGGAAAACGTCTTTGTTACCCCGTCCAAAAAAAAGTCAAATTAAACATCAAAACAATGCTCATCTGCTTTTTTGATGTGGAGCGGGTAGTTTGTTCCACCAAGCCAGGCGGTTAATCCAGATTTTTATATGGAAGTTTTAGGAAAATTGCGCAACAGTGTTCGTCAAAAAAGATCCGATTTGTGGCAGACAGGGGACTGGATTTTCCACCATGACAACGCACCTGCACACACAGCCATCTCTGTTAAACGATTTTTGGCAAAGAATAACATGGTTCTGCTGCCTCACGCATCTTACTCACCTGACCTGCCTCTGTGTAATGTTTTATTATTTTCAAGAATTAAAAGGGGCATGAAAGGACTCAGATTCGACAACATTAATGATGTGAAGAAAAAGTTACCCCGTCCAAAAAAAGTCAAATTAAACATCAAAACAATGCTCATTTGCTTTTTTGATGTGGACCGGGTAGTTTGTTCCTCCAAGCCAGACGGTTAATCCAACTTTTTATATGGAAGTTTTAGGAAGATTGCGCAACAGTGTTCGTCAAAAAAGATCCGATTTGTAGCAGATAGGGGACTGGATTTTCCACCATAACAACGCACCTGCACACACAGCCATCTCTGTTAAACGATTTTTGGCAAAGAATAACATGGTTCTGCTGCCTCACGCATCTTACTCACCTGACCTGCCTCTGTGTAATGTTTTATTATTTTCAAGAATTAAAAGGGACATGAAAGGACTCAGATTCGACAACATTAATGATGTGAAGAAAAAAAAAACGAGGGAAGAGAGAATCAGAGTACAAAAAATGTTTCGAACAGTGGAAACACTGATGGGACAAATGTATCAAGTGTAATGAAGAGTACTTTGAAGGAGATAAGGTTGATATGTAAAAAATTGAAATATATAGCTTGGTACTCCCTCGTATCTTGTTTGCCTCTCCGGTAGCAATATGACCATTTTGGCAAATGAGTATAACCTCGCCATTATAATTAAACTTTGACTGGTCTCGACGCAGCTCAGTATGATAGTCATTGATATTTCGACCGAAACGTTTATGCAAATCTGGATGTTGACTATCCAATAATGCCATTCTGCATACAATCCGATAAATGAGCAGCAGTGGATGACTCAACATTATAACGTATGGTTGTAATATGTAGGAATGTTTACAGCGAGTTATATTAGAAGGCAAAATCCCAATATAAGGTGGATAATGTAAACACAGTAGCTAACGAGCAACAGGTTAGATACAAAGCATTCGGATGCGTGAGTGTAGAACTTAATTAACTACATTAGGTTAATTGTGGATGTACAGTCTATTTTAAGAAAGGGGCGCCATGAATTTTTTTGAGTGTATTCTAAAAAAGGAACAAGTAAGCTAAACAGAAAATTAATTAGTGCACAAAATGAACAGACACCAGCAAAACACAATAGTAAATACCCCAAAAGCAAATTAGTTTATTTACACGATCACAATTTAAATTTGAACCCAAAATCTAATAAAATATAAACGAATCCAAGAAAAAAAGAATAAATAGATCAACTGTTCGTGAGAATTAAGTAAATCAGTAATATATTTTAAATCCACGATGATTACTATTAAAAAAAAGAAATTTAAAAAACAAAAGAGATGGAACCGCAACAAATTATATCTGCAGAAAGCAACCATGTATCGTAGTTACGTTAGCACCTAAAAAAAATATTAGTACCAAAAGCGCTGTTAAATTTCAAACGTAAGTAGCGTACAAATGCGAAAGTTCCAGGTAAGCGTAAAGATAGAGCTCATATACAGCTTCACCTTCAAACATCTATAAAATTCGACTAGGTGCGCAACTCTCCTATAATGAAAATTAAAAGTAAATGAAAATTGTGGTACAAGTTTAATAGTAAAAGAAAGTAAGTATAAAACTGCAGTATAGCTACAAAGAGCGGATACAAGAATTTTTAAGGTATCAGAGTTACAGCTAAACGATTATCAAACTGGTTGAAAAAACAATTAGACGAAAGTGCAGTGATAATTTCAATCATTTACAGCAAAATAAATATGTACACGCTAAATGTATAGACTCAAGGATAATTTTAAGTTAGGAATTTAGCGTGGTTACCCACCTCTAACCTCGAAGATGTATCGCACTCTTCACAACACCTAAAATAATATCTACATAAAGGTCCTCATAAATATAACACCTTCAAACAGATCCATTAATCGTTTTATGGTTGACAACATTAATATACATAATAATTTACATTTGTTAATACCCCCCTTCTAACTCACCCCAATGAAAATCTTCCCGTCACACCTAATAAACTGCACAGTTTTTCTGGTTTGTTGATAAGAAAGAAATCAGTCACACTGAGTAAATAAATTTGTATAACGAAACAGTAACGATTAAAAAATAGTACATTGTGCACCATTGCAAATGGAGTTAACTTCACACAAATTTAAACTTTAATCGTAGTGTTTATACTAAATAGCGCTAATGCATCACTAACATGTAAATCATATGTCGTTATATCTTAATCATGTGAGCTTCATCCCGCCCGAGTTTCTTTATCTGTTATCCTTATCTCTTGCAGCACTAAAGGTAATACTACAGCTCTAATCAGGCACTAACTTCCAAAAAATTTTGGGTACATACTAATTGCGGAAGAGGCTAGTTCCACGAGGACCGGAATTTTCGCTCAGCACGCGTTTTCCGGGCCGGGTCCGGATCCCGGGATATTCGGGCGAGCCTTCCGTTGTAGTGCATGATTTCCACGTATTTTTCATCGTACTTTGAAAACGAACGTGTTTATAAAGTAATACACTTAGGGATTGGGGCACGGATTTTTTAAAATTAAACGTTCGTTATCTTGTACGTTGTATAAGTACGTTGGTTTGCTGACCGTTGCTCCAAGACAGTCTTCGGGCCAGCCTTACGCGTTGCGTTAACAAGTGTTTACCATGGCCGTGCCGCAGAGGCCGTACCGAAGGGCGGCCTTCGTTGGATCGGGCCCGAGCCCCCGCGCCGCTCAGCGCTCTGTCCTGGACCTGGCCGGATTCGCAGCCCTGACGGTGGGTTTTTATTTAATATACATTTGTTTTTAATTTTCTGCAGGTGTAAATGTGTAACAAACAAAAATTGTATACCCACTTTCAACAGTATTCAATTTGTATTTTGGCTAAATCTGTCTTTTGCTAGTCATTTTAATTCAGGAATAACTACGCCCAGAATGCTTATTATACTAGTCTTAACACGTTGGCTTCCAACGCTATAGCGAAATTTCTGACCTGCTGTACCATATTAATCACTGGTGATCTAAACGGATGGTTCACTCGTGTACCAAATATATCACTTGTGATATCAAGCACGAAGATGTTTTACGAGCTTTTAAACATATTAGTATACAAAAGCAGGCAAATAGCATATGGCAGTGGTATGCACCGAATAATTTGTGGTGCAAATGGGCATCACCGGTGATTCACTAAAGTCATGTTGTGCATGCTAATCTGAAAAAGTAGTAAATTTTACTTTGCCATATTTATTTTGAATATATTTTATTACGTAGGTTACAACTTAGTTTCTTTTCTGGAAACATTCCAGGTATAAGACCACAACAAAAAAGAAATACCACAAAAAAATAAGCTTTAAATAACATAGAAAGTATCAATTAGTGTCTTTTTGGAAGCATTCCAAACATAACGCGGGTGAATTTGGACACTCGTTATAGAACGTGGAAACCAGTTTAGCCTTTTTTGCTGCTACTTTGGATTTTTTATGAAGTTCATATTGTAGGTCATAACACCCGACACATCGGTTTCTCTGTTTTCGATTAGCTTTAATTTTTTCAACCACCTGCTTCAATACTTGTTTGTTTTGTTTCTTGTTTTATCCCCCAAGGCAAATCTGTCCTAAAATCTGTTGGTATAAGATAAGAGCGTTAACATCGGCCGTACCACATAAATATTCAAACGGTACTTTATGCTACCATCTTAGGGATCGGCGAAGCGTAGTAAAATTAAGAAGCCATTTGATCCGACAGGTCAATATCCATCTTAAACGTATTATAGAACACAATAGCGTGTGGCTTATAGACAATTTCTCCTTTGCAATTCTTTTGATTAGTGTTAACCATGGTTAGCGTATGCCCCGTACTAATAAACCTAACCGATCTTTTGTCTTTCCAGTTGCCAATGATCTTGCCATTACTTTCTTTTTCTTTAATATCGCACTTTTTCATTTTCTTTTCATCGAAAATTTCCCTCGGTACTCCCTTCAAACATTTTCGCAATGTACCACACTAGCACGTCTGCTAGTTCGAGATTGTTATAGTAGTTGTCCGTCCACTATTAAGATAATCCTTCATTAAATTTAAAACCAATATGTTGCTCTACGTACTGCAGTTACCGTATTACTTTTCCCTTTATAAATTTCTGTTTCATAGGTGTATCAGCTTTCGTCACATAGCTTGAAGATTTTCAATCCAGATTTCGATACTTTCCCTGGAATATACTACCTAAACAGTAACCGATTCCTGAATTGTACCATTGATTCATCAATTGATACTACCTCTCCCGGAACTTTGAATTGTTTAAATTTGTTGTCAGTGCCTCTGCAAGAGGTTTAATTTTATACAACCGGTTTTCTTTATTCGCTGCCCCATTATCAGCAAAATGGAGGAACCGCAGTAACTCTTGCCATAATATGTCGAACGAAACAATGACGATACATAATAATCTGATATTTTTGACAATTTAGACAGTACCATACAATAAAATAAAATAAAATAAAATCGCACAAAATCTTTCCATTTCTTCAATAGAAACATCTTTCCAGTTTTGTTTGTATCTTCTAGCATTCCTATTTGTTTCCAAAACCATCAAATCAACAATATCTCAATCCACGATCAATCTGAACATATCCACAGGTCTTAATTTAGAAGGGACATTTATTTTGACCGAATCAGTAAAAGCAGTCTGCTTCATAGATGTTCCATCTACTTCATTCCATCGCTTTATCGTCGGTTGATTGATATCTTCTGCTTCACTATTTTCGGTTTCTTCTTCAGACTCTGTTTTTGATTCAGAGGAAGGCTCATACTCTGATTCAGAAGGAGGGAATGGCTCCCCGTCGTCACTTTCTAAAACTGCCTCTTCTGCCCTACTTCTTTCTCCAATCCTGTTGCCTTCATCCTCCTCTATTGCCATCTCATTCTGAATGCTTTGATGATCTAAGCCTAGAAGTATAAACATATTATTAACATATTATTAACAGGTGGTAGGCATGTATACTCCATGCCAGCCGGGGAGGTACCACCACCCTTACCATGGGCTCCTTAATATTGGGTCTCCGATTTTCTGAGCTCGGTAAGGGCTGCCGGTTACCTTTTCCATCATCCTTAATCTATTCTCATCCTTATTCTTCCTTCTCGCCCTCACTGTCTTCCCATCGGACTAAAAGTCCCAAATTAAAAAATAAGATGGCTGTGGTTTCTAGGGTTATAAATTCCGGGCGTAAAATCCTGCCCCATTCGCATGTCCGGGAGGACAGGGCCCGAGCGACCTCGGTCATCGAAAGTATCAACTTTCTGATTCACTACTGCAACGTCCGCGGTATCAGGTCTAATCTTAATGCTATTCACCAACATCTTGAACAATTACAACCTGATATTTTGTTTCTATCTGAAACACAAGTCTCCTCTGAAAGCTCCGAGTCACCCGACTTGCAATTTCCTCAATACCACCTTCACTCTAAATTTCGATATAAAGGAGGCGTATGTGCCTACATCAAGGACAGAATTGCTTGCAAGAGGGTTTCTTCCTTAGAAAATAAAAATTTTGACATGATTTGGTTTAAACATTCTGGTATCCCAGCTTTTGTCTTAAATAAATGTTCCCCCGAACTAGTATCAGTCCTATCTAAGCTCTATACGATCTCTATGTCTTCTGGGGAATTCCCTTCATCATGGAAGTTAGCAAATGTTCAACCTATTCCCAAAAAAGGCGATAAGACCGATCCCTCAAATTACCGACCAATTGCCATCACTTCCATTTTGTCTAAAATCATGGAAAAAGCAATCAATCAGCAACTACTCACGTTCCTTGAAACTAACAAACTCCTTAGTGACCACCAATATGGGTTTAGGCAAACTCGTTCAACAGGTGATCTTCTTTCATATGTGACCCAAGTTTGGAAGAATACAGTAGAGCAGTCCGGTGAAACAGTTGTAGTCGCTTTAGATATCTCAAAGGCATTTGACCAAGTTTGGCATAAGTGTTTACTTGCCAAACTCACCTCGTTTGGGTTAAATGATATGCTCATCAACTGGGTTTCTAGTTTCCTTGATAAAAGACGAATACGTGTCGTAGTTGATGGCTTTTTTTCAAAAGAAGTTAGCATTAACGCGGGCGTACCACAGGGATCCGTTATAGCGCCTACACTTTTTCTACTGTACATAAATGACCTTATTTCTTCAACAACTAACCCCATCCATTGCTTTGCTGACGATAGCACTCTTCACTGTAGTTCATCTCAGTCTACTCATAGTGATAATCCACCTTCTATGTCAAATCAAGAAATTAAAGCTGAAATGGCAAATTCAATCAACAAAGACATTCAACGTATTCTCGAATGGGGAAGCAATAATCTAGTTAAATTTCATGCTAACAAAACTCAGTGTTGCCTTATGTCCGCCAAAAAAGATCGATCATTTCCTGTTGTAAGTATGAATGGCTCAGTTCTTAAGTTTTCAGATTCTATTACTCTGTTGGGTATGATTGTATCTTCAAATCTCTCATGGGTTGACCATGTTCTGTCAGCTACCAAAACAGCTGCTTGTAAAATAGGCTTTTTGTAGAGATCTAAGCAGTACTTTACCTCTCGACAACTCCTTCTGCTGTGTAAGGCCCAAATTCGGCCTCATCTTTTCGAGAAACACTCGTTTCGCTCATTCACATCAGCAGTATGCAGTACAAATCTCCACTTGTCGTACCAAACGGGCGCAATCCACATTTTTCTACACGGCTTCTAAACTCTGGAATGATCTCCCTAGTTCCTGTTTTCCTCTCACTTATGATATGAGAAAATTTAAGGTAGCTGTTCATAGGCATCTATTGGTAATTCATTATCCCTCTATCCATCCTCCTAAGTGTTCCTGAGTGCTTTAGCACGATAGGCCTAACTTAGCTTGTTCAGGTCCACAATCATAAAAAAAAATATATATTTTACTAACGTGTTGCTGCATGTAAATAACCTCAAAATTCGTTACCTCTCTCCAGCGACCTCATGATCCTCATCCTCTTCAATTACATTGTCATCCTGACTGCTTTGTACGTTTGATTCTGGAAACAAAAAATACTTCTTACTACCTAACCTATTTTATTTTTTTATTGTCTCGGCTCATCAAAACGTCTTACTTTCCGACTCCAGCTTGTGATACCATTTAAGTAATTTTACTTCTTCTTTTGGATCCATAATTTATAAAATAAACACACTTCGCACCACGAAATAATCCAGTGATTACGGAAGGAACGTTCTATAAACACGTGTAAAACAATACCAAGATTCACTTGTGTACCAAGTGTATCATCGGTGATCAAATAAAAAACAGTCAGAAAATAGCACGCTGACGTATTTTGAAGTGCTCAGCGAAATCTGTTTAGTGAAATCTGTATTTATAGCTGGACATCACGCTCGGTACCTAAAGGAATGTGCACAAAATATTTGTCCAAATCTCATGTATCATCACCGGTGACTCATATGGTAACCAATGTCACTTTTGATTTAAATTAGAAGTGGCTGTGACTATTTAAGAAACAATTCTATTTTATTACAAATTTGTGTTAATGTGAACAGCTAAAAGTACCTACACTGGATCCATCCTGAACGTACTTTCATAAGCGTGACTGGTCTGTCAGGGAAAACGTCGGTACTCTGGTTGCTTGAGGCTGCAAACCGTAGAATGAAGGGAACTGAGTGGAATTGATTTCATAAACCGAAAACTTAAATTTAATTAAAATTCTAGAAGATAATTAGCCGGGACGGAAAAGAAAATAAATATAATTAATTTTTAATTATATGACAAAAATAAATAATTGTCATTTTATAAATTGCAATAAATTTGAATAATATTAATTAGCTGGACGATAATACGCGAAAAGGTACTCAGCTTGGAAATTAAATTTATAAAAATTCGTAATTTACAAAAATCATATATTATGTGGAAATAAATTCAACAGGAAAATAATTATATTCGGTTTCGATTATGGAATTTTTGATTTTCTACATTAGCAGCACTACTCAAATCGTTTTAACAAAATTATTTTATTGTAACACCAAAATCTTCAATTTCGGAACGATAGATCTAGTTACGAAAGTATTCTGAGTGAAGTTTCTCCTTTTCATAAATTACCAGGTTACTAATTTTCAATTTAACCAAGATACTAATTGAGATCCTTCTTAATATACTAACATACGCTAATGGCTAACTACATGCATATTACCGCTTATAGTTATTACTCAAAAAAATATACTCAGGTTCAGATTATTTTTGCTCATCAGTCTTCAGTTGTTAATATTACGAATAATAATTAAATAAAATTATCATGCGATAATTAACAGATATTTGAGAATCGAAATTTAATCCGAGCCTGAAGATTTATAAAATTATTTTATGTTATTACTTTGTAAGTTTTAGTTATAATGGACAAATATTGCCAACTCAGACAGAATATCAATCGACTACAACTGAAAAAACACAATTTTAGTTTTAGTGTTGGAAGTGGTTATACTATCAATTTTAAAAGGAAAACCACAATTTTATTGTAAAATAGTATCATAATTGTATTAATTTAATCTACATATAGTTACAGAGAAGGTTGTGTTTATAGGAGTATGCTAAATTGTGTTAACGCTCTTGAACATCTTCCTGGCAACGAACAAACTGCCGGAGAGGAAAAGGTGCAACATGATTCATGTAAGAATTGTTAGTATTATAAAGCATGATATAATGCACAATTTTATTTTATATGTTGTTATGTGATTCATTTATAAATATATTTTTTGTATACCTACATTTTTTGTTATACCTAGAAATGAATTCCATGCTCATTCCACCCGTACATTGCATAATGCATGATTTATTGCTCATGGCTTCCTTTTCAAACTATGAAAACCAAATGCTTAATTTCAATAAGCAACAATAACACTAGATATATGCACATAGTGAAGCACTTGTACATACAAACGTTTAAAATAAAAAAGATTTTGATTTTTAGTATATTTTAATTAGTTTCCAATCCATTTGAGCAACAATTATTCAGAAGTACGTACGGTTACTGCTCTCGAAGTCATCATTCTTTTACAACCGTACCAGGTATGAGTTAAAATACCTAATGATGCACAAATTTTACACTTGATTATCAATTACAATGTGGTAATCAATGCTTTTATGCAATTTTAACTCCAACACATATTTAGATTTATCGTAAAAGATACATTAACTATCTTCGTAGTAGAAAAATACTAAACTAGAACTTTGAGTCTGATTTATATACACAGCAAGCCATCACAACTATGTTACCAATTTTCATTGTAAATATTCTATTTTGTGCAGGGTAATGTTTAAGCACTTTATTCACTATAATTAAAAGCACGGTCACATTGAAGAAAATCGAGATTTGTAAGATTAGCATACAATGTATGTTTTGCAGATCACTCATAGTTTACTATGTTGAGAAACGGACAAAACGTATATGTATCAGTCAGCTG
Source organism: Vesta saturnalis (assembly GCA_036346205.1). Classification (NCBI taxonomy): domain Eukaryota; kingdom Metazoa; phylum Arthropoda; class Insecta; order Coleoptera; family Lampyridae; genus Vesta; species Vesta saturnalis. Next base: position 4,028,613 of record JARFJB010000113.1, on the reverse strand, counting down.
GCAGCCGGTAAATTTGTTCTACAGTTTCAGTGGATGCATAAACATTAAACATCACATATACCCTAATACATATATGTTAAATGTAACGTCCGTCTGAAATATTGTACATATCTTACATTACCGAACATGCAGTTAAACATGCCTCATATTTGATTAGGGATTAGAAAAATAAATTAACAGAACCTAAGTTTTTTTTTCTCCATACGATTTTGTATAATTAAAATATCAACTATCATTACAATAACTTTTCATTAAAAAAACAAATTTATTAAGTATGTAAGCTTGGTTTAACATATTAAATTACTTTATTCTATAGTAACGTGTGTTGCCTATCCTGTATCCAGTAGAGCTTTGAGTATTTACACTATATAATTATGTCTCGCATAAGAACCTCAAAACTTCAATGGATCATTCAACAGTTCATCTGCAACAAAAATGTTCGTATAAAGCACTGTGTTTTAGTTTTCTTAACATTTTCGGACTCAACAACATAAAAGGCATCATATCTTCTTTGAGACTAAACTTAGAAAAATCTGAACAATGCATTTGAAAGACAAATGAAAGTTCATTCTAATGTGCCCCATTTATCTAATTTTATCTAAAAGTCGAATGGCGTTGTCTGCACTTCTTGGTGGCCACCTCACTGGACCAAACTGCCCGATCCATTTATTTGTAAAATTTTCATGCATCCAGTCTTGCAACAGGTGTAGTACCCTTAGATACTACTTTTGTTTGTTTAACCCGCTCCAAAGAATAAGATTCGAGTTCTTTTAAACCTTTTTATAATATCGACATTATTAAAGAAAATTTAGCCCGAGATGATTATTTTTTATTACGTTTTATTAAAGATATCATTTACTAGTTCATTTTTACTTTGCTTACTAATTAATTTCGGTTTGCATAAATGAATTTAGGCTTTATGTTGTATTTATATATTCAATAATTGTGTAAGCTGGTGATATTAATAATCTTTAACAATAAAAGTAAATCAAACGTTATACCTACTCATTTAATTAAACTCTAATTATGAACGAAAGTGCATCAATATGCTGGTCACAAATAATTATAGAATCAAACCTAAATCTACAATATCCTTCTTAAAGCTAATATATAACAAATAAAATCCTTATCAGAATTAAACAGATTGTTCTCTTTTAATAGTGATAATCAAATGTAAAGTTTCGAGAAATCAAACACAAAAACATTGTATTTATTAACACAAACAAAAAGGTTCTTACCTGTTTTCGTTGCAGCTGATGATGTAATACTGGCGTTTCTTTGTCCACTAAAGGGGGCCTCAGATAGGTTAAAAATTGCTCTTCAGATGAGATCACTTGCCGGCACCCTGGCACCGTGTTTCTATTGTTTTCCTTATCTTTTCTGGTACCCTTGTGTAGTTGAATACGCGTCTAATTTTCTTTAAGTAATATTTCCACTATATAGTTTTTACGCTATTGTTTAGATTTAACTACAAATAGCCTGCATAACAAAATGCAGGCTCTTTACATACAGTGAAGGCTCCCTTTTTACACCTCATTAAATTCGATTTATTGTCAGTTATGCTTCGATTTCCCAATTTGCGTCGATTACCGTCTATTATATTTATTGAACACTATTTAAACACAATTGATTACGGTTCTAAGATATACAACACGCGTTATCTTCACTTTTTATTATTTTAATAAGGAAGGTAATTTTTGACTTCTTCCCTATCTCCGTTAATTAATTTTTATTTGTAATTTTAACACTTTATAGGGCAGCGTGACAATAGAATGTCACTTACACTGCGAATTCTGCGACTATAGAATGTCAGTATTTATTTAAATTTTTTCAATCACCACAATAAAAACACAAAAATGTTACCTTGGGGAGGCCCTTTTGTTACATAGAATCTGGAATGGACGCAGAGGGTAAACTCGACGATACGGTTGATGCTGCAGCGACGCTTGCAAATTCCAGCACCATTCAGCTGGGGACGGCTTCGTCTTACTTCTTGCGTTGTGGATCGAATCTCAATTGATTGTGTATCTTTATTCTCGTTAACTGTACACCACAAGCGGTTCTGAATAATTCTTAATATTTTAAATTACGAAAATGCTTTATTTAACTACAGCAGATTATTTGTTTAATAGCGTACTGTGAACTTGATGTTTGAAACCTTGAAACGAACGTATTTTTCCGTAAAATCAAAGCGAAACCTTCTCCAGAGGAGGGCACGAGGACTTGGTACTTAAACACTCAACGCCTTCTGAATCTCGATGTATCCCTAAGGACTAACTGGACATAACGATAAATTGGTCTCGTGAAGGTTGAACAATTGTATGATCCCTTATTAGAATTTTATGAGGGGATGAACACCATATAACGACAGTTCCTTCTACACGGACCCGATTCAACGTCGTTCCGCGGTAATCTTCGCCACCTTCACGCTAAACTATACGTCGCTAAGCTTATATAACCACTGCCCCTGCGGCCACATTAGTTTTTTTTAACTTCTTTCACTCTAATTAGCCAAAATCTACGCGCATTCATGGACCCAAACTCGAAAAATCATCGGGAGAGATTGCCCTGTCAGCATCCCACTTTTACCTCGAAACCTTATCTAAGAAATTTGATATATGGTTAATTGGAATTTTCAGCCAAACTAACCTTTAATGCTATGTATCTAAAATAAAATTCTCTGTTTTAAAACCAAACTCGTATCATCAGAAATGGTGCCTTTCTGGCAGCTAACTAAAACTTTTACAAAAGATGTACCTTACAACGTGACGTAGTTTTCGTTTTAAATTGAATGATTATTTACCGTTTTGATCAGTTATTGTTGGGTATTTGAGTTAATGATTTTAACGCTCAGTTTATCGAAATATTTAATGAATTTAAGTTTTATTTTCGCAATTATGCGGCTTTTATATGAAGCTTAAGATTTTATTGAAGTTTAGGTGAACTTTGCGTAAATATTTTTGCAGTAGAATTTTCAGGGAGGAGAGTATTTGGTTTTTGAGTGCACATTGTGGTTTCCTGTTAGACCATTATTAAGATCTAGTTCATGACGTTTTCTCGCTATAATTGTATTTAACAGGTAGTGCCTTTTTGACATTTTTACCCGATTTTGACGTTTTTGAAGTTGTAACGTTGCAATTTGGAATTTTGTGAGGGAATGAACACCCTGTAACGGCAGTTCCTTCAACACGGAGCCGATTCAACGTCGTTTCGCGGTAATCTTCGCCATCTTCACCCTAAACTGTACGCCGCTAAGCTTATACAACCACTGCCCCTACGAATAATTTCACTTGCGGCCACATTGGTTTTTTAACCGTTCCACTCTAATTAGCCAAAAAAAACTTGTTTTTCACCTACGCGTGATTGCTCTGTCAGCAGCCCACTTCTGCCTCGAAACCTTATCTAAGAGATTTGATATATATGAGGAATTGCAATTTTCAGGCAAACTAGCCTTTAATGCTATGTATCTAAAGTCAAATTTTCTGTTTTAAAACCAAAGTATTATCATCAGAAATGGTGCCTATCTGGCGGCTAACTGAAACTTTTGCAAAAGATGTACCTTACAATATAATATTTGAATACGTTCTTAATTAAATTTTTATATGATGCAATCACAACGTGATTTAAATTAAATCTATACAAAACTATCCCTATTTACAAAGACACTAACGAATGTTTCCTTTCAAACTCTAGTAAGAGGCTTCCTAAATATCAATACCACAATCACATTTCCCTCTTTAAACTTCCATCTTACTACGATCAACAACAAAAACTTTATTTTCGTTTTAGAAAATACAAAAAAAATTCGTAAACCCTTTTAATTACGTAAACGACACAAGAAAACGTTACAATAGGAAAGCTTCTCCAATCATTGATGCATGAATAGATCTAATTACGAGAGTCTATACCTCATTCAAGATGTTCGGTACTAACAAATACAAGGAACAGAAGAAAGACGACTGCAAAGGGAGTGGGGAGAATAAGCGACACAAGCACAGCTTATATTCATGGCAATTGCGCGCAGGGCATAGCCCAGTGGTGAGGGCGGGATTTTTAATTCTATAAATGTCAAATACATTTATAGCCGGAAAACGTCAAGAACAAGATCTTAATAATGGTCTAACAGGAAACCATAATGTCCTCTCAAAAATTAAATATTCTCTTCCCTGAAAATTCTACTCCAAAATATTTACGCAAAGTTCACGTAAACGTCAACAAAATCTTAAGCTTCATATAAAAGCCGCACATTTGCGAAAATAAAATTAAAACTCATTAAATATTTCCATAAACTTGGCTCAAATACCCAAAAATAACTGATCAAAACGGTAATTAATCATTCAATTTAAAACGAAAAATACGTCACAACAAAACTAAACAAACACGATCAAAAATTTATGGAATCCTAAAATTTACTAAACGTCGATATCAGGATGTAGTATCTCAATTCTGGAAAATAACAAATAATCAAATTCGCTTACCCGTTTAGCAAAACCAGGCATGTTGATTCCTATAAAAATCACTTCAAAAAAAATTGCGACTACTCCCAAATATCACTGACACGCAAATAAGTGAGTTGTTCGGTCAACGACCTATTTACTTTACAATTACGTTACGTTATCTCTATTAAAACTGATCTACAACTTCACTTATAACAACCACTTGAAGTTAAATCAATCAATCCGCCATAAAATATGCTCAAATTCAAGAAAATAATATAATGCATTAACTAATCAACCTTTAAAAGTTACGTTATAATTTAATAATTAGCGATATCTTTCGAACGTAATTACTTTACTTCAAATAAACACAAAAAATAATGACGTTAATTCAATGACTCAATCTCATAAGAAAACAAACACTTAAAATGTGTTTATAGTTTACTTAATAGGCAAATAAAAAAAACACACAGATAAATTTGGATTATAATACGGATGAATACGCTTGTATTAAAATTTAAACGATAAAATACTAGAAGTTAATCTCAAAAGACAGCATATTCAATCGCTTGTACATACAACAACAAAATAATAAAATACACACAAGAATTTACTAAAATTTGTCAACCACAGCCAAAAAAATGCACAGAAATGTTTACCTTAATTTGGTTCAGCCCCTTTGTAATACAGATACCTGTTGGAAATCCAGAGGATGACCTCTACGGCGGCCTCGGCTATATGATCGAAGTTGAAACTACGCTCGATGCTCAAAGTATGATCCAACTAGTGTATACTTCTCTTCCTAATGCGTTTTGATTGATATTACAATTGGGTGTACGTTACACTAAAATTTATGCTTCCACGTTGCTCTAATTATATACAAGTTCTGCATGACACTCATTAATTTAAAATATGAAAAAGCTTACTTATTCACAGCGAATTATTTGTTATCGAGTCAGCTGTACACACGAAGCATTCAAAAAAACTAAAACCCGAACTATTTTACTATTGATCCGCACACAAGATGCGATGGAACTCCAGAAAGAATGAATGACCGGCACTTATCTAACACCGAATCCCATTCCCTGGATGAGAAACTGCCGCTGCTCGACAACGATAACGGTAAACTATTTCGGGAGAACCAGGTCACTAAATTATCCACCAAATTAAAGACTTCCAACGATATGCTTCACTAAGCCTCCCGAAATGGAGCGTAAATAATTCACTACCTCCAACCTCCGAACCAACAAATCTTCGTGTGTGCGGCAGCGCAAACAGAGCCTAGCCATTACGACATCCCTAACAAGACTGCCTTTAATCATCTTCAATAACACCTCCCTACTATGCTAATTAACCAATCACAACAATTTACTACTTAAAATTTTGAATAGCGGCAAAACGTATTGAATTCGCAATAATCTTAATTTAAGCTTCCATCTAAATTTGATAAACAACCGAAACATTATTTCGTTTTTAGAAAAAAAGGTTTTTACTTCCGATTAATATTTATACAAATTCGAAAACCTTCCAAATACGTGAAAGACAAAATGAAACGTTACAATTGAAAAGCTTCCCAAAGAATTTATGCGTTATCAAGTTCAATTGCATGAAGTTATACTCCATTTCAGATGTACGGTATTAACAAATAAGCAATAATTTCGGAATTTCGGCCACGTGGCAATATACTTCTCACTCAAATAATTTGCTGATGCGTATTTCGAGGTAAGCAACAGTACCCGAACATGCTAATTGGACAGAGGTACCTAAATTTAATTGAAATTGTTTTGTGAGTTTTTGATATAATGCAGACGTACGCACTGTTATCGTTTATACCTTTTATACTCCACAGTTTAAGATGCCAAATATATGTAATGTAAATTATAAAATAAGTAATTTGATTGTAATCTCATTACATTTAGAGTTTACATCAGTTCTACATACATAAAGACAAAATTTACATCGATTGGGGCTTGTATCTCGATAGCATAGTTGGTTAGTGCGGTACTCTAGCATATCTTACTCGAGGTAAACTTTTTGTTTATGTATTTAATACAATTAATAATAATTTTGAATTATATGTAATGTAAAATTGTTTTAAGTTGAACGCTATATAGATTTAAATAAAACCTAAAAGGCTTATTTCTGAATGTTACTTTAATTTTTACATTACTTTGTTAGGTCAAAGTGTTACGGTATAAACTGGCAGTAAAACGACATAACAGATAAAATTGACTTTTTACTAAATATATGTAATGTAAATAAAATAAATAAATAAAATCAGATGCAATATTGTTTACTATGCGAGTTGCATCAAATAGTTTATCTAAATTGGCTAAATTGGACCAACTGCACAAAACGATGAACTGGTCTCGTGAAAGTTGAACAATTATAAGAACCCTTATTTGGAATGTGAGGGAATGAACACCCTGCCTCGACAGTTCCTTCAACACGAACCTTGATCAACGTTGTTCCGCGTTAAAACTACGTCACCGTAACGATAACCTTAGCGCTTCTAAGGCGAAACTACCACTGCCCTGTGAATAATTTCACTTGCCGCCACATTGTTTTTTTTAAACCCCCTCTATCTAAGTAGCCAATTAAAGAAAAGGGTACTCAAAATATACTAACTACGCGCATTCACGAAGTCGAATTCGAAAATCGTCGGGAGAGATTGCATCGTCAGCAGAACCTACTTCTTCTCGAAATCTTATAGTAATTTGATATATGGTCAATTGAAGCTTTCAAGCAACGCTAGCCTTTAATGCCATGTATTTAAAGTCAAATTCTTTTCTTCAAAACCAAACTCTTATCAACGGAAATAGTGCCTAACTGGCGGTTAACTTTAACTTTTACAAAAGATGCACCTTACAGTGTAATCATTTGAATACGTTCTTTAATTTAAATTTTATGTGACGCAATCTCAACGTGATTTAACTAAATTCAACCAATTTAAAATAACGAACACATTTATTTATACCAAACTATCCTGTTATAAGTTTTTGTTATGAACGAATAGGTTCAAAAGTAAATATGTAATTAAAAATTATTATTAATTTTATTAAATACATAAATAAAAAGTTTACCTCGAGTAGGATTTGAACCTACGACCTGTACTTTGCTAGAGTACCGCGCTAACCAACTGCGCCATCGATGGTTATTTCTTATGGTCAGTTCTTCATACATAAAAACAAAATTTACATCGATTGGGGCTTGAACCTTGATGGAGCAGTTGGTTAGCGCGGTACTCAACAAGTACAGGTCAGGTTCAAATCTCGAGGTAAACTTTGTATTTATGTATTTAATAAAATTAATAATAATTTTTAAAAACTATCCTAATTTACAAAGACACTAGCAAATGTTTTCTTTAAAATTAGTAAGAGGGATTCCCGAAATATTGATACCAACTTCGATCAACAACAAAAGCTTCATTTTCGTTTTAGAAAATACAAAAAAATTCGTAAACCTTTCAAACACGTAAACGACAAAAGAAAACGTTAAAATAGAAAAGCTTATTCAATCATTAATGCGTTACTACATCCAATTACGAGTGTCTATACTACATTTAAGATGTTCGGTACTAACAAATAAATTACAATTTCGAAATGTATCGGGAAATCTTGATAAAATCACGGACACATGACAAAAGGCACGCTTTAATTCAAATAAATAACTTACTTTATACTCAAATTTTAAAACATCAAGAGAACTGCTAAACAATTTATTAATCACCAAATTAATGGAATTTATAAAACCTGGCTCTATCTCAGTATTTTATTATCTTTTAAATTTCGAACGTTCGAGCTGCTATAAAGAAAAAAGTTTTTACTAAATTACTCTCATAACAACCCTAAACAAGAAAATTAACAAAAAAAATTACGTATCAAAATCTGAATCTTACCTTTAATTTTTATCAACTCTCTGTTAGTCTTGAGTAATTTTAAAATGGACAACTTTTAGTAGCTTGATCATAAATGAATACCCTAACCATTATGCGCTCTAATAAAACTATCCCCGTTCTGCATGATGTTATTTCCAATTAATTATTAATTGGTACGTTCGTACTTCGGTCTTCATTCCAGCTGTTGATTTTTTATTGCTTCATTTTTCCAATGATACTATTTTATTGTAGCGATGTTTTTGCTCTAGTTAACTGTTTTTCACTTTAATACTTCACACACGATTTTATACATTTATAAATAATTACATCTTATTTACCTTTATGCTAATTGGAAAAGCTTACTGTGTAACTTCATTTAATTACAATCTTACTTACTTTAAACAAACAAAAGAGATTTTGATTACAAGATTTTCTCATCAACTAACTGAATTCAAATTTATCGAATTCAAAGTAATTAGTTATACTTTGTGTCTTACTTAGGACCGTATCCCCAATTTTTGTTAAAACCACGCCTCAATTTTAGCTAGGATGACTAAACACTCATTTGAATAGCACAGCCTTCTCATTTTGGTACTATACTTTCATTTGATTAGCACAATCTTCTAATTTTGACTGGGTTTACTGCCTAAGTTTGGCATGGATCCACTTCGCAATATTGAATTTTGGCCAGGATAATAGCATCTTAGTGGAATAACAGAAAGAAGATGGTTTTGAATGTGATTCTGATAGGTGGCCTGGTTATCGTCTTCAGTTGTAGTATTAGACGTGATCTTCAGAGTAGGTTTTGGAGATCATCTCCAGAGTTGGTCAGGAATGTCATATTCTGCGTTGTTCTTGGATGTCATCCTCACAGTTAGAGTTGGAGATCATCTTCAGATGATCTTCAAACGTGATCTTGGATGTCATGTTCAGGAGAGGTTTTGGGGAATATCTTCATAAGCGGTCTTGGATATCATTCTTGGAGGTAGTTTTGAATGTCATTCTCGTAGGTAAGATTTAGTAAACATATGAATCTTATTACGGATCTGAATCTATTTTCCTTAAACACTTGCAATCTTGACCTCGTTTTTAAGCCGAATCATACATTTAGCATAGGGGCTTTAGCTGAGAATATCGTAACCAGTAGAATTGCAATTAGTTCAGAAACAAACCTCCATGTTTATTTACATGCACTATTGGACAAAAGTGAAGCAACTTTTGTGATAAAATGTAATATTTAAAATAAAATGAACCACCGTGGAAATTAAAATTTATATAGTTTAGGGGCCCATAGTAGGCTGCTGTCATAGCTGAAATGGGATTGCTTTCAAATGTCAAATGTCAAATAAGTTAGTATGTAATAATATATTTCAACAATAGCAAACAAAAGTAAAGCAACTTTTAAGAAAAGAACGTTTATTTCATTTAATAACTCAAAAATCACAAACATGGATGAAGGGTTATAATAACATAAAAACAGGTTCTTAATAATTAATAGGATATAACTTTTTGGCAACGACGCGGCGTTAATGAAATTATATTTTGGATAGTAATAGCCGGTATATTAATCCAAACGACGTTCAACCTCTTCCCAAAGGTTCTTAAAGGGGGTGTGGTCTGGCGATTGTGCTGGCCTTCGAAGAACGTGGGCACTGTTCCGGTCCGTGTCCTGTTGGAATACAAATTCCAAACGCATCTCTCTACTATACTCCACGAGAAACAACCCCATATAAATACACTATCTTGTCCGTGCTATATTGTTGGTGTTACCTACTTTAGGTGAAATCTTGTATTAACCGAACGTCTAACACTCCTCATTCCATAAGAATTAAAAATTTTGCAACGACTTTCGTCGCTAAACAATACTTTTCCCCATTCTTGCACTATCCAGTTCAAATGGCGTCGTGCAAATTCAAGCCTGGCACGGCGATTTCTTTTGGAAACCAACGGTTTCTTGGCTAGACGTTTTGTCTCAACTAATCGTCGTCGAACAATCCTCGAACTCACTTCCAGTTCAGGAATTTCAGCAATTATCCTTGGTCCTGGCAACCACGGATCTCTTTGAGAAATTGTTTTGATTCTCCTATCCATTCAAAATGTAGTTTTTCTGCACCTTCCTGATTTCGGCATTTTTTTTTCATGTCCTCTTTTCTTATAACGTGAAATAATTTTTGACACTATATTTGGGTCAAACTGTTTGGAAACCGCAATCTTACTAGTTTTTGTTTAAAAAGGCGTTTACGGCCATTTCTTGTACTTCCGTACAGATTCGTTTTCCTTGGTTCATTTTATTTTAAATATTCAAATATTACATTTTATTTGCTTCATTTTTGTCCAATAGTGTATACAAAGTTATGAAATACACCTTTTAGCTGAGACTTACCAATCCGAGATATAAATATGGTAGTACAGACGCGAAATCTCACCTCAATCGAGATATCATTATCTTAGCTTAGATATGAGCCTCACGTTTAGATGCATTCCCAGATAATACCTTAGCCCAGAAGAAAAGCATTTAGTTGAGAAACAAATCTTAGCGGAGATTTAAATCACCATTGATTTCTCTCTCTCTCACTCTTTGTTGAATTCCATATGATGCTGTCTCTCTTTTCCATATAAATTCTCTATGTGAGCCAAAATTGGCATAGGTATGCTACTCTCAACAATTCAATCTTTATTAGAGGTACAGTCAATTATCTCAGAAACTATTAAACATAAAACGACCACATTTATACGAAGGGGTAACTGGACATGATGAATTCAAAAATCGTATTTGCAGGGTTACCAAGTTTATAATTTTCCCTGTAGATTAAGGAATTTTAAAATTTTTAATTAAGTATCCTAATTTTTATTATTAAAATCGATTGCTTGTATCAACGTTATTATGAGCTAATAATATCGTTTTGTTATCTCTGACATGTGAATCGAAAATTCTTATCTTTCGAGCATATGAGGATAATCAAAGATTTTATCAAGAAGTTTGCAATGTGCTCTATTCCGAAAACAGCCCGCAGGACAGGAACAAATTTTTTTGAAACCGGGGGAGTGAAAAGGAAACCTGGAACGGGGTGACTGAAAACTGCTATTGATGGTTAGAACAAGTTAAATCTTCTTTTGTAGAAGAAAACCCTTACAATTAGTCCTTAATTCGCAAATAAGTCAGATAACAGTCAAAGAAAAATCCAAAACCTACAAATTACTTATGTGCACAAACCTTAAGATAACCCGGACCATTAAGGCCAGTTTGCAGAAACTGCGATGAAAATGGTGCCCAAAAAAATTTATTCATGGATGATTTTACCTTATTGGATAAGTGAACCGATACAACTGTCGATTTTGGAGTAGAGATAATCCTTGCTAGACATCGTAACTTAACGCTCAATGCCCGGAAAAGGTTAATATTTGTACGGAAATTTTGGGAAACATGTTATTGATATGTTTTTCATTGATGACAATTTGACGGTCTTGATCTTATTAAACAGACACTGCATAATACCTGAAAGTAGAAATTTAAATGCAAAGATCGATGAAATTTGGTACGGCGTGGTGGAGCTTTAACTCATTGGAAGACGTAATACTCTGAAATAGCCAGTTCAATCCCCGACACGATTTCTTCTTTTGGAGTCAACACATAAAGATGGGTCCAATAATTTAGAAAAATTTAGGCAAACATTTTGGATAAAACTCTAGACATTTTATCAAACATTTTGGCAGAATTTTATATTCGCGTGGGATACTGTTTAGCCAACGCCAGTAGTCACTTTGAGCACAAGGTTAAATATTTTCTTGTTTTTTTTTATTCTTATGTTGCTATTATTTTACATCTACTATTTTTCTCTTTTCTTGACTTCTTTACCAATACTGGTTGGACCGTTTGCGAGATAATTAACCATAACATCATTTCTCCAAAATTCTCGGGAATATCCAAACAATAACATTAGATCATAATAACGTTGATACATGCAATCGATTACAATAATAAAAATTACGGCATTCAATTTCAAATTTTAAAATTCATTAACCTACAGAGAGATCCATAAGTGTGGCAAGCGAGCGAACACTATTTTTCAATTCATCATGACCAGTTACCCCTCTGTAAAAAAATTGATCGATCTATGTTTAATGTTCGCTTTATCTGCTGTTCATCTCTTCTATAATTTTATTTCAAATTATTACATTTTAAATTAAGTCTTGTAATTCTCGTGAAATCAATGAGATAATATCTCAATACATACTTTTTTCACATATTCACAACCCAGAGGACCTCAAAACGGACAGTTGCGCCGTTTTCGAATTTTTTTTACCGATCCTTTTTGCGTAATAAAATTAGTTAATGCTGCACTTGAAATTTGGTACCTGCATGATGGAGCTCCAGAGGAGTTATCGAGTTTTTAAATAGCCGATATCCAGGAAGATAGGTTGGAAGACCTAACACTCTGGAATGATGAGCTTAATTCCCAGACATGATTTCTTCTTTTGGAGTCAACCCAACGGTTTAGAAAAACTTAGTCAAACATTTTAGATGAAGGCGTACAAATTACTCCAGGTATTTTATCGAACACTTTGGCAGAATTTTATGCTCGCCTCGGATATTGTTTAGAAATGCCGGTAGCCATTTTGTCACCAGCGTAAGTTGATAGGTATTTTGTTGTTTTTTTTCTTATATTGCTATTATTTTACCATAATTACTTGTTTAATAATTAAATTTTCTTTATTCTTGTTTTTTGACTTTTCTACCAAAACTGGTCGGACCGTTCTCGAGATAATTAACCATAACTTATCAAATTTATTTAAAAAAAGCGAGATATCATATTTCTGAAATTGTCAGAAATAACCAAACAATAATATTAGGTCATAATAATGTTGATGCAAGTAATCGATTGCAATAATAAAAATTAGGGCATTCATTTTCCAATTTTAAAATTCCCTAACCTACAGATAAATCTGTAAACTTCGCAACCTTGCAGACACGATGTCTGTACAAAATTTGATCGATCTATGTTTAATGCATTATCTGCTTCTTATCATTCTAATGATTGTATTTCAAACTATTACATTTAAAATTAACAAGATTTAGACAAAAAAAATTGGATGAAGCTGTGCAAGTTTACTTCCGGAATTTTATTGAACGCTGTAGGATTTTAGCCCTACACTTCTTACTTGAGTTGAGAGAACGAAGGACCATGGAGTTTTCTAAAACATTTTTATTAAAACAACTGGACTTCAATACAACACATGCTAATACTACACAATGTCTGACTCCAACAGAACTTGTGAATTTTTAAAATTCCAGTAGTAATTAAATGTTCATATAAGTTATGAGAGAGCGAGAGAGATATTAGTAAGCTTCAGATATGGTTATCTTTATAGATTGAGGGTATATTTTCAGAGAATTAAATTATTAAATATTTCTTAAACTAGCTTGTGTGAATTATAAGTTTTTGTTATGAACGAATAAGTTCAAAGGTAACTACTGGGTGGCGCATTAGTGGTCCCATATCTCCTTTATTTAAAGAGATACAAAAACAATTAAATACAAAAGTTGTAAGATATGTTCTGGTGCATATTCCAAAAATATTTTTAATTATACAGGGTAGATCATAAAAGCTTAGAAGTAATTTTAATTTTTTTTTAAAATAGAAAACCCTATATATTATTACATATTTAGATTCTACATACAATTTTAGACACATTTTATGTATAATGTCCTATACCTAAGTCTAACCGTTTTTGACAAATTTCAAATGTTTTGTCAAAAATGACGTTTGCAGGCCAAAACATAGGTGGAAATCGTTTCTAAACGAAGCCTTTATCAATTAGTTATGGTTGGTTTCCTTGGAAATAGGGACCTACTCTAATGGGCTGAATTGATATTTTTGTAATACATTCATACAGGGTGATCAAAAATGGACATAAAGAAGTAGATTCAAAAAAACCTATAAAGTCATTTTTTTTTAATGGAAACCGCCTATTTTTTAAATTCTATCTTATTTAGCATTAAAAATAAGGGTCACTTTGTATAATTTAACATTTTTTTATTGTAAAAAGGCTATACGGCTATCAAGTTTTGTTGTTAGTTGGCCGTGACGGCGGGGCGCGGCGAAACAAAAAAAATCGAGCACTTCAGATCGAAGTATTACAATTTATTGAACCCCATATAAATAATTATTTTATTAAACGAACTTAAAGTAAAGACAATATTTTTTTGATTCAACAAATTATGTCCTAATCCTAATTATAAACTTAACACCTCTAATGTAACTAAACCTGTTACTAATTATACAGATAAAAGTACTAGAAACACGTCAAATACGTACTACCTAATAAGTTGTTCGAAATGTCCGCCTCTTTCTTGAATACACAATGCAATACGTCTCTCAAATTCGCTGCTTAAATTTCTACACATTTCAACACTAATGTTTTGAAAACAGTTCCTAACCCTAATCTTCACGTCTTCCTTTGTTGTAGGCGGTATTTTATAAACCTGCTCTTTGACGTACCCCCATATGCTAAAGTCCATTTTAGTAAGATCTGGGGATCTAGCAGGCCAAGCAACAGGCCCTCCCCTCCCAATCCAACATTCTGGATATCTAGCATTTAAAAAAGTTATTATCCGACCTGTATGATGTACTGGGGCCCCATCATGAAGAAACCACATTTCTTGTTGCGTATCCTGTGGCACTTGACGCAACAAATTAGGTAGATGGTTTTGCAGAAAGTCTAAGTATACTTTCTCTGTTACTCGTTGATCAAAAAAATATGGTCCAATTACATGATTACCGATAACACCTCCCCAAACATTTAAAGACCATCTAGTTTGAGAAGTATATCTTACAAAATGTGGATTTTCGGTAGAATAGTAATGAAAATTGTGTCTGTTTACACTTCCAGAAAAATTTGAAAAACTTTGACAAAATTGTTTACAACATCTTTAACAATTTTTACAAATATTACTACTGACGAAGATAACTGATATGGGACTTTGTCACACTAATGCGCCACCCTGTATGTAATTAAAAATTATTATAATTTTATTAAATACATAAATGAAAAGTTTACCTCAAGTAGGATTTGAACCTACGACCTGTACTTTGCTAGAGTACCGCGCTAACCAACTGCGCCATCAAGGTTCAAGCCCCAATCGATGTAAATTTTGTCTTTATGTATGTAGAACTGATGTAAATTCTAAATATAATGAGATTACAATCAAATTACTTATATTACTCGAAGGTGAGCCTACAATATCACAATGATTTACACATACCAAAGCAACTTGACTGATATTAAATTATTATAAGTTTTTGTTATGAACGAATAAGTTCAAAGGTAAATATGTAATTAAAAATCATTATAACTTTATTAAATACATAAATAAAAAGTTTACCTCAAGTAGGATTTCAACCTACGACCTGTACTTTGCTAGAGACAAAATTTACATCGATTGGGGCTTCAGCCTTGATGGCGCAGTTGGTTAGCGCGGTACTCTAGCAAAGTACAGGTCGTAGGTTCAAACCCTACTTGAGGTAAACTTTTTATTTATGTATTTAATAAAATTATAATAATTTTTAACTTGTGTGACATTGACAGTAACTACGACAACTCTAAAAACAATTTTTTATACCAGGTTTGCGCTTTGGCAGAATTTTATGATCGACTCGGATATTATTGAGCCAATGATGGTAGGTCATAATATCGTTAATACAAACAATCTATTACAATAATAAAAATTAGAGAATTTAATTTCAAATTTTAAAAGTCTTTAACCTAAAGATAAAACTATAAACTTGACAACCTTGTAAATACGATTTTTGAATTTATCATGTCGTTACCCTTCTTTACAAAATTTGATCGATCTATGTTTAATGTTTTATCTGATTCTCTTCTCTCGTACAATTTTAGTTCAAACTGTCACATTTTAAATTAACCCTTGCAATTATAGTGTAATCGCTGAGATTACATCGCAATACACACATATTACAAAAAAAAAATGTCAATCTTGTCCTACGTATTTTTGCTCTTTATAAAATTCTGCAATGATATACAATTGTGTGCAACAGTTTGGGACAAATGGGCGATACACTAAATAAACCAAATTATTCCTTACTTGATCATGCTCAATAAGCAAAGTATTCCAATAAAAGGATAAAAAAATGGAAATTAAATCTATGGTAACCTAGGTTACCGTATGTTTATTTTCACTTTTTTATTTGATCATATAAATCTACAGTAACCTAGGTTACCGTAGATTTAGTTTCCATTTTTTTTTTACTTTTTTTTACCTTGACATGCGCAATATTGGAATAATTTGCTTTATGTAGTGTCCGTCAAATGGGTTTATTTTTAGATTGAAAAGATTAATGCAAAATGGCGATATGGTACTAGTTTTGATAAGGATTCCTTGTCAAAGGGTACAAGCGCATAGAATATTATTCTATATACGAGCGGCTAAATCACAAGTTGCGTTCCTATAATATGAAAGTAGTATTACATACATATGTTGCGACAGTGAGTAAAAAAATCGGTTACGATTAATGTTCGTAATTTACCGGGAAATGTACACATACCCTTTCTGTTCGGGTAGTTTTGTTTATCTAATCTAAACTCAGGTCCGGATCACGCTATTTAGCCGCTCCGGGCAAAAATAATATTCGCCGCCCTTTACAATAACACTATGTAAGTCAGGAGCTTATTCCAAAGATGAGATGTTGAAATACTTTTTTTTATCGACATCTTTCAACTTCATCGTCATCATCAACCTGTTTCGACTTATTGCTGGGTATAGGCCTTTTTTGCCTGTTAAACTGTTAAAATTATAAAGTCGGTTCTTATATACGTACTTAAGTTAAGGTTCATGCGTATATAAAAAAAACACAAGAAATGATTTGTTTAATTTAATGCAAATAAAAAACACATAATTATGTAATGCTTTAAATGAATGAGATTAGGTAAATAAAACATTTTTTGCGAGAATGTTAAACTCTACCTCGCAATTAAAATAATTTCTGATAAATTTATACTGTCGCAAACCTTACGTTGTATTGAAATTATAGCCAATCCAGATAATCTATATTATACCATGGTGGATCGCCGATAATTTTTTCTCTCCTAGAGAGAAAACTGACGACTCCGTGCAACCGTCCGGCACCCTCAATTCTGCCGCCCTAGGAATTTGCCCGGCTTGCCCCCCCCCCTAGATGGGGCCCTGTCTAAACTACTTTGCCCACAAAAAATTTCAAAAAAATTGTTAGGTTACAACAGTTTCTCTTACATGAACCGGACCAAAAATAAACGAATTGGTCGAAACTAGTTTGGATTAGATAAACAAAATTATTGTAACTGACATAACTAGATTAGATAAACAAAACTACTGCAACCTAACATTCACATTATCAGAATGGAAACTAGCCGCTCGTACGCTGGCATTTTAAAATGCCGGAATTTTAAGTTTACTCAAATTAAATTTTTAAATACGGTATCACTATTTATATATTATACAATGTGAATATGAATGTGAGAGTACACATTTTTAGATACCATTGCCATAAACATTGTACAACACTGTATCGAAACGTAGTAGGTACACCGTATTGCATAAACCACAATTTTGCGTGTTTTAAAAACTGGGTCATATTTCTTTTTATAACTTATACAATTCAATGCCAGCAGCAATTTTATGTATAGGTCTATTAGACCGTGCAGAGTAAGACACACTATACAACTTTTTTATAGTTTCAATTATTCATACCTTACTCATTAAACATATATATTTTTAATTAATTTGTAGTTAAAAAAAATACAGTAAATTACACAAAATGTCGTAACTTGCAGTTTTTGTTTTTATTTTAATGCTACAGTGATAAAGTAGGTAATTATTGCATGAGTCGTGCACGCAATATTAGAAATTTTGATAGTGGTGAGTCACAAAATGCAACAGGACGGTCACTGATCTTATCAAGGCTGGATAAGAGATTTTAATTTTTACTTTAAAACGAATTCGCGTATAAAAATGATACATTTTTGTATGCGTTTTCATTTTTTAGACAGTGCACAATGGCGAATAGCAATTACTTAGAAAATATTTTAAATTATAATCAGTCATTCGCATGACTGGCATTTTTTTCTAAATAATCGCTAGAACTATTCACCAATTGTGATTAAATTTAACTAATTAATCTCTACATTAAAGCAACATGGAAAATAAATACTGTTGTGAGTCAAACAGGTAGGATTATTCACCACATTTTTAAATGTTATAGATGTTGGCATAGCTCATTTATTTTGTGTACACTTTGATCAGTCATATGTTGTACTTATTAATAGGTACATTGAATAGCACAATGAAAGTGAGTTAAAGTCCTGTAATTATATGTACAAAAGTCTATAGGAAATCATTTTTTTTTTTTTAAGTACTACTGATTTTAATAGTTTAATAATTATAATTTGAATGTTTAGCTGGTTCGGATCACTCGTCTCATCATCGAAGAGAAGCAGGAGATCGACCACCACCACCACTGCCACCTCCTCGTTTTCCGAACAATGCTGTTTGACAATGGGAAAATTTTAACGTTGCAATATTGACTTTATTACCATTGCCTACACCACTATTAGCGTTAGAAGAGCAATTGGTAGTATTAATATCGCAAAGAGGCAAAGCATGCATCACTTATTTACGACAGAGCCTGAAACGACCGCGACGGAATTGATACCCACCTAGTGACACTACCTTAAAAAAACAATTCTTCCAAGGTTTTTGAATGGCCTTAAAAAATCTGCTCATTAAGCTCTTGCCTAAGAAGTAGGCCAGCTAGCTTAGTTTATAGTGCCAATCAATCGCTCTGCACTTTTCGCTAAGGTGGCCCGAAGATTTTTTGCCTAACTTTTTAAAATTCGATCTTCTAAATGACTTTTTTAAGTGTGGATACTCGAGCGACTTGTTTTTAACAAAAAAAAAAAAAGTATATATACATAATAGATAACTTACACCTCCACCTATTTGAGCTAACATATTTCCTCTTGCATTTCATATTTACCTTGGTGATTGAAGTGTGCTTATTGAATGACTTGATACCATTTTTCATCTTGGCATGCACCTACAAATTTCTGTCTGGCTAGGTAGAGTTCGTAGTAGAATGTTTATTGTTTATGTGTTCTATGTTTAGTAGAGTACACAATTACTATATTAACTAGTTTTATGCTTTTTTAAGTGGACTGCGTTGGTACGGTTGTTATACCATTTCAAAAGTTTAATTTTAAATTTTTTTAATCCTACTCTCGCAGTCTTATTGTATACAGATGTGCATTTTATATTGTTAAAAAGATTATATATTTAACGTTACTTACAGTTATTGACCAGACAAAAGGCATAGCCAGAAATATATTCTAAATTTTTATATTCATTTAATAGGAGTAAATTAAAATAAAATTGTAGGTGTACATAGCATCTTTACTAAGCATTATATACAAGTAGATTCAGTTAGTACATGTAATGAGTGTTCATTTAAATATCACCACATTCGTACCTTGTGCATGTGAGTCATAACTGACTCTTATTGCAGTGGTACGTAAATTTCTATGTCTGTCATATATGTAAATAACGAGGTATATTTAATACGTTCACTGCCATTTCCGGTTATCATACGGACAGACATGGATAGTATTTTTTTTAATCGTAGGTGTGGACACAAAATTATTAGATCCACTTTACACAATGCAAATATAAGAATGCATGCACCATACACCCAAGCTACAAAACGTCTAATATTACTCACAGTAAAAGAGCACGTAATGTTATTGGCCTTTAGAATGTTAACAGTAATAGCAAAATTTCCGATGTGGCCAAAATCACGAAATGTGTTCTGTTACTATAACAGACGTCATTGTTTCTCTTGGGTTTAAACATTCTTATTTGCTATCATAAATGTAGATGGACTGAAACGAAATTTGTGTTTTTGTACAAAACAAAAAAAATTATTGTAAGAGTGACCAGGTGCTCAATATTAATTAGTCGGCTACCATATATTTGTTTAATTTTAACGAATAATTTGATCATATAGATGTCGATCACTGTTTATAAAATTTATGCGCTGCACCCAATTGATTAGATTAAACAAAGAAGCTTCCGTGTAGAAGACATCTAAATCGGTTAAATTATTTGTTTCTGAAAGATTTTTAAGAAAGTTATAAAAAAAGAGGTTTTTAATAGCAATCCAAGTCCTAATGGATACGAAGCTAGAAGAAAATGGAAATTTCCTCCGAGAGGTGGTTTAAGTGACTGTGCATAAATACTTAAAACATTTGCAATGTATTTGTATCGGTTTAAAGATAGAATAGAATTTAGGTCTCAATGTGTTCTTCCTTTTAAACCAATGCAAATTTTCACTGTTATTTTTGCAATAATGGTTCTAAGTGAATATGCACTCAAATGAGTTAGATGTGCTAGTAAGGGAAGGCAGGTGGTGATTTGATTTATTAGTTAATTTACTTTACATACCATCAGGGTATATTTACAAAGCGACCATAAATTTGGCCTATAGTTAGTATTCATTTGTATGTACACTCTGGGTACATCGCTTTTACTCCCCAATAATTCATACCACAGTTGCAATAAAAATACAAACACATAAAGCGATGCGAAAGTTTTACTTGCTTAGATATACTTAAAATTCTTCTTAGTTTTTAGGAACCTATAGATTTTCATAGATACCTACATTAGTTAAAAAAATAATTAAACACAAAGAGTAATCATTAAAAATGGAAGCATAGCAGAGTAAAGATAGCACCACTTGACATGTTCCTGTTAGTACTGACGTTTAATTCAGATTAAAAAATTAAAATCAAGTAAAAGTATTATCGATTTTTTCGATAATACCTTAGTCAATTAGGTAACATAATTTATTTGCGGATAACTTTCATAATGTGCAATATTGTTGGCCTAACTATTAATAAACATTAAAGTGCTAACAGAACATTGTTTCAATACTTGGAGCAAGATGATTCTAAATGTAAATATTGTTATATACATAAAAATATAAAAAGTAATAATCGCATATTATTTAAAATTATTTTTTGTTACTATATATTTTGTTAAAAAATAATGTGTGCATGTACGATAGACTTAGAAGAATGTTTTAATTAAAATTGTAAATATATTTTTAAAATTATTCGAAATTCTAATGAGAGTACGGATTACGTTCCTCTCTAAAAAGTGTTTTTGGTAATAATTGCAAAATCGAAAGCTGATGTTTTGTATTAGTTTAAATACTTTTCGAGAAAATATGAATTTTATATTTAGGTGAATGGCGAATGAAACTGTTTGAATGAATATAGATCGAAATAGAATAGTATTATGTTATAAAAATTATGGAAATTACGAAACATGTAAAGTTTCCTGACCGCAATAAAATTCTATCTCTATATCTTTCTTTAGTCATTACTCCCACTTGTAACTAAAATGTATAATGCTTAATGTTAAAAAAATATATAGGAGTTGTAATGGTACAGCAACATTTCTTTTTGATTTTTGCACTACACTGTAATAATGAGTATTCAGTTCTGTTACATATAATATTTTCGGCAGCAAGGTCACACTAATCAACAACAGTAAAGGCAATTTAAAAACAAAAGTTTCACAAGAATTCAATCACGGCAATAGAATCAACAAGGGACGTAAAACATTTACTGTTTAAAAGGAAAAAGTCAACGGAAACTGGTACTTAAGATTTTTCATTGAATTTTTAAAGTAATAATATTTACTGACTATACAACATTGCAGCAACTATGAGAAATCTGTAGGTATAAACTTATTTACTATCTGAACCTACAATTGAGAGTTCAAACGTAAAATTGTTTTCAAGCCGATGAATATAATTTCATGTCAACAAAGGCTAATAGAAAGAAATGTGTCCCACGTATATCCCATAGATACCTAAAAACTGTTATGAGCATGTGTTTGTGTTTTGGAATTAACATATGCTTAAGTCTGTAATGTGTCGATTATTTCCCAGAAATTCTAAAAGTCAGAACAATTGCATTACATAAAAATGGCCCAAAAGATCAGGTAAACAATTATAGTCCAATTTCTATATCTCCAATTCTTTCAAAATTATTTTACAAACAAAGCTTACAATAATCAACGTATCACAGTTTGGCTTTTTGAGGGTCAATCAACTGAAGATGCCTTGATCTCTCTCTCTATCTAAAATTTATAACTCCTTCAATGAAAATGAAGCTTATCTGGCAACATTCTTAGATGTTGCAAAGGCTTTTGACACAGTTAGCTAAGAACTTATTCGAAAAATTGAATAGAGTGGTAATGCGTGGTATATCTCTAAAACCTATACAAAGTTTCTTAACCGATAGGAACCAATTTGTTTCAATCAACAACAATGACAGTCACCCCGCCCGGTCATAAGTAGTGTACCACAAGGAACCATTCTTGGTCCTATACTTTTTAATACATACAGGTCGCACAACTAAAGATGATTTGGAGGTCAGATGCGCATTCGTCCGTTTTCAAAGATTCTACTCGCGGCAATTCGAGAAGTTCAGTAGCGTCGCAGGTAAATTGTTTCAAGTGTATATTATGTCATTGTACGTATACAAACATAATTATTAACACATTTTCTTAATAATTATGGAAATTTTACATTTAAGTTAATGAAATTGGAATGTTTTTAAACAGATTAGGAATCTATGTAAATTATTAAATTAGTAAAATAACATAACACTTTAAATGTGATTTTGTACATGTACCAACGATTAATTACGCCGCCCCTGGTAAGTGATTTTAAGCTGTTACACTTGACGATTGTTCCCGAACGCAATGACGTATCTGCGCGACCCGAATCATCTTTAATTGTGCGACCTGTACTTATATGATCTGCTAAACTTGCATATCCCAGCTAACATAATTTCATACGCCAATGATACTGTTCTCTTTATTAATGGGAAAGATTGACACATTGTTAAAGAAGAAAATAGAAGTTCTTTGGACAGGGTATGATTATGGATGGATACGAATATACTTTACTTAAATATTAAAAAGAACAAATTTATACTATTTGCTCCATATAAAGAAAACCTTTCAGAATTTACAAGTCTGAATCTTGGTTCTCAATGTATTCTGGATTCTGGCATGAAACGGAAAACTCATATCTCTACATTAAAGAATAGAATGAAAAAAAAATGTGTCTTTTTAAATCCTTAAGGCGTATTTTAAATAAATCGCACTTGTATATACAATTTGTATATACATATGGCATCACTACCACTACATATTATACAAAATTCCATAATGAAACCCATGATACAATATGAATGAAGCCTACACTGCAACGGAAAGTGGGGGAATTCCGACCCCCTAAGCAATTGTGAGGGGCGTGACTGTATTTTTAAGGTTACGAAAATGGCAAGGGTGGTAAATTGAACATAAATTACATAGAATAGCAATAAATTTTTATTGGAAAAATGAACTCAAGTAGTTTAAAAACTATAATATTTTCAAAAACTTCACTATGAACCGGTATTACCCGCATATATGGGGTAATTGCGGCAGGGCCTCAAGAAATAGGTAACCAGTCACAAATAAACATTTTTGGCTGTGTACTGGTGCACGCTTTATAAGCCAATCTAGCGCACACAATGCATCGGTACCAAGTTTCCCGATCTTTTCCGAATCCCCCACACATTATACAAATGTCTTCATTAACCTTGTCCTCATCGGAAAGTTCTACGGCGTCATTTTTGTTGCGATAGTCAATAGTTTGAGTTGCAACTCTTTTTAATTTTTCACGAGGGGCAAAATTCTCTTCAGCAACATTTGCTTTTTTTGAATTGCTACTTTCGGAAATTACTTGCCAGTTTGTACTTTTGGTTTTTGACGCCTTCTTCTGTTTGTTATTCTCTTTCTCTTCTGGAACATCTTTCATAGGTGTTGATGTGAAGATTAAGGAATGCTGTTTTCTACAATTCTGTTTTGGTGCATTCGTTATCGATTTAGAGCATCCAGGTATTGCCAATATTTCCTTAATTCCCAATTCTGTAATTGAGCGGTCTTCGGTGGTGTAGTTTCTTCTAAGTTTCTGGCTGCCAGTGCATTGGTGTGATCCACATTTTCTGTTTGCTCTACCTACCCCATGATAGTTGGTAGCAGATTTTCGGCAGGTGCCCAACCGTCTTTCGTAAAAACGTCCGGATTGACAGAATAAATCCCTGTAACCTGGAAACACTTTTGTACGTTTTCAGTGGTTGCTACACGAGCAAGGGCTTTATTGAATAACTCCGCAACTTCGTAGGGTGATATTTTTTGACCAGGGTTAGATCGCATATATTTGTCACACCGATTTCAGCGGCCCATAAAATGTCAAATCCAACGGCTGTGTTCGGTGCGAAGTATGAGGTGGTATGGTTACCATTGAAATATTATTTGTCCTGCAGAAATTGTAGGCCTTGAATCAGCAGTGACTGGAAAGGTTATCCAGAACAATAGCACTGGATAATTCTCGAATGGTTTTGCTCAATTTTGAAAGTGCTTTAACCATTCCAAAAACATCTCTTCTGTTATCCAGCCATTATTCGAATAAAAATAAACAGCACCAGGTGTGCGATTTTTTTGGAGTTGCGGAGCCATTCTTCCTAGCGTAAATAAACATTGGAGGGTACATACCGGAGGCACTTACAGCACATACTACGGTTGTAGTTTTGCCTCTTTCCCAACTTGTCAAGAAACCAACTCGTTTGTCTCCTTTTTTGGCAAATACTTTGCTGGAGCGATGCACGGTTGTGATACCCGTCTCGTTGATTCTGGTTTTCTGAGGGAAATTTCAGGGTGGCGTTTTGTGAAACCTTCCAACCAATCACGTCCAGCCAACTTGCCTTCCGTGAAAGGGTTTCTCACATTATTTATTTTAGCATAGTTGAATGCACATTGGCTTATTGTCTTTGGTGTCACACCCAAGAACATTTTCGAGAGAGTTACTATTTGCTCCACTATCTCATTTTCTTCGGCCTCTGAAAACACTCGCTTCCGACCCGAGCGCGGTTTAGAACAGTCGTTTTTTACGTCTTGCAACGTTGATCGAGGCATTCCAAAACTTCTGGACACATCTTTCAGACTGCGATCACCTTCGATAGCATTGAATGCAGTTCTTAGTGTCTCCTGGCTCCAAGACGCCTTGTTACTTTTTGTTACATAGTTTCGTGGCATCTTGAAAAAGGAAAACCAATACTTTTAATTCCTTTACTTAAATGGCAATTCTTACATTTTTTTGGGGGTATGGCAGCACTGCCGATAAACGTGACCGGCATTACCTCCAAACATGAGGTTTATTGAATGTCTCCTCAACAAAAAATGTTGCCATTTATTGTTAATATTTCACTTTAGTATCAAACATTATACATCCGTAAATTTTACGAAAACTTGAATAACTCGCGATAACAGCATCCTATCACAACGAATTTAGAATTGCAGTGTCGATACGTTACAACGAGTCGGTTTATCATGGTCCCTTCATAAGACGCGCATAGTCCGTAGACATATTCAAGGGCGACCATTACCCCAAGGGCCGGAATGCCCCTAGTTTCGCCTATATAGCACAGTTATTTTATACAGAGTGTTCCTATATTCGACCGACCACGATCTACCCCAGAGAGCTCTTGTTAATCGATACATTTTGGTATAGGTACATAATCCCTTAAAGGGCTTAGTTGCTGAGATACAGGGTGTTCAATTTTGAAATCAACATCCAAATTTTCCATAAATCAAAAACGCCGTTAAATATTTGTTTCAAATTTGGTGATCAATATGCTCTTTAAGAAAGTAATAATTTGACATAGTCAGTGGAAACTTTTATCCCCCTATTTTTGACGCCACTGGAGAAAATTTTTTTTTTTTGCTTTTTTAAAAATTCTCCGTTCATTTTTAGTTAAAAAAGTAATAACCTTTTATGATGTTTTATGAACGATGTACAGTTTTACACGAGTGTTTAAATTAATTTCGTTGTTGCAAAATGAACTTTTCATTTGAAGAATTGATCGCTATGTTAATCATCTACGGCGAAGCTCGGAAAAATGGTAGAATGGCAGCTCGTTTATACCAACAAAGATTCCGTAATCGTCGAATTCCGTATCGTTCTACATTTGTGAGTGTTGAAAGAAGACTGAAAGAAACGGGAAACTTGCAAATTAAAAGAAATAATGCTGGAAAGCAACGAACAACAAGGACTGTGCTGAAAGGCCATCTTGAAGTATACGAACTCTAGGTGCACTAAGAGTGGACAATTCTACTGTATGGAAAGTTTTAAAAGAACAAACGTTGCATCCTTACAAATTCGCCACTGTTAAAGTGGTAGAACCCCTAGATTTTCCGGTACGTATGGAATTTTCAAACTGATATCTACAAAAGTGTTGTGAAAATCGAAATTTCCCAAAATACGTCTTGTATACCGATGAGGTCAAATTTACTAGGGAAGGAATTTTTAATTCCAAAACAGTCACCTGTGGGATGAAGAAAATCCGCTCTCTGTTCGTGAACGGGGATTTCAGCATAAATTTGAGTGAATACGTGTACGTGAGGATGGTTGGAGATTGTTTAATTGGATCTTACGTTTTACCAAGCTATTTATATGCGGTTTCTGGAAGAAGTGTTAGATGAATTGTTGGAAAATGTACCTTTAAATATTAGACAACAATGTGGTTTCAGCACGACGGGGCATCTGTTCATTTTGCTGAGGGGCTAGAGATTTGTTTTAGAGAAAAATTGATTGGTCGGGGCGAACCCAAATTTTGGCCACCAAGCTCGCCCGACTTAAATCCTATCGACTTTTTTGTCTGGGACTGCATGAAGTCCTTAGTGTACGAAACTATCATCGAAACTGAAGAAGTTCCAATAGCGAGAATACAAGCTGCGGCAGAACACATTCAGTCCAACCCGGAGCTATTCTCAAAGACACGTTTTTAATAGTTTAAGTAAACGGCCAACAGTTTGAACAACTATTGTAATTTTGTTAATTTTATTACTGTTGTAGTACATTTGTTTGAATTTAATTTGGATAGCTTTTGTGCTATATTGAGTTTTATTTTTATTAAATTGCAGCAACTGGTCTCAGAAATTAAGCCCAAAAATAACTTATATTTCTTTTTCAACTGCATTTAATCATTATTCAAATTATACTACAAGTTATAATTTGTAATTATCTGAGAACTTGCAGAGAAGCAAATCTCTACAACACCGTTCATTTTAGCTTCATAAAAGGTTAGCACTTTTATAACCAAAAATGAACGGAGTATTTAAAAAAAGTAAAAAGAATATTTTCTCCAATGTCGTCAAAAATATTAAAGACTGCAATAGCACTGGTTTTGATAACATATCTACTTTAATTATAAAAATGGCAGCACACGTTCTGTCGTATCCATTATGTAATCTTATAAATGAATGTTTTCAGTGCGGTCGAATTTCGTCATGTTTAAAAATCACAAAAATAACTCCTATGGTCAAATCAGGTTATAGGGACAACATTAACGATTACAGACCTGTATCACTGATTAGTATATTTCTAAAAATAATTGAATCTGCTATTCACACTCTCCTCAGAGATTTTATTGAAAGCGCAGGTCTACTTAGTAAATCGCAACATGGTTTCAGAAAAAATCATTCCACCCATACTGCGATGTTCAATTTTCTAAAATATGTTTATACATGTATCAATAATCAAAAATATTGTGCTGCTCTGTTTTGTGATATTTCGAAAGCTTTCTATATTGTTAATAATGATCTCTTGTTAAAAAAATTGGAGAATTATGGAGTACGAGGTGTGGCTAATGATTTGATTCGTTCTTATTTAGAGGAACGTAAACAGTATGTCAGCCTGATGCACAGTAATGAATGCGGAATAACTTATTTAAAACGAATTATTCTTGGTGTACCACAGGGATCAATACTTGGACCCCTACTGTTCAATATATTTATTAATGATCTGCTACTATCCGTCGAGGGACATGTTATAATGCACGACGATGATACGACTTTTGCATTTTCATTTACATCACAACAGGAATTCAATTCAGTCACATAAGTTAATTAAACAAATTTAGAAATGGTTTCAAAATAATCAAATAATAATAACTGTTGATAAAACCAGCTTTGTTCTTTTTAATAATCGTGAAAAGGTTGTCCTTTCAAATCATATGTTATTAAACAGTTTATCAATAAAAACAACCGAGTCATATAATTATCTGGGACTGAGAGTTGATAAGATGTTGAAGTGGTCGGATCATATAACTAGGCTTAATAAAAAACTAAACTCAGCTTGCTATATGCTCCATTAAAAACCTCATAACATTACCAGTACTAAAAACGGTGTATTTTTCATATTTTGAATCCCTGCTTGCAATTTTATGGATCTTCTTTCATTGCTAAGTCTCTATTTTTAACACAGATAGTAATCAGAACTATTCGCAACTTAAAACCCCGGGATTCCTGTAGATTTTCTTTTCAAAAACTTGAAATTTTAACATTTACAAGTCTGCACTTATTCGTTAGTTTCAAGTACATATATATCAATAAGCACCAATACAATCAGATTTTAAGTTACCCACATTATTGTTTTATTCAATCAGGCACAAATTAATGCAAACTGTAAATTTCTGCCAGAAATATTAATTTAGAAAACGAAACATCAAAATCCAATTACCGCAATTTTAATTCTGCAGAAAGAAGTAATACATCAAAGTAGTTAGTTATTTGTAAGCATTATTCTTTACTCAACGCAATAATTATAAGTAAATCTAAAAGGAACGTACACCGTTGAGCCGTTGAGTCAAGGGTTAATGTACTAAAATCTTACTTTAAACAAACCGATCTTTATGTGAAACTGCCTATATTTCAAGTTAGTAATAAAGAAAAATAAATGCTGGCTGCACAAAATTTCTATTCTAAATGATTGATAAATCCAAATAAAATAGAATGTACAGTAAGGTTCTTTATACATAATTCTCATCGAAGTTGCGGTACCAAACACAGTTACAAGATCAGCGCTACAGTAGTCACAGGTATATTTTGCCAATGTAAGTTAACAGATGAAGTGGGTAAGCAATGGTTAATAGTTATATGAAAGTTACAATTAGAGAGTATAGAAATAAGTACGTTTTATCGATAGAATTGGTTCATTTAATCGACTCAACATTGTAGATAACTATACAACTGATAACAAATAGTTCAATTGGAATCACTATATGTTCAATATAATAGCTAGATAAGTTCCACTTGTGCAAACAGGCAGTAGATTGGTGTACATAATTAGTTATCATAAATTGATTGCTTCGAAGACCAGGTGAAATGATTGTAATTGTAGACTAACTTGTTTCGATGTCTTCAATGAGAGATATAAAAGTCACAGGTGTACTGATAGTGTGTAGATAATGAAGTTTACATTTACATTAAATGATTTGAATGTAGACAAAAGGTGACCATGTAATTTCAGCGAGAATCGTAGAGGTTATTTTTCGAACATAATCATAATGCTGATATCATCAGTAGTACAGAAATGGTACAGATGACAAAAGAGTTCAGAAACGGGAAGGTAGAAGTAAAAGTAAAAATCCACATTAAACAGATATGTTGACATGAAAAACTTTATTTTCGAGACTGAACTCGTTGAAATAGGTATACAGCAGCCCTTATTCAATGTAAATAGTGCGTTGGATTATATCCAATTAAATTGGGCTGTTTAATTAAAAATAAAGCAGAGAATTGTAAAGCACGTGTTTCTCAATTTAATATCTTTTTGGAAAGATATTATCTTATATATTAGATTCTAATTCTACCACTAGATGCCACAAATTTTTATGAAATTTACATAATTATGCCATTAAGTTAATTTCAATGTAGCAATACGAAAATAAAGATGCATAACGATGAGTTAAATAATTATTTACACCCACAAAATAGAACACTACAATTTAATTAGAAAATACATACAAGAAATACAAGGGTCAATGGCGTAACATAGAGTTTTTACTTAGGGTAAAGTTATTATGTACTGAATTTATTAAACAAATTGTGAATGTGGACCAAAATAGAGAAATCTTAATTAAGCACGTCGGAGATGTGCCAGATATGCTGATGTGTATGAATACCGTAAACATTAGGCACGAATTTTGAACAATCTGTTTTTTATACAGATACAGATATTCTTTCACTTTGTTCCCAAACAATTTCACGTTTTTAGATTTATGTGCTGCCATTGGAATAACTTTCTTGCAATGGATTCTGTATGGATTTGTCATGTAAGTTTATTGCCTATTGTAACGCCTAGGTATTTTACGGTATGTTTCTTTTATTTGTGTTTTCAATTTTTGTATCTATGTTAATCGGTTTTTTGTTCTTAATTTTGAAAATGATATATTCGGTTTTCTTTGTATTTATTGTAATCTGATTTCCTCGGAGACAGTTTTGAAGTTTTGGGATGTCACTATTCAGTTTCCGTTTTAATTCTCCTTGTGAGTACTTACATGCGTAATGGAAGTGTCGCCTGCTTATGTGAGTATTCTTCTTGGAGTTTGGCACTTTGTAAGTTTTTTATAAAAATGACAAATTTTATCGGCCCAAGAATTAATCCTTGTGGACCCCCTAGTTTTAATTCCGAAACCATACTCCTAATTTAGTCTACTTTGACCTGTCGCATAAGTCCAGTAAAATAGCCCCTCAATATTTAATTTATTTTACCTCTCGACCCTTTCTTCTCTTAGCGTTCTAAAAGTGTTTCGTGATTCGCCGTATCAAAGGCTTTTTTGGGATCAATATATAAAGATAAGACGTATTTACCATGATTTAGGTTCTTGTATACTAAATTGAATTATTCTATTATGGCTGCTTGGCTATTTGACGAACTTTGGAAACCAAATTGTGTTTTGTTGAAATACGTTGTTTTTGGAATGAAAATGATGATTCTGTTCTTCAAAAGTTTTTCAAAAATTTTAGATAAAAAATTTAGAAGAGAAATAGGTCTATATTTTCTTGGTTCTTCTCTCTTTCCGTTTTTTAATTGGGAGTGATAATTGCATGTTTCAGTTCCGATGGGAATATACCATTTTGTATATGTTTGTTGATATTTTCTGCTATTTTAGGAGAGATCATATCCTTTATTTCAACTAATGTTTTTACTGATACTTCGTCGTCTCCAGGTGGAGCAGCAGGGACTCAATTTCAGTTTTGTCAGTAAGGAGGACGATCATGGTCGTTTTGTTTTCTTTCAGGTTTACTGGTTTTGTGAGTGTGATATTTGGATGTGGTAGTAGGTTGTCTGCCAATTTTTCTCCGATGTTTGAAAAAAAATCGTTAAGTGTATCTGCAATTGTAAGCTTGTCATTTATTAGTGTCTCATTGTTCTCTGTAATTTTTACTATAACGTTCAATTTATAGGTATTCCCCTTTAACTTTTAAATTCTCTAAGTGAGTGTAAGTATTTCGTTGAATTCCAATTTTTATTGTAGAAAATGTCTGAGTTTTTTCGTACAGCACACTTCTATGATCTGACATGGGATCGTCCGTGAGTTTGATTTTTGTAGTCCTTGAATTAAGTGTTTTATTATTGTTCGCAATCTGATCTATTATTATTGGACTGGTGTTTTCTGTTACTCCTGTATCTGAGCTGAGAGATCTTTCATTAATGATGTTGTAGTTCATAAGTTCTAGTGTTTCTAGATATCTAATAGTTTTATTGCCCTGAGACTCCGGCAGTTTTATGTTAAGGTCACCAATTAAGATTGCGTTTTTTTTTGTCCAACACATTTTCTTCAAGGAGATATAGGCTTTCTTCAAATTTCCCATGTGAAGCTCTATTACTCCGATAACTGTAATCGTGCTTTTATCCTGGCACAGTTCAACCATTCAAGCATTACAAGCTTCTTTAGTTTTTCCTAAGGTTTTAGGAATGTTGCTACTCCTCGTCTATTTTCATCTCTGGATTAAAACACTGCATGTAAGTTTCTTATGTTGATAATTTAATAAATAAATAAATACCTATAATAATATTGACGTTTTTCACATGTTCTGTTAAAATTGTGTGTTGATGCATATTTTAAACTCCATCATCTTCCTGTAATGTGTTAACTGTGTAATTCGTTTGTTCCTGGGCAAGTTTTAATTATTTTTGGCATGTAGGGCAGTCGGTGCATGTAGGTTCATGATTAAAGTTTACCTTTTGGTCACATTTATGAGCAATATACATGCAACTAGTACGTTTAGGGCATTCTCTTGACTGGCAGTTTGACGAATTATGTCTTCCTGCGCAATAAGAGGATGTGAGTTCATTTCAACAGTTTCTTGTAGTGTGATTGTATTGAAGACATTTGCAACATTGCGTTATAGTGAAGTCATCTCTAATATACTATCCGACCCGTAATGAATTCGGTACCCGTGGATTAACCCACTTTGACAATCCATTAAAAGTCAGCACTAAGCTACATCTATTTTTAATGCAGTTATTTTGATCAAATATAAAAAAAACATAGCGGATACCCTGCGGGTTCTACTATGCTAATGAAACCTAGCCGCACCCGGTGCGCGTTGCTGCGTCGAAAGATTATGAGGGCACTTGGGGGACGATATTTATAAAAAAAATTTAGGCTAAAAACCTTCGCGGGAGTGTACTCAATCACTTCCCAAAGTTTCATGGCGATCGGATGGATGGTTTCAAAGTCTATAACGGACACAGTAGAAATCTCTCTCTCTCTCTCTCTCTCTCTCTCTCTCTCTCTCTCTCTCTCTCTCTCTCTCTCTATCTATATATATATATATATATATATATATATATATATATATATATATATATGTATATAGATTAACTCCATCCTATGTTAATATATCTATCCACTAGTTTGCTGTCAGGGTTTGCCGTGGCCTCATTTTTTGAGTATTTCGGTTACCTTGAATAGACTACTTTGATTTCATCTTCTTCTGAGTAATTTTGGTTTTGTTCTATTAGTTGTTCTTCTAGTTGTATTGTACCTACTCCAACAATGCTTAGTCTGGGGTTTCGTATTTTCAACAACTTGATTTCAGCGGTTAATTTCTTTATTTTGCTTATAAATTCTGTCTTTTCGTTTAATTAGAATTCCTCCATTTGCCCAGAGCTTCACTTCTGTTATGGTCGCTTCAATCTTTAGAGGATTGATTTTAGTTTGTACTTCTGTTTTTGTGCCCAATGATGATTGGTTGTTTTTTGGTAGGATTGTGAGAGCTGGTGTGTTAGTTTGCAGTGAGTTTGTAATTTCGGCAAATGTTGGGATATTGTTTTGCTGTTCGTTTTGTTCGCTGATTTGCTCGCACAGTGCTGTTAATTTGTCATTATGGGTTTTGAAATTTTCTGGTAGTCCCTATAAAGTGCAGCTAAGTTCACTTAGGTAGTAGTCTACATTAGTAGCGATGAGGCGAGTATCTCGTTTCTTGATCTGCACATGCACCTAACAACACCTTTGGTTTAATGGAAGTAGTCGCCTTCGATACTCAAATAGCATTTTCAATGTCAAACTGGTAGAGCACGTTTAGGCTAGTGGTAGAATGGACGTCTATATCGCATTCGGTGCGGCTTCGATTTACTTTTTTTTATTTGGGTTAAAGTAGTTTTTCATGTAATCTATATATATATATATATATATATATATATATATATATATACACGTATGGAAAAACATTATTGCGGGTCTGACTTATAATAAGCTAGAAAGAAACCCAATAAGCATTATATGAGTCTGAGAGAGTCATAAATTTACCGATGTTGCCACTTGTACATATTTGCATGTAGGCACAAAATATGAACTACTTAAGTCTAGCTTCAAGATTTCTAACGAACGCGTGTTCTTTGAAACTATTAAGTAAATACTTTACACTTAAACATTAAATCATAATACCTCAAACACCGAAGTTTATTGTAATTACGAATGTATGCCATGTTTCCATTACTACTCGTAAGAAGAACCAAGAAGAAACTTACGAGAGCTACAAACAAGAACAGTAACATTTACATTGATAGTATAACTTAAGTTTAAGGTTTAACTTTAGCATTATAATTCTTATTGAAAAACCTACTATTTTTAAAAATGAACAGAATACACTTTTTTCAAAACTCTACTTTATAAGATTTTCGAAAAGACCATCCTTCCTTGCGCAAGGAAGTAACCGAATCTGTGATAAAATTCAGTTCGGGTGTATTCTAACATTTCTTGGGTGATGCTGTTTAAAGAGTCTGTAATTTTGACACGAAGTTCGTCCAAATTGTTAGTACCTTCATATCTGTGCCCATAAATTTGCTGGGATATGTATCCCCAAACAAAAAAGTCGATCGGCGTGATTTCGGGTGAGCGAGGAGGATATTTAATAATACCTTTTCCACTAATAATACGGCTAGGGAACGTAGTTTCCGAAAACTGTTGAACTCTTATTGCAGTATGAGCAGGACAGCCATCTTCTTGATACCAAATGTCATTAGAATTTATGTTGACGCGTTGAACAGCTGGAACTATCTGGTTTCTCAACAGTTCTAAATATTTGTTCGCATTCAAGTTTCCGTTGATAAAAAATGGACCATTTGTGGAATTGCCTAAAATTCCTGCCCACACATTAACTTTTTGGGGGTATTGTGTCCGGTAAGGAATACTAATGTGTTTGTTTTCCCGAGAGTAACCAACAGCTACAGACGGATTGTGATGGCCATGTAAGTTAAAAGAACACTGGTCGGTAAACAAAATATTTTCAATAAATCATTCGTTTTCATTAGCCCGATTCATCATACCTTCACAAAATTCCATACGCTTTTGATGACCTTCTGGAAAAATTTCTTGTGTAGTTTGCAACTTATAGCAACGGTATTTATTCCTTTTCAAGATATTGCGAACTGTTCTTGGTTCAATATTCATTTCTACAGCAATTTTTGTACTATTGCACGGGAAATTAGTTTCTGCTAAATTACACCTGCAATTTCTTGGAGTTCGGGCTCTTCGTTTAAGTCATGACCAGGATGCCCACCATCATTACTACCAATGCTACTGCATTTTCTACAATTATTTAAACATCCACATCTTTCAAATTTACAAACAGTACGCATAATCGTACTTTCTGATGAAATTGGCCTGTTTTCAAAGGAAAAAGTCAGACCCGCGATAATATTTTTCCATACACACACACACACATATATATATATATATATATATATATATATATATATATATATATATACATATATATCACACACGAGGGCTGTCCAGAAAGTAACAGACGTTTTAAATAACATATTAACAATGTGAAAGAAACAATTTTTATTACATACATTTTGAAGGTAAACTCTTAGGCTACTTTTCTACATAATCGCCATTTATCATAACGTGGTACAAGCTTTTCAATACCTTCTCTGTAGAAATCTGCCGCCTGCGAGTTTGACCACTGGTTTACACCGACATGCAGTTCAGCGTCAATGTCAAAGCGTTGCCTAGCGAGCCACGTCTTCGTCGCTGGGAACAGGTGGTAGTCGCTTGGCGCCAAATCCGGGCTGTACGGCGGATGATTGAAAACTTCCCATCCAAAACGATCCAAGAGCTCTTGAGTACGATTTGCCGTGTGTGGGCGAGCATTATCAAACAAAACTTTGTTGCTGAGTTTTCCCCGACGCGTGTTTTGTGTTGCGCGTCTTCGTTTTCAATTGGTTTGTGATTTTTCGCAACAAAACCTTATCACAGCCGGCACTTCACAACTGGCGGGATTTTCAATTGCAGCGCTCATTTCAACATTACACTGTAAACAAAGTACGATAGGCACGATGTGCAGGCTACCACGGCTGGTTGCATACTGAGTGTAGGAACACTCTGACGCCAAGATGGCGGCGCTAGCCTGCCTCACTGCCGCGCAAGCGCAAAACGTCTGATACTTTCTGGACAGCCCTCGTATATGCATATATATATATATATATATATATATATATATATATATATATATATATATATATATATATATATATATATATGTATGTATATATGTATATATACCAAGTTTTCAAGCGCATGTGCAGATCAAGGAACGAGTTGAATTTGTTTTGACAGTATTCACAAAAGCAGGAGCCTTCCATAGTTTTTGCACTTAAGGACTTTGGAATATTACTAACATTTGCAGATGTAATATGGAACCATTTGTTACAAAATCCATTACATTGAACACCTTTGTCACTTTCTACTACTAGTTTCATGGACGGCCGGCAAGAAATATCATCCTTACCGTCTGCCATCTTTCAATTTTGTTATATATCCACAGTATTACCAAAGAGTAAAAAATATCACGTTTATTCTTTGGTATATATTTCAATGACGATTATAATCGTCATTTATATGTTTATATCAGACATGGATTAATCGCATTCAATGGATTTAGGTCAGATTCTTTTATCGGGACGCATTTAAGCATTCTTTACACATCTACAGCAATGGGAAATAGTGCACGGTTCTGATTGGTTATTTCCATAAGAAAAACATGTATGTCTTTTAACTATTATACCTAAGCACCTCTAACACTTCATTTACACCTTTATTTTGTGTTTTTTTTATTCGTTTGTTTTTTTTTAAGTATTAATATTTTACTCTAAGCAGATTAGTAACATACAGAATCGTACATTCTAGTCGCACTTCAATATTTGATATATCTACTCTTATAAAAGAAGCAAACGAGAGTGAGTAAACTATCCAAACATGCTGAAGGTAAGAAATTTGGAAACAGTACTAAAGAATATTATTTCACCATTGTTTATAAATGTATAAGCGATGCTTTCACAACACAAAGTGGAATTGCAGTAATTGACAATTAAAGGGCATAGCAAAAATATAATAATAATATGCTTTTTTTCCCACAAACATAGAAATAGGGGAAAATCACATGGCTTCAATTCAAATTGGTAGTCAAACTACTATTAGTCTTTCGTTGGAACCATGAGATTATGTGGTTTTATTACAGCGGGTGGGTAACATTTAACATTACTAACAGTAAGATTGTTGCCATATAAGTGTCACATATACTTATTTCAAGTTGTTTGAGCTTTAGAGGTCGAGAAATACTGGTACATTTTCATTTTGAAGTGTGAAATACTTCTTGAATTCATTTGGAACGTTGATGTATACCTGGTACACTTGAAGTTGAAATGACTTTTCGAAGAGATGTGATAGATTCACGACAAATTCAAATTTCACGCTA
The DNA here is from genome assembly GCA_036346205.1 of Vesta saturnalis. NCBI lineage: Eukaryota > Metazoa > Arthropoda > Insecta > Coleoptera > Lampyridae > Vesta > Vesta saturnalis. Next base: position 3,991,076 of record JARFJB010000113.1, on the reverse strand, counting down.
AATTATATTACATTTTGTGAATTAAGAAATGATTGTTTGTTGTTATGTGGGTGTATTTGAAATTAAGAAGAAAAGCTTGAGCTTGCTTCTCTAAATTGGGTACATAATTAATTAGGGAATATTTAACGAACGCGGCCGTTTGAAAAAGCATGGATGCTTTGGAGAGAGAGGGGATGCTGTCCCAGTGACCTGCAATTTTTAATAGGTAGTTGAAGTTAGAAAGTGGTTGTTGGTTGATTGACACCGCAGCACGAGTGACCTAACAATAGTCACGCTGCGCTAAAATTGAAAAATTATAACAAAATTTATTTAGTATTGTGATAAGGAAACATAAATAATACGTTCCTTATTAATGAGAGAATAAAAATGCAATTATCGTCAAGTTGGTGATAATAAAAAAGATCACGCCATAATTTACAATCGCGTTAAAGGTGACGTAATAATTTAAAATAACGCGTTTACACCTATCAGGAGCGGTCCTCAAAGGTGTTTAATACTGAATAATAACTATAAAAGACAGTAATCGATTCATTGTAATCAATTCATATAGAAAGACCAATAACTCGAATTTATCGATGTTCAAAAAGAAAGCGTTAATACAAAAGGAGGCGTTGCGGTTTGTAGTTCATTTTGATGTTTGTTGCCGCAAGCCGTTGTAGTTAAAACTACAGACAATTAAAGTGAGCAATAAATGACTGTTTACATATCCAGTAATTAATAACAAAATCGTTAAATTATTGGAAAGAAAGGTGGAAAGGTGTTATTCCACAACAAAGCTCCAAACAAGGTATTGGGAGAACAAAAGAAGAAGGCGCCCGCAGGCAGTATCACCCATTTGAGGCCTCCGTGACCAGTACGAAAACGCAGAACGTCTTCAGCCTTCAACTGAGTGGCAGATAAGTACAATTTATCTTTGTGTAAACAAAGAAACTTTTATGTGTTTTATTTACTTTGAATTTGAATATCAATTTTGAGCGGAGAACATTCCCTTCAATTTTGGTAGAAAATTATTGTTGGATATTAACTGATAAGAGTACTAACCTAGTAATTAGATTGATTTTTATTTATGTATTGGAAACAAAGCATTGATGCTTTTCGTTCGAATTTGGATTTAATTAAATAGGTATATTAACGTTTGAAGGAAGCAAATTTAATATATTTAGCCATTATACTATTAAGTAAGTTCAATGGAATGTAAATTTGATAAATGATAACAATCATCATTTCTCATATTACTATAATCAATTCTTATGTTATTTGAGTTAGCTGGAGCATACTGATAAGAAAGAAAAAGGGAATTTGTTAAGTTCATTTATTCATACAGAAATCGGATAGCAATAAAAATATCATATCTTTACAAATTAAAACCACTTACAGTAAGTTAAAAAGTAATGATTTTACATCTCACAAAAACAATATAAGTGGCGTCCAACTCGGTATATATTTAAAACCACCACAAGCGTCACCCCCAAAAAAGAGAAGTCCATTACAAATGACGCCCAACAGCAGGGCTGACGAGGAGACCATTACAGAGAGAGGTTTTGTGTGAATTATACAGCATGGCCTTTGGTTTTGAAATGTAAACAATGTCTATGAGGGTATATTAGATTTAAGTTTACAAAACTTGGCCGAATACACTTATTTGTATGAGACACCTAAATGTATATTATCCATGACAAGACCAAAGATTCTAACTTCCGTTTAATTTGAATGTTAATATCGTTTAATTTTACAGCTAGTTTCTCCTTTAATTTTGAAACTATCCGGATTGCCAAATATTATGACAGACGACTGTACAGGATTAATGACCAGTAAATGTTTATTTGATGTAGAATGAATAGATTGTAAATATTCATTTATTTTCTTATTAACAGCTAGATAATTATTATATTTGAATGAGTGCAGAATTTGTTTATCATCCGATAACATATTAATGCTGCAGTGTAACAGATATATGAAATGGATGTATATACCAAAAAAAGGAAGGGGTCTAAAATATAACCGTGTGACACTCCCTTACAGAATGGTTTACAATCTGAATTACTGAAAAATTTTGTAGCAGAGTATAGCGACCAATATGGACTAGAATGGATTGAAAAATATTATGGTCCAAAGTGTCAGAAGCCCAGCTTAGTCCAAAAGTGCAAGTACAGTGCATTTTCCTAAATCGGTTGCTAACAAAATGGTACCTATCTATAACATTCATTAATGCTGTTGCGCAGCAATTATTGTTTTAGTACAAAATATAGCATAACTCTTAAAGCTTGATAGAAACCTTGAATATACACAGCAAAATTTTTTGTTCAAATAATTCCTATCCTATGAGGGTGGTAGACTTTAAACTTCTTGACAAGAGCTATGTGAAGCGATCATAGTTAATACAATTAGATTATGTTAGCAGTCACACTTTGAAACCACAATAAGATGGTGTTTTTAAATTTACAAGAATATTCAGAATTTTTCGTAAATTAATGTCCAATGTTGTAGGATTTATGTTTCCGAAACTTGCTTAACAGATAAAATTCACACTACAATACCATTTGAGGAATTTAGCCAATTCTTTAGTATCAAGTCAGATCGTACAACTTTAATCATTTAAATTAGCTATTTGGAGTATATAGGTCCCATATGGCTAATATAGCTCCATTTTTAGTTTGTTTAAAGACCACTTACATTGAGGTCTGGTCTGAGAGTGATTATGTACCTGGGAGATTTCAATGTAAACATAAATAATATTAATAATAATGCTACTGAATATCTCAGTAATTTCATCAAATGTTGGGGTTTGAGCAATTGATTATACTGAGCCAACAAAAATTTTAAATAAGTCAAAAACTTATGTACCTAATAGGTACTGGTAAATAAAAAAGAAATCGTTGATTCAAGTGTCATTCATGATCCTTATACCCCAGATAATTTATTTATTTTTTATAATCTGGTTAGAAAGTATCAATAAGCCGACAAACCGTAAAACTTGTAGGCAATTCAAGTATTTTCGTTATAATGAATATTCACTCGTAATGTGTACGATATCCCATGGGATATTATTTATAACAGGCGTATCCAACTATGATTGCGGGCCATATAGCAATAAATTATTTTTACCTTACAACTTACATATGTATATTTAAGGATAGAAAGAAGGTTTTGCAATCGAAATTTTTTTTCACTATCATTAAATCGACTTATTGTATTATTTTACGTTTGTGGTAGTTTTGTTATGAATTTCATGGAGAAAAACATACTTTCACATATATACCTGCTTCTGAACACTGATGTCTGTTCCAGTCCAAAATCTCGCAAATTTTGCAATCTCCCCTTAGATATCAATTTAAAAAACTGATTAACCTTTTCTTGTTTGGTCACCTTAAAGATGACACAACTCAAGTTGTAGGTGGTTGATCTTCAATGGTAGCTCTAAGAGGGTTATTATAAAGCTGTACACTGCTTTTGAGACTTTAAATTTCCTCAAATCTAGCATTGAATTCTTCAATACCATGTTGAATGTATGAAATACAGCTTAAAAACTCAATCTCAATAACCTTACCTTTGAATTCTGCTAGTTGCAGGCAGCTAGGAAAGTGTGCCAAGTTTTTGGTTTCAAAAGAATGTTTGAACATGTACGTTATCTCGGGTGAATTATTTTATTTTTCTTTGTATTTTGTGTTATTTTTTTAATATGAATTAATTTTTTATAATAAAATAATCAATTTTCAGACTTTGCGCTTGATTTAATTTCACAATACTTTTTTTCTAAATTGGAAAAAATCAGAAATACTCATGTGGGAACCGTAGATTAATAACATTCGACATAATAATATTAATCGTTTTCCTATTATATCCAGTCTTTAAGTTTATAATGTACATTTAAACAATAAAAAAAATAATAATTTTTGGAATACTTTTTGTAAATTAAATCGACTTGGAAGTGTTTAAAATTTTTAAACCAAAAGCAATAATAGATTCAAATAGAATGAATAGTTTTAACCAGGTAGTAATCAATATTTTCTAGTTAAACTTAAACCTAACCCTTATTGAAAATAATTATTATGCTCTTACAGCATAATTCCATCCTAGATTTTTGGGCAATAGGCTTTATATTTTAAATTCATGGAATAAGTGTAGATATAGGACAAACATAAATGCAAATTTGTATAAGGTGCTGCATACATTGTGTAATGTGTTTAAGTTAGCTATTTTTATGTAATCATACAGTATAAGAAACTTTGTCTTACTCAATTGACCAATTCAAACTGTTATAAGCATGTTAAACTAGTTTACATTCACAAAGCTTTCCGTACGCTTTTAAAACTTTCAATGGTGTGGTTTGATTGCAGGTCACAAATAAATAAAACGTTTGTAAATGTAGGCATATCTCCTCTTCAAAGAATTCAACTCTTGTAAATTACAGTACCGTTACCATTGTATTATTTTTTAAATCTATCCATATAATGGCAAAAAACTACCTACCCTGTATACAAAAAAGATGATTGCAATTTGAGGTTATGTGAAATTTATTTATAGACTAATTACAGATCTTATGATCTGTATTGATAATTAAAACAGGTAAGGATTATACCGATTGAAAGAATCACTTGCTTGTAATTTAATTATTAGCAATCACTTTTATTATGTATTGTAGTTTCTCGTTCTGTTAGTAAATAAATAATAGAAATAAAGCGTATGTGTATGGCAACATGGTGCATGACAAAACAATTTTTTTCAATTTTTACCTTCCAACCTACAGAAATATAGGTTATGCAATCAACTATCGCTAAATCGACTTGATTAGCTTGGAGTTGATTAGATTTTGGGAGAAATCCAGCGGCGCAGAGGGGGGGTTTATTAGCGGCAGTTTTTGGTTTTTATTTAATATTTCTAAAACAGCTGCATATTTCAAAGATATAAAAATACCTCGTTATAGACCTTAAACGTATCGATTAATTATCATCTACGCAATTTTTTGATATGACGCGTAATTTAGCGGCAAAAAAATTCCTAAGGTAGTTTTTAAGCGTTAGTTTTCATTTTTTTTCTTTACCTGAATAATGATTAATTTTATAAGAAAAACTGTAGACGTGTTTTTTAAAGAAAATTAAATTTCACATAACTTTTTTTTATAAAGTTTACTAATACAACGCAAGATAAGTCTAAAAATGAATTAAATATGAACCAAAATGGTTAAATTGCATTATTGATATCGTATAGGAGGGGGGGCTTTGTCTATCTATCTGACGAAATTTTAAACATCATTCTGGCATAGATTATTGTTTTTGTTTTTACAATGTTGCCTATTTTCGTAATGAACTTATTATAAAAGAGGTTGCCTAATTATCCTCAAAAAAAGTTATTATTCATTTCTTTTAATTTCCAGTGTGTAGGTTGGAAGGTCGTGTGGTGTTCCACACCAGATATTTATCATTTCCGTTAAGTGGTGGGGAAATTGTGTTATCAAGTCCTGATAAGTATGCTGTTTCAGTTACCTACATTTCATTTGTTTTGTAATATTCGACAAGCATCAGTGATTAGTTTAAGTGCTCGTAGATTACTAATGGCATCACCTAATCCGGAAAATTATAAAGAGGCCACCTCAATATATGAGTTTAGTGCAAACACTATTAATGGTGAAGAAGTTTCTTTAGAGAAGTATCGTGATCATGTAGCTATCATTGTTAATGTTGCCTCACAATGTGGTTATACACAAAATCATTATGAGGAACTGAATCAATTATACGATAAGTATGCAGAAGAGAAGGGTTTAAGGATTCTTGCATTTCCCTGTAATCAATTTGCTAGAGAAGAACCTGGAGATGCCGCAGAAATTTGTACTTTTATTAGTAAGAAGAATGTTAAATTTGATATGTTTGAGAAAATTGATGTGAATGGTTCTAAAACTCATCCTTTATGGAAATACTTAAAGTACAAACAAGGTGGAACTCTGGGAGATTTTATTAAGTGGAATTTTACAAAGTTTATTATTGATAAAAATGGACAACCAGTTGTGAGGTTTGGACCAAATACTAGTCCAAATGGAATGATTTCAACGCTTGAAAAATACTGGTAAAACTCACATATTGCATAAGTCTACCAGGATATTAGTATTTAAACGTTATAATTATGCTTGTTACAATTAGATTTTAGAAATGAAATATAATTCTTTACTGTTATTTTATGAAGAATTATGTAGTATTAGTTTATCACATAATAATCACTTTTTTTATGTATTTTTAAAGATTACATACATTAATCATCGATTTTGTAAATTATAATGTGTATTTTTTTATATTTTGCTTTCTCATATATGTACGTATAAAGAGAAAGCTATGTAATTGGTTTTCATTTTCGAACACATTTTTTACATATGTCGAGGTTGTGTGGCCTAAACAAAATGAAAAACATATTTTTAGAAAAACAATTTTGTGTCATTGTGTGTGCAACACATGACCTCACAACACAATGTAATTGATAATTTAAACAAGCACAAGTAAAATTGAAAGAATTTGATGTGTACTGTATTTTTTTTGCTACTAAAAATTTTGTACAATTGCTTCATATCATTAAATTCTTTTTTTCTATAATCATTTTTTGAATATTTATTGTTTCACAGATGGGCTTCAAAATAAAAGATTTATATTTCCTTCTTCAAGTATTTAATAATAATAATAATAAATCATTTATTCTTGTTGACACAGACATGTATAAGAAGCGTCAATAATAGGTACAATATTAATTACATAAATTGAAATCTATCCAGCACCATTAACCAACAAGAAGTCGTCTAGTCTGTAGGGGCAAAGTTTAATTAAGAAGTTTTTTAACTCATATTTAAATTTTGTTGCAGAGTTAGTATTTTTTATCCGGTCAGGCAGACTATTAAAAATGCGTTGGGATTATTTTTAGTAATATTTAATCGAAACGCTGGGAGTCTAAAGTTTGCATTTATGCGAGTATCGTGTGAATGTATCTTATTTTGCGTAGGAAATTTGGGTTTATTGGTGAAAACAAATTTGCTGATTTCCAAAATATAAATACCAGTTAAGGTTAAAATACCACAGTCAACAAACAACCCCCAGAAACATATCCCGTAGGAAATTCTGCTATACACGTTAGCGTTGTAATAAGAAATCAAATTTTTCATGAAAATTAAGTGTCTTAGATTTCTTATTTGAAAGCTGATAGAATTTAATCTATCTGCTACTGATGTGCAATGTACTGTCCATTCCAAAGATTCATCTAAATGTACACCTAGAAATTTAGTAACTGTAACATTAGAAACTTTGGTGCCATTTATGGTAATATTAAGGTCCGGAAGATTGTATTTTTGACATGGGTGAAATCCGATGGAATTTGTAGATTATTTGAGAACCAGTTATTTAAATTGCTTAGTGTTATACTTACGTTTTGTTCTAAAGTTGATGTTGGATAAAGAAGTGAGGTATCATCTGCATATATTAGGCATGAAGAATTAGAGTTTTTATCTATGTATTCAACAATGTCGTTGATATATAGCAAAAACAAAATTGGACCTAAGATACTTCCTTGCGGAACTCCTATGTCGATTGGTTTTAGGTTTGATTTATGGTATTCCAGGAAATGATTGTTGTAGGAATGTATTTCAGTAAACTGAAGCCGATCAGATAGAAAAGAAATATACCAGTTGGTGACAGTACCACGTATGCCTAGTACATTAAGTTTGTGTACAAGTATTCTTTGGTCTACACAGTCGAAAGCACGACTAAGGTCACAGAAGATGCCAACAGGGCATTCACCTGTATTGAGAGATTTTGAAATAAAGTTGATCAGATCATTTAGGGCAGTCATAGTAGATTTCTTAGACCTAAAACCATGTTCATTGTCTATTAAAAGTATAAAAGTATAAACTTGGTAAGGTACGATTGTAGTCTGTCTAACATTACGTATTCAAACACTTTTGAAATTTTTAATTTGCTGGGAAAGGTTCCTTCATGCAGGGATCTGTTTATTATTACAGTAAGAGGTTTCACCAATAAACTTGATGCATCTTTTAGAAGAATGCATGGAATATCATCGTATCCTGCAGAGTATTGGTTTTTAATTTTATTCAGAAAGTTAAAAATGTCATTTTCTGAGAAAGGTAAGACTACCATGCTTTTTTCTGTAGGGCGTTTCCTTTTGGGTAATCGAGGTTGCCTTGTCGTTGAATATGCTTAATGATTCTGTAAGGTGTTTCAATATAAAGATCATTAAATGTATTGGCGACGGCCGTGGGTGTATTTAACAAAATGTTGCCGTTAAATAATTTATCTGGTAATTGATTTTTAGTGTTACGGTTATTAATTTGTTTAATTATATTCCATATCGTACGAATTGGATTGGAAGACATTTTATTTTATTCTCAAAGAATGTTTGTTTGGCAGTTCTGATAAGAGGTTGAAACACATGTTGGGTGTAACTATTTGTATCAAGCCAAAGGATTGTAAGTATAAATTTTAAGATCTTAGAATATAATTCCTAAATGATATAAATTCCACTTAGTAATAAAAAAAAGTAATTAGAATTGACATTTTAAAATTTATCATAACGAGTAAAATGCAAAAAAAATTGCGAACATTTTTGACCAAAGGACCAAAAAATTTTTTTTTCCAAAAATCATCTTAAATATTCAGAAATTGCTCAAAACGATTAAAAATGCAAAAAAAATCGAAAAATTTTAACCAAAGGCCAAAAATTTTTTTTTTCCAAAAATCACCTCAAATGGCCAGAAATGCCTCAAAGCGTGTATAAATGAAAAAAAAATTCGAACATTTTTTAGCAAAGGCAAAAAAATTTTTTTTTTCCAAAAATCGTCTTAGATGGCCCAACACGTGTCAAAATGAAAAAAAAATTCGAAAATTTTTGACCAAAGGCCAAAATCTTTTTTTCAAAAATCGTTGCAAATGGCCAGAAATGCCTCAACACGTCTTATAATATAAGTACAAAAAAAACATCGTACATTATGCGTCTTGAACCCGAGACGCCGGGACATCTACCAAACGCGCTGCCACTGCGCTACCGGAGGAGTTCACGAACAAACGAAAAACTTGGTAGATATTCAATTCTAGTATGGTTCACTTAGTTGCCTACGTAAAGATGTGCTGGTTTGCCACGAATAGCCGTTCGTATTTATACACTATAATAGTCGAAATCTGGAATTCCCCCATTTTGGCTGGACAGATTTCGCACAAAAGTTCACCAATTCGTCTACTCATGGATCCGAACCTGGGTACCAAATTTCATGACAATCGGATTATCTTTGTGGGCGCTATCGCGCTGGAAGGAATACAGACAGACATACATTTCGAAACTTTCATGTTTGAATCTATTTTGTTCCAACTTACGGTAATTTTTAAATGTGGTAGCTTATTTTAAAGGAAATTTAATCCTCTTTAAGAATACGCTGAGATCTACTTTCTATCTATTTTTTATTTTGCGATAATTCTCAAAAACTAAAGTGTTGCACTCGAAATTTCGACGACCGATTACAATACCTCCCAATACTTTCGTATTGTGAGGCAAAAAGCCATTTTTAGAAAAAAAATTCTGTGTGTGTCTGTGTGGGATATCGGTATAAAATTTGGTACAAAAATTCTTTGCCATAAACTCTAGGTCAAGTTCGTTAATGACCAAAATCCAACCAGTGGCGGGATCAGAAAACAAAAAAAATTCATTGCTTCAAATTTTAAAAAGTTACATAATTAAAATAACAAACTAATACTTTTTTATATAATTTCAATATAATAATATATAATAACCAGTGGCGCACTGTTTTTAGGGTGCATAATTGTGCTTTTTTTAATTTATCAACCGATGTTTTTAAAAGTCGAGCATTGGGAGTTTTTAAGAAAATTAAAAAATTCAAAATGGTGGATCACACATGGGGGATTATCGTGTTTATTTAATTTATCAACGGATTTTTTGAAAGTCGGGTGTTGGGGGTTTTTAAGATCGCTAAGTGTAAATCATTTGTCAAAATTAAAAAATTTAAAATGGCTGATCAAAAATGGGGGAATTTCGTATTTAAAATCCGATATGACTAAAATTCAGGTATTGTGGGCTAAGGATCAATTTTGCAACTTTGTTAATTTGTAAAACATTGTCTAGATAAATAAATTTTAAAAACTGCCAGTGGCGCACCGTTTTCAGGGAGCAAAATTGTTTTGAAAGTTGGGTATTGGGGTTTTTTAAGATCGCTAAGAATAAATCATTTGTCAAAATTAAAAAATTCAAAAAGGCGGATCAAAAATGGGGAATTACCGTGTTTAAAAACTGATTCAGGTATTGTGGACTTTGAAGTTATTTATTTACATATATGAGAAAGCATTATGTAATAATAAAAGTTCTTGCATAATTAAGAAGGTATAAAATTACTTGTTATGCTTCACATTGTGTAAATTAATCAATATAATTGTATATTGGTTCAATTAAAAAGTCAAATTATTCTTAAGACCCATTTACACACATCTTAAACACAAACTTTAGGTAATCATTAGGCTTATAAATAATTCATTTTGATTATAATTTTGGTAATCAACACATTTGAATTATACCTTAAATGAATTTATTATTGTAAAGTTAGTTTATTCCCTTATCAAACTACCAAAATAGTAGTATTAATTGTGTTTGGTGCTTTTAATATGTATGGTATTCTTATTAACCAAAACATTTATTTAGCATTTTCATATTTTTATTTAACACATCTTATTACTTACAAGATACTATGATATGTGCGTGTACTGCTGTGATGAAGATTTAGAAAAATTGTACTAAATAGAAACTAGAATAGGTACCTAAATTAAATAATGTGATATGCAACAAATGTAGTAATTGTTACATGCGATTAACAAACATTTATGTTTTTTTAATCGCCTGTAAAACTCAAACAAATTGATTTGCAAAACTCTTGCAAGCTATCGGCAGATTTTAAGTGTATGTGATAAAATATAGCCACACTGTAATGGCTGATAAGTTACCAAAAAAGTTTGTCTATTTGCAATTTCAAATTAATTTTGATTCTGCCTACATAATGAATAAAGATAATATGATTTAAGATTCCCACAAAAAAATACATAATCTCAAGTATAAAGTGCAGGGTCAAGAATTATAGAATTTGTAAGTTTCCAACACAAGGATCCTTTGTGATCAGAGGACTTCAATTTCGTGTAGATAATATACTATATCCATATTCCAACTAGTTGTAAATTACAATTAAACATTTGAATAAATAAGCTTTTAAATAAAACACCTAGTAGTACTTTTGCTAATGTTTACTCTATTATTTATTGAATGTTTATCTTTATTAATATGGCACATTTCAAGAATCAGACCTTTTGTAAGGTTTCTTTCTTTCGGTTGTATTTTCGAATTGTCAAAGTCGAAAGGGTGGTTATTCTCTATAGAATGAGCTGCAAAGTGACATCCCAACCTTTTGTACTTTATATCCGATTTGTGACCACAAATTCTACTTTTCATAAACTGAGAGGTTTGTCCTATATCCGTACTAGAGCATTTTGTGCATTGTAAAGCATATGCGATGTTTGCAAGTAACAGGAAGTGTGTTTTATCCTTGAGGGGAGAGAACCAGTAATAAGTGGTTTATCTGCAATTATTTTTGGAAACGGTTTCAAAATATATTTCATTTGTCTAAGTATGTAAGGCCGGTATAAGTTTTAACATCTAAATTTTGGATGGTTTGTGGAGGATTAATAACTGTGGTCGGTGGAGTATTGTTGTGATTTCGCATAGCAGAGTTTTCTTGTGAGAATAAAATTTTGTTAACTAGGGTTTTGGGATAAGATAACGATATTAAATGAAATATTGGTTTAATATTAAAAATAATTGTACGTTGGATTTAAATACATTCAAAAATATTTGTTTTCGACTCAAACGTTTCAATTTCTGATAATTGTTATTATAAACAAATTTTTGTACCCTAATAGGATCGTCCATTTCACCAATGTTATGTAACTATGTAATGGACGACTTAATTCATTTTTGCAAAGAAAAAACTTATTTTAATCTTTCTTTCGTTAAACGTTATGTTGATGGTTTAATTCTATCTGTTCCTAAAAATAATATTGATCATTGTTTATCAATTTTTAACTCATACAATAAACACCTTCAATTTACATGTGAAAGAGAGACAAATAATTGTATCCCATTCTTAGATATGATTTTTCTTAGAGATTTTAATAACACTTTACGCACAGAATGGTACTTAAGACTATCTTCGGTAACAGATTTATTAGTTTTTATTCAAATCATCCATATCATATGAAAACAAATCTTATTAATAATCAACTTGTCTCACCCTATTTTTAGACAATGGTTTATGTTTCTTAAAAGAAATTTTATTAAAAAATTCTTCTCCATTAAAATTACCTACCAAATTTTTAATAATTCTATTTCACCAAATCAAATTATTTTTAATGATGAACTTAAAAACTAATCTATGAAAATGTAAACTTTCATCATTATCACACATAATAAAATACTTATCTTTTTTGGGTTTTTAATGGTGTATTTTAAATTATACAATCTAAACGTTTCGATAACACTTACAGTTATCTGCATCAGTAGTAATATCTATTAAAATTGTTAAAGATGTTGTAAACAATTTTCTCAAAGTTGAAAAATTAAAACATAAAATATCAGCCTGCTATTAATATTGCAGTGTGAGAAACGTATATAGCCAACTATAGAATTAAATTTTAGTAAAGAATACCTAGATCATTAAAAATTAAATATTGTTAAACTGTCTTAAAGATGACAAATCAGAACACTCTCTAACGGCGAAAGCTAACAATGAAAAATGTCAGCCAAAAACACATTTAACAAAATTTAATCAAGTTATGATGTTAGTGTAAAGTTATGAAAAACTTCAATTTCAAAATGATAGAAGCATTCACAAATATAAACATAACATCAAATAGAATAATTAAGTTAAATCTAACGAAGAGATATTTTGTCAATAAGTGCAAGTGTTATTAACAATGAAAAGCATACAGAACGTTTTTCGTAATTTTTTAATTTTAATCTTAATTTCAACTACTTATGTTAAATTATAGTACTGTGGTAATTTAACATATAATTGGTATAGCTTCAAGGTCTAGGAAAAACACAGAAAAAAACCTAGACATACCAAAAGTCAAAATTAAAATCAAAATTAAGACGCATCATTATGCCTTTTTTTAATTATAAGATACCAAAACCTGTTTTTTTTTCTTGTCTATTAAAATTATTAGGGTGTTTATATATTTCGATAACTTCACGTTGTAAACGAACGTAATAATGAGTTAGTCTTGACAATATTTCCATATTGTCAAATTGAATGTCATGATTTAGGTTATTCAAGACATGGTCAGCCACCACAGACTTCTCTGGTTGACCTAATCTACAAAATCTCATATGTTCTTTACGTCTTGTATCAAAGCTACGTTTTGTGGTTCCACTGTATACTTTTCCACATGAACAAGATAACTTATACACTCTGGAAAATGATAATGGGTTTGACACATCTTTAGGTGATCTTAAATGTTCTTTAATTTTAAAGTTTAAAATGGTCATAATGCTATATTTAATTAGGATTTTGTTCAATTCTATTTGACTTATTAAAGCTTTTAAAAACTTAGAAGGTGTTAAAATTACTATCAGGAATATTAAATCTGTTTCTTGTTTATACACAAAAATTAAATCTCCATTATTAACCTTAGTACGGTTTAATATTGTGTACTCCATCCCTTGCGTTAATTGTGATAAATGTTATGAAGGACAACCTTCTAGGAAGTTATCGGGTAGAATAATATCTCATAAAACTGACGCTAAAAGGAAAATCCAGTCTTGTGCCTTAGCTGAACATGTTATAAACGAACATCATTGCATGAACTGTAATAATGTTAAAATACTAAAACAAGAAAATGTTTTATCCAAGAGATTATTTTTAGAAATGGTGTGTATTAATAACTGTAGAAACAGTTTAAACAAGAAATCAGATATTGATAGCTTAGATATGTTCTTTCGTTTCAAAATAAACCAGATTAATGTTTAACTTTTATTTATTTGCTCTTAATGTTAAATCGTTTTAATATCACTTAATGTTAATACATTCATTCAATTTTTTTTTAATTGATCCTAGATCACATTACTTTCTTTCGTTATATTGCCAATTTGAAGTTTTGAAGTTATTGTTAATAGTATTATTGTTGTTTTACTTTTTGCCTACTTTTTATAATCCTCACGATATTAAGTTGAACGTTAATTATTACATAATTTTAACATTATTCTTTATAGTTGTCTGGATGAGAATAAATTTTTTGAAAACTTACCTAAATCAAAGAGTTTTAAACTAATAAGGTCCTATATTGATTGGCTGCATCTTCAATAGATTTATCTAAATAATTATATTTTAACCAGTCAAGAATGCCATTTTTATATATATATATATATATATATATATATATATATATATATATATATATATATATATATATATATATATATATATATATATATATATATATTGTTTTTAATGAACGAACAGAAGTTCAACATAATAATAATGAACTGTAGTTATTTAAAATTAACTTTTAAAGTACATACAGTATAATATTAACTCGAGTGGGACTTGAACCCACGACCTCTACTTTGGTAGAATAGGGCTCTTCCAAGTGAGCTATCGAGGAGTCAAATCAAGTTAACACTATGCTAGTAGCTTTAGTAATTGAAGGAGAAGACCAGGTCATAACTCAATTTAAAACGTCAGTGACCATCTTTTACACCACTTATATAGCCTTTTTGGATGAATGGACGCAACACGTAGAAGATTCGTAAGCGTTTCGTTGCGTTTTGCTAAAACTAGAAACCTCTGTGGTCAAATGTTGGAAACTCATTAACTGCTTTTCAAAAACAACACCTTGTTATTAGTATAGATGATTCGGAATTTTTTATAAAATTGTGTGCATTAAAAAATAAACAACCAGTCAAAAAATAAACGGGTGGAATGAAATTTCTGTTTGTATTGACAAACAATGGGTCTAGCTTTTTAACTACTTCCAGAGTCAAGATATACCACACAACAACATATTAAAAATTGTTGAAGTGTACGTCTGTTTGCTGAGATCAACGCCGCCACGGATAGGATTTTTTCTTATACGAATAAAATTTGGACCAAAAAAAAAAACTAGCCTTACTGGAAGAACTTTAAAAGGACTTTTAATGACAAGATCACCCAGATATTTTACGTGCATTCAATGGAAATATATGCAAATGAGTAACGTTTCGCTTGCCATTGTATTAACTATATTTACATATAAAAACCAAAGCAAAATATAGAATTTAAATAGATTGTTCTTACGACATGGGGGCCTAAAAACTTACCATAAACAACCACTACATTTGCCACAACACTATAATTTTGTATCTACTTTAAAAAAAATTTCTCCCTGTCCGTCCCCTTACTGAGGAGTATTTGGTACCCCTCAGACTCTTAGGGTGATGCGTCCATGTTCTGTATTCCCTTTTTTCATAAATAGCCACCTTAGTCTACAGTTATGTGAACCCTAGATTATGACGCGAATGTATGATAACAAAATACCACGCAGATTACGACATTTAACAGATATTATACTTAGTATTGTAACACGTTAAATAAGTACCCCCACAACGTACATCCGCGTCAAAAAGGAAGCGATGTTACGCATCGGCCTCAGTTTGTCATATATTTGAATAAAAGTTAGTTATTATGTCAACTTTGAAAATGGTTTCATTTAGATTAAAAAAAATTGGATCAAAACAACCCGTGAGTAATACGGCGCGATCAAAACTATCCGACACAACCGCTCTTATGAAACGCGAGGTTAGTAACAATTTGCCGCAACATATATGATAGTGCGCTCATACTAACATAATCTCAAAATTGACATTTGACGTTTAATGTTTTTAAGTGGAAAGACAGGTGGCGCCGCTTCTACGAAACATCTAGAGACCCTGGTCTCTAGAAACATCTCGTTAATAATAATTTGCTTAACACAATTGCAGTGTTACCCATAATTGTCAGTAACAACTTGTAAAATAAATTAAATCAAGTTTCAATATGCTTTTTGCATAATTTTAAATAATTTGGGCTCTCCTAACCATTAAACGTCAAATGTCAATTTTGAGGTTATATTTAGTATGGGCGCACTATCACATGTTCTACGAAAAACATAGTTTCTTTTAACGATGGTTAAAACTCATATAATCGTAAACTAAAAGCGCAAATACTCAAATACGTAAATGTTTTGCAATAATATAAATATATAGTGAACTAATGAAGCCTATCGCTCGGTAGCGTGGTGGGGTATATAAAACAATCATAAATACGTATTTGCAACATTAGTATAAACAATTTAAAACATGGTAGGTTTAATTTATAAAAAAAAATAATGTTTAAGATTGAAGTAAACGGTCAGTTACTGCTTGATATTATATACCTGCTTTAAACGGTGCCATAACACAAACATAACCATTGTCATAAGAATTCGATTTATTAACTTTAATGTTAAGAATAAATAATTGAATCGAATCCGTAAAAAAATAAAACAATATTAAATAAATTTTATTAAATACATAAATAATAAGTTTACCTTGTGTAGGATTTGAACCTACGACCTGTACTTTGCTAGAGTACAGGTCGTAGGTTCAAATCCTACCCGAGGTAAATTTTTTATTTATGTATTTCATAAAATTAATAATAATTTTTAATTACACATTTACCTTTGAACTTATTCGTTCATAACTAAAACTTATAATAATATTAAATAAATATTAAATTAAATAAACAAATTTGGTCGCAAATAAATAGCACCAAGTCCGGTAAGTAGCACGAGAAACAAGAATCGCGTAGGAAACAATCCAATTTAAACATGATGTTGCCTCGGATCGACCTGGCTACAAGGGGCGGTCAAGGTCGAATCACACAGGCCCCGATGCTGACTACTTTGCAAGGAATTAATGGCGAAATAATACGTGGAATGTCAGAGGTATGCATGGTAAAGAATTTTTAAATTGCGAATGTAATGTACGAAGGCAGCTTGATATTCTGTGTGTATCGGAGGAAAAGCTCAAAGGAAAGGATGCTGTTGAAATGGAGGATGGCATCCTATCACTAGGGTCAGGAGTTGAGACTGAATTGCATGGCGCAAAAGGAGTTGAACCGAAAAGATGTGTTAAACAGTATGAATTGGTATCCTCCCGAGTAATGTGGGTTAGAATGAAAGTGGAATTTCGAAGAATTTTTCTCATTGCAATGCTGTGCACCGGTGAATCTAGAAAGAGATCAAGAGTATGAGAACTTCTGGAATGAAGTAGAGAACGTGTTGAACATATGTAAGCCAAACGAAAGAGTTGTGATATAGTGAGAAATGAAGGGATGAATAGATACTGAACACGTTCTGGGAAAGTTTGGAGACCAAAGAGTCAAAGAGAATGGTGAACGCCTGCTGAACATCTGTTTGGAGAGAAACCTGTTTGTATCTAATACGTGGTTTAAACACAAAAATGTGTATATGTATACATGGCAAAGAGGTGAATCTAAAAGTATGATTGACTTGATGGCGTATGATGAACGAGTTAGAAACCCGGTAACAGATACAAAAGTAATGCTCGGATCGGAGTGTGGATTGGACCACATTTTGGTTGTATCGAGAGTGTGTTTAGGGCAAAAGTGAGCCTGGATAAGGTAAGCAAACGTAGTGCGAACGTCCAGAATCAGGGTAGATAAACTAGTAGATAATGGTGAGAGAATGAAATATGCAGATGTTGTGAGTAAAGAGTTCAATGTGAATGAAGCAGTATGTAGACAATGACGTTGAAAGTGGATGGATAAGCTTGAAAAACTGTGTTGTCGATTGTGCCGAAAAAATGTGCTTGGTGGAATAAATCGGTAAAAAGGGCAGTATGTAAGAAAAAAGATGCGTACATGGCAATGATTGCTGTAAAAAAAATGAGATTGAGAAAAGCGATTGTATGAGGCGTACAGATTAAGAAACAAAGAATCGAAGGAGGCAGTGAGAATACGTAAAGAGGAAGTGATGGATGTGGAAGGAGAGAAAATACAGAATGATTTTGAGGGAAACGAGAAACTCTTCTGGAAATGGTTCAAAAATACAAAGCGTGGCCCAAAACAGAACGCTGCAGGAGTGATGAATACGAGCAACGAAATAGTATGAGACGATTATGAAGTGAGGGAACGCTGGCAAGAATGTTTCAGAAAGCTGTACAGTAGTGAGGAAAATAAGATTGAAAAGTTAAATAAGGAGAATGTAGAAGGAATGGCGAATGAAAGTGGGAAGGTAGTTGGGTGAAAGGAGGTAGAGAAAACGGTAGGAAGGTTGCAAAACGGCAAAGGCGTTGATGAAATCACTGGAGAAATGCTAAAGTATGGAGGTGTAAATCTTATACGAAGATTGTGTAAATTGTTCAATGTGTGCCTTAAGTGTGGAAGAGTGCCGAGTGATTGGTAGAACTACAGAGGAATAAGTTTGCTGTGTGTACCTGGTAAAGTATTCGGAAAAGTACTAATTTATAGAGTACGAGAAACTATACAAATTATGATTTGGGATGTACAGGGTGGCTTCACGCCAGGAAGAGGATGTGTTGATCAGGTGGTTGCTCTCTACTGTGCGTTTGTAGATCTGGAGAAAGCATATGACGTAGGGAATAGGAAGGAGCTGGGGAAAATATTAAATGGATATCGCGTAATCAAAGGTCTAACAAACGGAATAAGGGCAGTGTATAATGGTAGCCGGGCATGTGTAAGAGTTAGAGGAGGTGTGGGTGAATACTTTAATATCGAGGAAGGAGTGCGACAACGCTGTATGATGTCACCGTGGCTGTCCATTGTATATATGGATAAATGTGTTAGGCAAATACGTACCGATACAAATATTAAATGAAAAACTGCTCTGAGGAAGTTTGTATATGGTCTATGAGAGCGTATGTACCTAAAAGTAAACGTGAACAAAACTAAGGTTGTGTTGTTCAATCGGGAAGGTGAAAAGGATAGTAGAGTATTTACCCTGCAAGATGAAATGGCGGAGTAGAAATAAGGAACGAGAATGTTCACTGCAGATGGTACAATGTATGGCGAGATTGGACGGATTGGCTGGAAGGAAAGTAATTGGAAATTTGTGGACGATAATGAGAAACGAAAGCATGAGTCTAGCTACGAAACGAGCAACTATAATGGCATGTTTGTCCTGTCAGTACCGTATGGAAGTGAGACATAGGGTATGTTAAAAAAGCACGAAAGAGAAATAAATGCCGTGGGCATGAGATTCCTGAGAAACGCTTGTGGTAAAACGAGAAGGGATAAGATAAATAATGAACGTATAATGAAGGAGTGTGGCGAGGAAGAGACGATGCTAGATAGGTATAAAGGTAGTACACTACGTTGGTTTGTCCACATTGAGAGAATGTGGCGTGGTTAGAGGTAAGGCTGGGTCTGGTGGGCTGCGTGAAACTTGCCTGAATGCAGCAGATTGTATGATAAAAGAAAGAAAGGTAAGGAGGTTTAAAAATAAAAGGACATGTCAGAGATAATGTATGAATCTTGCGGAAGCTAGGTAGGTATGCAGAGATAGGAAAGCATGGAGAAAGTTTGTTAATGAAAAATAAATAAGAGGCAGGGATTGTTTGCCTACCACACAAGGGAATGGAGTGAAGGTTGTGTTATGTTATCACATATGTTGCGGCAAATGATGTCTAACATCATGTTTCGTAACGCTTTTGAGTGGTTAGTGACTAAGGGTTAAAAGTCTTGATTTTGTGCAACATTGCAACGCTGCCTCATATTTTGTTTGAAGATTGGAGCGTCTGCGTATAGCCCCATACACAAGATTAAAATTTATACAAAAACCTAACCTAAAAAATTTTGCTTAAAATTATTACTGCGAAATACTATTATTACTCAATGGATGTTGAAAACGCTATGCTAGGCTCAAATTCAGAATGCTTAAACACTATTCAACCTATTAATCGTAATGCAGTGCATCGCATTTGCTCTGGCCAAGTAAGGGACATTTACGAAATTTTCTATTTATTACTGTTAAACATTCTAGGTTGTTTTAAGTCTTGCAATTGCAGTAAAGGAATTAGTGGAGAATGCTATTGATGCAGGTGCAAAACATATTCAAGTTCGACTAACAGATTATGGCAAAGATCTTGTTGAAGTAAGTGATAATGGATCTGGGGTACGATCTGAGAATTTTCAAGCACTCAGTAAGTTTGTGTTAGATTTAAATGTTAGTACTTAATAATATTTTAGCATTGAAGCATTACACATCAAAAATTAAAGATTTTACAGATTTAGAATCTGTAAGTACATTAGGTTTTAGAGGTGAAGCTCTTAGTTCATTATGTGCATTATCTAATCTTAACATTATTACTCGACATATATCTGCAGAGCATGCAATGAAACTTTGTTATGATAATGCAGGCAAAATTACATCTGAAACACCTGCCGCAAGAGAAATAGGTACTACGGTTACACTTGAAAATTTATTTGCTACATTACCAGTGCGACGAAAGGAATTTACAAAGAATTTAAAAAAGGAATATGCCAAGATGTGTCAATTGCTGTATGCATATTGTTTAGTAGCAAAAGGAATCAGGTATAATAGTGTTGTGGTACTTTTATTCTTTCCTTCTTCCTTCATTTTCCCTTTTGCCTGTTAGGGCGTCGGATATTGAGAGTTTAGCCAGTTCTTCCATTTTCTTCTGCGAGTTCTTCTACTATCTTTTCCCAATTTTTCCTTAGTCTGCCAATTTTTCTCTTTATGCTGCTTTTTACTTCTATGTACTGTTTTGTTTTCCTGTCTTTATTCATTGGTGCTGTATATTCAGATTAATGCAACTGTTTCTTTATCAATTTGTTTTCAATTTTTTCCTGTTTGGTTTCCTCATACATTCTCTCTATTCTCCATTAATCAAATTTTATTATTTCTGAGGTGATTCGAATAATCTATATTTTATGGGTCTATCGTTCTTTATAACCAAGATACAGAGTGATTTATTAATGTTCCCCATTTCTTCATTAATCATAACTTATGAACCACCCTATACATTTTTGTAACATTTGGTTCGTATGTTCTTTGTCCACAGTGGTGTCGATTAACGTAATAAATAAAAGTCTTATGCTAGGTCCAGCATTAAAAAAATTAATAAGTAAGTTTTGACTCGA
Organism: Vesta saturnalis; assembly: GCA_036346205.1. Lineage (NCBI taxonomy): Eukaryota > Metazoa > Arthropoda > Insecta > Coleoptera > Lampyridae > Vesta > Vesta saturnalis. The sequence continues at coordinate 3,969,844 of JARFJB010000113.1, read as the reverse complement.
AACAACACTCTGTATATCAATATATTAAAATTTTAATTACATATTTGGAAAGAGCAGACTAAATGTATTTGGTGTTTCCGCATACAACTTTTTTACTTATTAACTTGAGTCAAATCTAGATATTTCGATAAGGTGGCACAAAATAAAAAAAAATAAGTTTTCTTCCCCAAATGGCACTTTTCCAGCTTTAATTCATAAAATCATCAACTATTTCTTATTCTCTTAATTTCTAGATCCCAGTCTTATTGAAAAACGAGAGGACATGTCCGTGTTTGGGACAAATTATTATTATTAATGACTAACTTTCAAACACCCTAACATTTGTTCATTACGCTACATTTAAAAAAAAATAAAAATGAGGAAAAATGTCAATTCCGATAAAAGCATAACATTATTTTAAACAAAAATAATGTTGCAAAAAATTGTATTAAAAAAACGAAAAGAATTAGACACAAAAAAAGTGTAAACAACATAACTTATAACATTTGTTCAAAGTGGCCTCGAGTTTGCCCAATACGTTTCCGTGCTCTTGAAGTAAGAAGTAATTGACTTTCTAATCATAGCTTGATCATTTCTCAGTTCTTCGTTCTAGTTTCTTGATTTTCTGTTGTTTAACCTTTGAAATGTAGATATGTTTCTACGTTATTTTTGTTTAAAATAAAGTTGTGCTTTTCTCGAAATGAGCATTTTGCCTCATTTTTATAATTTTTTTTTAATGTAGGGCATATGTTATGATAATTTTTTTTACGGTGTTTGAAAGTTAGTCAGTCATTGATAATAATAATAATTTTTCGATAAGGTTGAGAACCAGAAATTAAGAGATAAGAAATAGTTGATGATTTTATGGATTAAAGCTGGAAAAGTACCATTTGGGGAATAAAATTTATTTTATTTTTTTATTTTGTGCCACCTTATTATCGAAACATCTAGATTTGACTAATAAGTAAAAAAGTTGTATGTGGAAACACCAAATACATTTAGTCTTACTTATTTTTTTCTGCTCTTTCAAAAATATGTAATTAAAATTTTAACATATTGATATACAGGGTGTTGTTTTGAATCAAAACATACTTACTAATTTTTTTAAGGTTGGACCTGACATAATACTTATTTATTATGTTAATCGACACCACTGTGGACAAAGAACATACGAACCAAATATTACAAAAATTTATAGGGTGGTTCATAATTTATGATTAATTGAAAAAATGGGGAACATTAATAAATTACCCTGTATCTTGGTTATAAAGAACGATAGACCCATAAATTACAGATTATTCAGAATCATCTCGGTGTTCTTCATCTACCCTTACTGTATGCGCATTTTCCTATGAATCACCCGGTATAATAATGCTGTACACTACACTATTTTCTTTGTTTCTTTGTTGTTTCTCTTTTTTCCTAAAATTGTTTTGTTTATTGTAGTAGATTTTGGTTGTTTTATTTATTTTTGTGAAATTTCTGTTTCCAATTTGCCATTATTTGTTATGATAGTAACGGGTGTCTATTAATGATTGAAGCTGACGTCATGTAGCAAATTTTGGTTAGGTTGGTACCACTACACTTCATTTCGGTCGCAACGATTGACGTTAGCGTCCCATAGGGTAATCACCTTTGATGTAATTATAAACATTGTTTGTTAAAATTAAACAGAATACACCTACTTTTGGAAATGTTCATTGCCAATATTTGCTAATTACATTTATTTAACAAAATAAATTTTCTTCTTTAAATTAATATAATTACAAAAAATGTTGAAAATGATGACCCTGATGCTGTAGACATAAATTAATTCTCCCCTTCACGTTTTCAAATACATGCTGAAGTTCTTCCCGTGTAATACCCTGAATCTCGTGTTCAACTGCTTCCATTAATTCATCTAACTTATGCATTCTATTTCTATAAATATTGTCTTTAATCTTTACAATATAACGATATATTAATACAGGAATGAAGAATGAAGGGAAAAATTATAATAAAAGCTAATGAAAAACAGACACGTGCGACTATGGCAAAAAATGTAGAAACCGATTGATTTTACAATATAATTCTCAGTGTTGCAAATACTAAGCAAAGAAATTTCCTAGATTTGACATGACGTCAGCTTCGATCATTAATAGACACGTGTTACCTAAATACTCTATAGTCGAAACTTCTTTGAGTGTATGTCCATTGCAATTTATTTTTGTATTTGCTTCATTTTCTTTCCCAATAACCATTGCATTTGTCTTTGCTATATTAATTTCCATTCCCATTTCCGTTATCTCATTATTTCATATATCAACTTGTTTCTGCATTTTTTCCTTGTACTCGATATTAAGACTATACCATCTGCATACAATAACGCTTCTATTATAACTGGCTTCATGTTTTAGTGTGACCTATTTCTGTCTTAGGTGACTTCTTTATAAATTTTGTCCATATAAATTAAAAATAGCAATGGACTCAGGGAGTCTCCCTGTTTTATTCCTTTTGTTATTTCTATTTCTTCTGATGTTTCTCCCATTATTTGTATTATACCTCATACTTTGTTGTATACACTTTTGATAACTTCTAATGATTTATTTTCAATTCCTCTTTCTTTTAAGTTTTTCCATATTACATACCTATTTACCGTGTCAAATGCTGCCTTTAGATCAATGAAGGTTAGGTATATATTTGTCCCTGTTTCGAGCGTTGAATCTATTAATATCCTTGGTACACGAATGTTATCCGTAGTTTGCTTTGTTTCCCAGTATGCTCCCTGTTCGTCCTCTAGTTGATTTATTATTTTGTCTCCCTTAACACTAGAACGACGGGAGCGGTCAATTTGACCGGAGAGCGTTTGGTTTTATTTGTTATTTGTTCACCGCTGATAATACAGATAAATGCTTTTGTGACATTTCCTACAACAGGTATTGAAATGTTATTAAACAGAGTCTATTAATATTTTTCTCTGTAGTTTGCAAATATTATCACTTATACCTAGAACGGCCGAGAACAGTCAGGATGACCGTATCTGAGTACTTGTTTACAAAAAATATTTATTCTTGAAAGAGAATTGTTTAGTCTAACAAGTACATGTAACCTTACTCCCATTACATTATAACACGGAAAGTATGCGAGTTGATCACAGTGTTTAGTCACGTGCAAGCGTTCAGTTGCGATTTGAGTGCGTAATAGTTGTAAAGCATAAGTATGTCTCGTCGCGATCTTACTGACAAGGTGTTCCTCGAAGAGCTTAAAAAATTATTGGAGGATAAATCCACTGGCGAAGAATTATCTGATAGTAGCGAGGAGGACTATGTTCCTACCAGTTGTCAAGAAATTAGTGATGATTCCCATTCATCTTATGGAGAAGTGGAAGGGTCGCAATCAGGTATAAATTATTTACTTTGCAAAAATAAATTCACTATAATGTTTCTGTATGAGTAATATAATACGACGAACTTGTTTATAGAGTCGTGTACTAGTAAAGTGCATTTCACGAACAATTAGACCTCTATAATATGGCTGCCATTCCACTATGAACAACATCCAATTATAAAATAACTAAAATGCTATAAGTGTAACATTGTAATGAAAGGGATATTTCAGTTGGCTACTCTGAACCGCATTTTCCATCCTTTCCTACAACATTATAATAGCAAAAGACAAATATAATAACAAATACGACCTTCAAACGTCTTAAAATATTATTTGCCAACTCAGTAGCGTATCACGCGGAGAGGTAACTTAGGTTAGTAAATTTGGAAATTTTTCAATTAAATTAATTATTGTAAGAAATAAACATCGTTAAAATAAAAGAATGTTCCAAACAAATATCATTATTGTTAAGAATTTCTGAATATTTACCATTACTAATTCGTAAATAGCTGGGCATGAGGTGTTTGCGATTGCCTCCCTATCATTGTATTTTCAACCCAATTGAAATGGCGTGGAGTCAAATGAAAAGATTTTACGACAACACGATTTTGAGTCTTAAAGACTTGGAGGCAAGCTATTGAAACTGTTTTAGATGTTCAATGGGAAAATTATGCAAACCCTAATAAAATTATTTTAGAGTACTGGGAAAACGAACGAGTGCTTGATGTTAGTGACGTTACTTTAAATACATGTTTGTCACCAGAAGACGATGCCGACCTAGGCGATGAGTGGATAGACAATTTATTTTAAATGTTTATAATTCTGCGATTTTTAATTACCCAATAATTATTAATAAAAAAATAATTTACTACATACTATTTTTTTTAATTTGTATTAATATTGTTGAAATAGTATATAATAATAATACTAGGTGAGCGTGGTGATGGCGAATTTATTAATAATAAATTTATTCAAATAAGTTTTTCACTTTTTTTTATATGACAAAAGGTACTACGCCAATGAGTGCTCCTGCGCTTTATTTGGTGACAAATTTAAATGGCGGCCATATTGCAGAGGTCTAATTACTCGTGAAATGCACTATAACAAAGGCAAAGCCACAAAAACAAAACAACAACAAGTACACAAGGCGGAAAACCAAACGGTTATCCACTATAAGAATAATGAAAGTGCTACAACAAATAAAAGCTACATATCCAAGAATGGCAAAATATGGAATATTGTTCAATCTGGAGAGAATACTGCAGGTCGTTTGCAACAGAATATTTTACGGAAAAAGTCCGGTCCAACAGCATATGCTAACCGAAACATTGACGACAAGGTAATGAGTGCTTGGCGAATTCTTATTGACAAGCAGATGCTTCGCCACATTCAGATATCTACTGAAGCCGAAGCTTGTAGACAATTACAAAACAATAATTGGTGTATGATTAAAGGTGAAATTGAAGCATTTATAGCAATTATTTATGCTCGAGATGCATATGGCGCTAATACGCTTTCAGTGGAAAGTTTATGGTCTCAAACGTGGGGGCCGGCGTTTTTTTCTCAAGTAATGTCTCGTAATAGATTCAAAGAAATTATGAGATATTTACGTTTAGATCTAAAAAGTCAACGAAGCGGAAGACTTCAAACTGACAAATTCGCACTAGCCTCGCAGATATGGAAACCATTTGTTGAAAAATGCATCCTTTTTTTATAAACCTGGAGCAAACTTGACAGTAGACGAGCAATTGTTCCCTACTAAAGCTCGGTGTCAATTTACTCAATATATGTCAAATAAGCCAGACAAATTTGGCATCAAGTTTTGGATGGCTGTGGATGTTCAATCAAAGTACTTCCTAAATGGTTTTCAATATTTAGGTAAGGATGAAAATCGTCCAGTGGGTGAGTCTTTATCCGAAACTGTTGTGCTGCGCCTATTAGAACCATTCCGCAATAAGGGAAGAAATTAACAACGGGCAATTTTTTTACATCATTATCACTTGCTGAAAAGTTGCAAATAAAAGGGACAAGCATAGTTGGAACAATGAATCATATTAGGAAGGAAAAACAAAAAGTCTCCATTGTATACAACCACCATTCTGAAACATGATACATATACGTTGGCTGTATACCAGGAAAAGGTAAACAAAAATGTGCTATTGCTAAGTTCAACGCATCCTACAGTAAAATCGTAAAAAACTTCCAGAGACCGTCGAATTTTATAACAAAACGAAGTATGGAGTGGACGTAGTGGACCAAATGGCCAGAAAATACAGCACCAAAGCTGGATGTCGACGATGGCCAACACTAGTTTTTTATAACGTATTGGACCTTGCTGCTATAAATTTTGTACAATCGTATAACATGTAAAAAACTAAAACGCAGGAGTTTTATTCTTCAGCTACAACTAAAACGAATACAACACCGACAGTCAATGTTGCCGGTAACCAGAAACGACGCCAATGCATGACTACTAAATGTGGAAATAAATCCATGAATATTTGCAAGCAGCACCAGAACGCTGTATGTGGAAAATGTACCGCAAAAACTGAAATAACATGTATAAAGTGTGTCGGCAATCTCTAATTAACAAGTATCTGAAAGTATATCTCATTATAAATGAACGTAATAAATATGGATTTGGTTATCATTTGTGTTTTATTGCGTTATTTACGGATATCACTCATGTAAAGATGCCGGTCAAATTAACCGCGCACGGCCGTTCTAGGTATGTAGACACCCTAGTGTTAACCTCTTTTCAATAATTCTTGTGTATACTTTAAATATTATCATTTCTGGTCCTACTGTATCTGGTCCTGCTGCTTTGCCTGTCTTTATTGCTTCTTGTATTTCTTCAATTTTTATCTGTGTTTCTTCCTCTCTTTGTTTCTGTGCTTTTTACTCTTTGTTGTTCTATTGGGTAAACCTTTTATGAATCTATAAACTTCCGCTCATAAAAATCTTTCCACACTTCGAGTATGTCTTTCGGGTCTGTTTTTATGATTTCATTTGCATCTTTTATATTTGTAATTTGTTGTTTTCTGTTCTCAGCCATTTCAGGGTGCCCCAGAATCTCTTGATATCATTTTTATATGTGTTTTCTATTTTTTATCCAAACTTTGTCCAGCTTTCTTTTTTGATTTTTTGACTTCCAATTTTGTTTTGTTTCTTTTTTCTATACAATTTTGTTGATCTTCCTGACTACCCGTTTTAGTGTACTTTCTCCATGCTCTTTCCTTTTTTTTTATTGGTTCTTTGACCTTTTGTGTCCATCACCTAGTTTTGCCTTTGTTTGAATTTATTTTCCTTTTGACAGATGCTATCGATTAGTGTTTCCTTGGGTATTTGCCATTTTCTTTGTTATCTAAATTTTCTTTTTTGTTCCATTCCCACTACTAATTGGTATTGTTCTTTTTTCTCTGGATATTTTAGTTTCTCTATACCTTTACTATTTCTGGTTATATTTCGTTCGTGTATGTTATGTACTCTATTATGCTTTTTTCGTTTCTATTCTTGGTGTTTTCTCCAAATTTTCCTTTCACTCCTAATCTTTCTTCTATATCTGATTCCACTCTTCCATTCCAATCGCCTTTGACTTTTATATTATTATGTACTTATTTTATTTTGTCTATTACTTTTTGTAATTTATCATAAAATTGTTCTATCTCTGATTCTTCTACTGGGTCATATATACTAGTGACATAGAAAGAAGAACACCCAGTAATAATCAATTTATTTGAACAATTTTTGGTATACAAGTGTATTCTAGTCAAACGATCAAAATTTTATAAAAATTAAACTGTTAACTTTTTCAAAAAACCTTAATAATGTGTTGCGCCACCACGATGTCTTATGCACTGATTAACACGTCTGGGCATTCTTCTAATGAGGTGATCGATTTCCTCCTGAGGTATCTCATCCCATGCTATCTGTAACTCATGCTGCAGAGCCACTAGAGTTTGTGGGTCGTGGGGTAAATTGAGTAATCTTCTTCCCATAATATGCTCGATCGGGAGATCTCGGTGGTCAAGGCAGCAAAGCAACTTGATTGGCCTCAAAATTAGCCAAAGAAGCCCTAGCAACATGAGGTACAATATGGGGTTCTACGATCTCCTGGATGTAGCGCGCAGCGGTCATGTTACCTCTAAAGAAGACCAAAGGTGACCTACCTCCAATAGCAATAGCCCCTCATACCATAACTCCAACTGTGTGATGCACATGCCTTTTCACAGAAAATTAGGGATCTTGTCTTTCACCACGCCGTCTTCTCGCCCTTGCACGGCCGTCATGCATCCCCAAACAAAATCTGGACTCATTGAATTCCATTCTCGGTTCCAATTTGCCCGTTTTCCACACCACGCTAGACGATCACGTCGGTGCCCAGTGGTAGCACAAAATGGTGACGGTATGAAAAGAGTCCAAAGGTTGTTATCCGGCGATAAACAGTTCGCATCCCAATCGCCCTTCAATGTTCTGCAAACCACAGGTCCGCAAGCGCCCGTGTAGACGAGAAGCGGTCCCGTAGAGCCGATACTCTAAGACGGCGATCTTTGGCTTCTATGGTTCTTCGAGGACGTCCTGTACCTCTCGCTCTTCGTGTACGGCCCTCTTGGTTCCATGCCCGAACACACACTGCCACAGTGTTTAAGCTCGGTTGCGTTCTATCGGCTATATCTCTCATAGATAAACCAGCTTCTCGTAAGCCCACAATTCGACCCCTATCAAACTCGCTTAATTGCCGAAAATTTTGGCGTCTTCGCACTCGAGGTATCGAGGTATCGTGATTCAAGTAAAAAAGCTTTTTGTAATGTGTTTTACACGTCCTAAATGACAACTGTAGTTACAAATGTTTTTAAAGCTACGTGGTCGTAAATGTTTTTGTTCCGACCGAAATTATAATATAATTATATTAACTTACTCGGGTACTCGGTCAATTAAATAGGGCGTTTATAAATAAAAAAAAACATCTTTTTATAATGCCAATATTTCGTAATTGAGTACCCGAGTAAGTTAATATAATTATATTATAATTTCGGTCGGCACATCATCTCATTGAGATTTGGTAATCATGTAGAAGACACTTGCAACGGTCAATAACCTCACTTTTCTTGTAAAATGTAGACGTTATCGCATAGTTCCAAGACATATCTCACAAAATATTAAATCATTGATGAATAATCTGAACCAACACCTACATTTAACAGAAAAATAGAAGCTTTTAACAAAATGTTAATACATAAACTCATTTCATTAGAAATCAAAATTACAATTAATTATATAAACAATTTAAAATTTAAGCTAAATCACTCCTTTAAATTCAGAAAACTCGGCATCTATCAAAGACAATTGGCTTAAGAATTTAAGTGATGAAGTTGTTTCTTCAGGAAGTTCGAAATTTGCTTGCTTTAGGACCTAAACTTAGAACACGTTAAAATTAGTTCAAACATTTTTTAAAGATAATAACCTCGCTTATTATATATAGCCTCTAAGTATTATGGTTCACCTAAAATATATAAAATAAATGTACCATTGAGACCTATTATCTCGAATATCGGAACACCTAACCAAAAATTATCCAAATTTATTTAATTAATTTTAACTAAAGCTTTTAGAAATAAGCTTAATTAAGGACACTTTTAAATTTGCCGAAGCGGTTAATAATGTCATATTACGAGATGGTTTTGTAGTTATAGTAGTAATTACGAGTAATTTAATTGTTGAAGTGTTATGTGATTGTTTTTGCAAATAAGTTACTTTGGCGCTTTTGGATAATTTGCATGCATCGGATGCATTTTTCTCGTAAACCTTTGGTCCTAGCGACTTCAATAAGGTATACCTTTCTGAAGCAGGAAAGTTGGTAAAACAAATTTTTCCAGTCGAAAATGACATACAGTGTAAGGCAAAAAAGTTAGGACCGATTCAAATAAGATGGAAACCTGTATGTGGTGCCCTCTATCAGTAATAAAAGAACTAAGGTCATATTTGAATTCTGCGTGATAAAATGCCCCTGTATACAAAATTTCGTCCACTTATTACATCATTGTAAGAAGATATTAAGAAAAAAACAAAAAAATAATTAAACTTCAACACCCTATATCTTTTAAACGAAGGCGCTGCGGACCTAAGTTCATAGGAACTTTTTTTCTTATTTTAGTGTCCTCTATCGCGCGGCACTATGCATGGCACTTTTTTCTATGTCACCCTGTATATATGTTAAACTTCAACACGCTGTAGATCGGTAACGAAGCGTTTGCGGACCTATGTTTATAGGAACTTTATTGTATAAAATGACCTGGGCAATCACCCCCTTTAATATTGCGCATCTTTTTAAACACCCTGTATATATATATATATATATATATATATATATATATATATATATATATATATATATATATATATATATATATATATATATATATATAACAGGGTGTTTCTAAATTCATGCGACAAAATTCACGAGGTGATTGCTCGCATAAAAGTAAGATGGGTCTTTCCTATAACAAAATTTACTCAGCCCACCCCTTTCCGAGATATCACTTTTAAAAGGTGGTGACTAAAATTGAGTTTTTATTTTGTTTCTAAAATTTCAGTAAAGCTAGAAACTTGAAATTGTGTAATTTTCGTACAGTCGTAAAGGACTAAGCACAGGTATTTTTTCATCTTTGAACGTGTATGGCAATTCATAACACGTAGGCTACATTCATGTATTTTGGCTAGAGGTGGTCATTTCCAGCATTTATTATGAATCGTATTACATTTTACATCTTTAATGTTTTCCACTCAATTTAATAAAAAAATTATAAATTATGGTGTTTATTTTTGTCTGTCTCTGCAGCTATTGGTTTTGGGAAAAAAATTTAAGAATAAAATATTTTTTAAATAACAAGGATTTTAAGTTATAATTTTATTTAATAAAACTTCATCTCGAAAAAAAGTTTTGATATGAAATAAAGTAAGGGTTGCTAATTTCACCCCCGTATAATGTAACAGGAATATTGAAAAAATACCCGTGGTTAGTCCTTTGCGACTGCACGAAAATTACAGAATTTCAAGTTTCTAGTTTTACTGAAATTTTAGAAACAAAATAAAAACTCAATTTTAGTCACCACCTTTTAAGGGTGATATCTCGAAAAGGGATGGGCTGAGTAAATTTTGTTATAGGAAAGACCATCTACTTTCATGCGAGCAATCACCTCCTGAATTTTGTCGCATGAATTTAGAAACATGATATATATATATATATATATATATATATATATATATATATATATATATATATATATATATATATATATATATATATATATATATATATATATATATAAAGACGATATCTACAATAAAACATTAAATAAAATCGCTGGCGTATTAGTACAAACTCAACATCAAAGTAAAAATCTCAACAGGTTTTGGGGCCCAGTGGCTATAATAATATATAAAAAAGTAAGAACAGTAAAAAAAAATTGTAAAAGTGATAAGAATGGCGACAGCTTCAGACAATGACATATTACAAATAGAAAGATTGACTGGTGGAGAATCATTTCAAGTGTGGAAATTTCAAATAGACATATTGTTTAAAGCTCAGGGTCTTTTTGAAATCGTCAAAGGAGAAAAGCAGCTGAATAACCTTACAAAAGAAGATGAGAAGAATGATTGGAAAAGAAAGGATGCGAAAGCACAAAAACCGATAACGACGACCATTGATAAGAAGTTATTAAGGTGCATTTTAAATTGTGAAAGCTCCAAAGAAATGTATGAAAAGCTGTGTAAAATTTTTGAGACGGGCAATGAACAACATGATTTTTTCAATTTCAAATTCGAGAAAGGTTCTGATATATCCTTACATATCAGCAAATTGGAAGATTTGGCATACCGATTAGTATTAAATCAGGAGATTGATGATGATATGTTAATGTCTAAGATATTGGCTACCCTACCTGATCAGTACAAATATTTCATAACAGCTTGGGAATCAACATCTAATATTCTTCAGTCTTTAACAAACTTAACAGCAAGATTTATGGCAGAGTAAGAAAGAAATAAGGGTATGCAAGAAAGTGAATCAACCATAGCATTTCAAACGGTGAGAAAATTTAAGAAAAACCTCATAAAATCAAACGATGATAAAAAATGTTTTCAGTGTGATAACACTGGACATTTCACACGGAGATGTACATATAAAAGAAACATTAATATGTATTGTAGAATATGCAAGAAAAATAACCATATTGAAAAAGATTGTTATTTTAGAAAGAAAGCAAATTCAACAGATGAAAAAGTTACATTTCAGACTGAATACAATAAAGAAAAAAATGATAGATTTGTAGACTCTGGTAGTTCCTCACATTTGTCAAACAATAAGAACTTATTTGAATATATAGAAGAATCAAAATCTGAAATATTAGTAGCTAAAAGAAACGAGTTGATGATACCCGAAGGTAAAGGTACAATGTGCCAGGTCTAAGTAGAAATTTGCTCTCGGTGAATGCAATAACAAAAAAAAAATGGACAAGTGACCTATACAAAACATAAGTTTATTGTAACCAGAAATGATCAAATCGCACTTGAAGGTGAAAAACAAGAAAATGGAATGTATATTATAAATTTGCACAAGAAAACAGAACAAAGCTTATTAACAGAAAGACAAAATAAAATAGAAAATCTACATAGAAAACTAGGGCATTTAAGTATCGAAAATATGAAGAAATTAGTTGACATAACTACAGGACTGAATATAGAAAAGAAAGATTGTAATGAGTTAGACAGTTTTTGCGAAGTTTATGCCCAAGCGAAGCAAACTAGACTTCCTTTTAAAAGTACCAGATATCGTTCCAAAAGACCTCTTGAAATAGTTCAAAAGTTCAAACAGACTTATGTGGCCCTATAGAACCTGCAACATGGGATGGTAAGCATTACATTCTTGGATGATTATAGTCAATGTTGTCAAGTGTATTTATTACAAAATAAAAATGAGGTTTTTGAATATCTAAAAGAATATGTTCATAAAATTGGAGCATATCAAAATATGAATGGTGGTGAATACATTAGAAATGATCTACAAAGATGATGTAAAACAAGAGGGATAATTTTAGGCTATACTACCCCATATACTTACACCACAGTTAAATGGAAAATCGGAACGTCTTAATAGAAGTTTAATGGAAAAAGCTCGTGCTTTGATTTTTGATACAAATCAAAATAAAAAATTGTGGGGAGAAGCAGTACGAGTGGCTGCATATTTAATGAATCGATGTCCAACTGACTCTATCAAAAAATGGACCCATGAAAAACCAGTTTTGTCTTGGCTACAAATATTTGGGTGTGAAGCATATGCCAAAGTTTTTAGTTAGGTCAGAAAATTAGATGTTCGCAGTAAAAAATATATTTTCATCAGTTATGGATTAATGGGTATCGTTTATGGGATCCTGATCTATGAAAAATTATAGTACAAAGATATTTCCAAACATAAAGTTGAACCGAAAATTGAGAATAAATCTAAAAAACTTATAAAGTGGGACAATGAGAGTGAAACTGAAAATTCGGTCACTGAAAAACATAAATTTTTTTGTGTAACTTTGACATTTAAGAGGTGTTGGAAATTAAAAAAATGTAACTGACAAAGTTAGGCAACCTGTGTATTATTAAAAAAAAAATAGAGTTTTGTTTTTGTTTAGTAAGTAGTTATGTACAGTTTGAGTCGTATAGATATAAGAAGATATCTACAATAAAACTTTAAATAAAATCATTGGCGTATTAGGAAAAGCTCAACATCAAAGTAAAAATCTCAACAAGCTTTACAGTTTTTCTAACAAAAATGTTAGTGCAAAGTTCTAAACCGAGAGGGCGCAATATTATTACTGATGAAATACACTTAAACCTACTTGAAAACAATTACACTGGGATCAATCACTGCTTTATTATTACAAACAACTATCATTTAAAATTTTCTTAATGTATATTTAAAATTATCCAAAAATAAATTGAAAATTTATATATTTTATATTTTAGATTCACATGTAGTAATCAATTGCCAAATGGTTCAAGATCAACAATTGTTTCTACAGAAGGTTCTAACTCTATACGAGATAATATTATCAGTGTATTTGGTGCAAAACAGATTCAGTCTTTACTAGAAATAAATATGCTTGATCCCGATCAAACTGTCTTAGATGAATACAAAATTAAGCCAACAACTGAATCATTGCCATTTAATTTTGAGTTTCTTATTTCCAGTGCGGTTCATGGAAGTGGCCGTAGCACAAATGATCGACAGTTTTTCTACATAAACGAAAGACCGTGTGAATCGAATAAAATTAATAAACTCATTAATCAAATTTATAAACAATTCAACTGTAATCAGTATCCTTTTATATATTTAAACATTATTATGGAAAAATCATTTATTGATGTTAATGTAACCCCTGATAAGCGACAAATATTTCTTGAAAAGGAAAAATTGTTATTGGCCACTTTAAAAACATCGCTGCAAGATTCTTTTAAATGTTGTCCGTCAACACTTGACGTTTCAAATGCTGATATTGTCGAAAAGTTCTCTAAAAATACAAATAGTGAAAGTATTACTAGTAAAAGTGCAGTTTTGAAGCTGGATTCATTTAGAAAAGTGCAAAAAAATAAAAAACCAGAGTTAAGACAGCCATCTCTGACAGAATATAGTGTAATATCCAAAAACAGTCTTGAAACGAACTTAGATGATCTTATTCAAATTGCGAATGAGTTAGATCCACCCACTAAAAAAGCTAAATTTGATTTGCCACTAGAAGCATCTAAGGTGCCACAATCTTCATTACCCGATGTAATCATAGTTGACGAAAAATTAGAGCATAAATTACCAGAAGTCAATACAGAAGTTTCCATTACAACTGGAGAGAATTTTCCCAAATCTGATGTAACTAACCAAATAGATATTGAAAATGTCTTGATGATTACAAAAGACACTAACATGGTAAACGCCACAATGCAAAATAAAAACAAAAATATAGAAATTTCCAACAAAACTAAAGAGAATTATTCAAAATCTGATAAAAATGCAATGATGCAAAATAATAACTCCATAACAATCAGATCTTCGTTAAGCTACATAAAAGAAGCTATAAAAAATAGTCAGGCAAAAGAATCTAAACAATTTGAAATAAATTTTAGATCACAAATAACACCGGCTTCAAATAAAACTGCGGAACAAGAATTACAAAAACAAATAACAAAAGGTATGTTCAAAAAAATGGAAATAATTGGACAATTTAATTTAGGTTTTATTATAACAAAGTTGGAAGACGATATATTTATTATAGATCAACATGCAACAGATGAAAAATATAATTTTGAAGATCTACAACGTAATACCATTATCGAAAGTCAAACTCTCGTTAAGTACGTTATTATTGTGTTTAATTTTATTTAAATGAAAACTTTTACAGTCCTCGACTACTGGAATTATCCGCCGCTAATGAAGAAATATTAATCGAAAATGAAGGTGTATTTCGTAAAAGTGGTTTTAAATTTCTTATTGAAAATGGAGGTTTGTTAATTAGTAAAGTGCAGTTAATTTAACATTATTTTTGTGAGTTATAGCTCCTGCTACCAAAAAGGTCAAGCTATCTGCAATTCCCATTAGTAAAAGTTATGTATTTGGAAAAGACGATATTGAAGAAATGTTATTTATGATGCAGGTATGTTATGTTGCTAAAAAATGTTAATATTGTATATATGTCATAGGAGGAAGTAAATCATTCGACATGCAGACCATCTCGTGTAAGGTCCATGCTAGCATCACGAGCCTGTCGTAAAAGTATCATGGTAGGATGTCCATTAAACCAAATCGATATGAGAAGGCTAATTGATCACATGGGTGAAATTGATCAACCATGGGTAGCTAATGAATATAATTCAATTCGTAGTCAATTTATAATATATTTTCAGAACTGTCCACACGGACGACCGACAATTCGACATTTAATCAATTTACAAAGAATTGGAAATAACTAAGTTTTCTATAATAAAGTTAAATACTGATTGTCCTAAAAATATTAAAATCACTAAGTGCTGTGCTTATAATAAGACCAGGTATTTGAGGATGCCAATGTAATTCCTTTATATCCTTTTGTCCTTGATGTATAAAAAGCAACTGAGGAGGCAAACCCTATAACAAATTCATTAATTAGAATTCTACGAGGATTAAACCATGTTCACAGTTTTCCGTTCATTTCCTTTCGTGGTCTATCACAGCGAAATATGAATTTCATGTTTATCCATTTTCTGTTAGTAATGGAATTTGTATTGTATGTTCGTTCATTTTATTTTACATTGAGATACTTTATGACATACAACGAAAAAGGTGAATGGAAACTTATGAACCTCACGTTAAACTTACAGCAACTTCTTCAGATTCATCATCTTTCTCTACCGATAAATCCCAAAGTGTAATTTGGTCATCATTGCCACCTGCTGCAAAAACAGCAGAATCGGATGGATGCCAATCTACAGATGTAATTGAACCTGTATGATGCTTAAAAGTAGCTACAGGTCGATTTTCTTGAAACCGACGCAAATCCCAAATATGCAAAACACCGTCATCACCACCTAAAATGATATATTATACTAAGGAAACTTCAAGGAAATTCAAATACATACCACTAACAATAAATGGTTCGTTACGATTCCAGCTTATGACATTAATGTCACTCGCATGTGCATTTTCGGTAGTCAGCATACACGCTTTACTTGGAGGTGCTCTTATATCCCATATACGTATACTACAGTCAACTGAACATGATGCTAAAACGGTGGGTTCATTGGGAGACCACTGTATATCTTCCACAGAATCTTTATGTCCAATTAGCGGTCGTTGATCTACATACCAACCTCCGGCTTCCTTCGGTTTCCAAATATGTATATCCATTCTGCAATCACCCGATGCAAGCACCTACACTATCATTAGTATAACACCCAATTTCTAATAAAATCTTACCCCACAATCATTTGAATTCCAATCCAGAGCAAAACCTTCCTGTTGATGCCCCGTAAATGTGAATAAAGGTTTAACTGTATTGGCTACATTCTCTCTAACATAGCGTTTTAATAAATCAGGATCATTTACTGCCTGAATCTGTTGAGTTAAATCCCATATATTGACACGTCCCAATTCACTCCAAGTCGCAGCTAGAACTTTATCATTTAACACAGTACATCTGGTTCTATTAACACCCCCTTGATGCTTGATTAAACTTGCTGCCATTACTGGATATTGTTCATCTTCACCATCAGATTCATCATCTTCGTCTTCAGATTGTTTGGAAGTGCGGTGCAGATTTGATAGTTTCATAACGATAACATTGTTAACGTGTGTCTCCATTGCTTGTGTACCAGCGACAAGATAACTTGTCAATGGATAATTCTCTCGATCAGAGCCTAAATTGTCAGGAATTACATCGAAACTTAAACATGGAGAGCCAGTTTGTAACTGGTGTAACATCACATAAGCAGTGGGGTCACATACTAATTCTTCACCTTCTTGTAATGGTACACCAGGAAGGTAAACAGATTTATCAGTTTCATTTATAATTTCATCCGTTGTTTCCATATCTTCAGAGGACTGTTGCAACGTATCCATTTTACAATTACACGTGTTAATGTGAGGTTAGGTTGTTTCACTGTTGAATTTATAAATTTTGAACAATTATACGCAGTTTTACATAATAGTAATTTTGTTTGCGTCCGTTAAGTTACGTAAAATTTTATAAGTAGATAGAAATTATCGCTTAAATTTTGTTTTATTCAAAATTATAATTCGATATGCTTTGTAGTATTCGATGAACGCGATTCGATATCATAATTTAGGTTAAGAAAGATAGATGCATTGCTACATAGTAATAGAAAAAGAGAAAAATGAAAATTAATAATTTAATGTCAGATGTGAAAAAATCAATAATGTTAAAATAAATTTTTTTGTAAAATTAGGGAAAATTTCAAATGGCTTTTCAATTTAGTAATCAAGGAATAGGTAAAAAAACGATATAGTACACGGAAAATATAATTCATTTTCTTAGGTTCAAATTCTATTCTATCTGGAAGTTCTGCTGCTTTTTTGAATTCTTCGGATCCTAATGACTTTACTTTAATCGGAATAAACGATAATCCATTAGAATTTAATATAAACAAAAATAAACCTTCATCTCGTTCTGATGATAAAGATGAGTCTAGTCAAAGTCCATCAGACAAACGTGAGAGACGTTCTCGATCAGATCGTAGAGAACGTGATCGTCGTGATACGGATAAGGGAAAAGACGATTCAGATTCAAATTTGTCTAATTCTCAAGATGTTTCACTACAGAATGGCCCTAGTTTAGGACCAAATATATGGAGTGGAATGGTGAATATGGGGTTTCCAATGATGAATATGATTGTTGATCCTAACATGATGTCGATGAATAATTTTGGAATGATGCCACCTATGATTACACCAGATGCTAATATGTTAACGCCAGATCCGGGCATGTTAATGAACCCTGTTAAGGAGATTATTCATTGTAAATCATGTACATTATTCCCTCCTAATCCTAATGCACCACCTCCTACGACAAGAGAGCGTCCTCCAGGTTGTCGTACTATCTTTGTTGGAGGTTTACCGGAAAAGGTAACGGAGGATATTATAAGGGAGGTTTTTGAACGATGTGGTGAGATTACCACACTGAGATTGAGTAAAAAGAATTTTTGTCACATTCGGTTTTTATTTGAAGAATCTGTTGATGCTGCTATATTTTTATCTGGATACAGAATACGTATTGGTTCTAATACAGATGCACCTAACACGGGAAGATTACATGTGGATTATGCTCAGGTATGCTTTTTTTGTGGTTATTGAATTAGACAACTTGTAATGCAGGCTAGAGATGATCAGTATGAGTGGGAATGCCGACAAAGGCAATTGCAGCGTGAACAGCGACACAGAGAACGCATGGAGGAGGAACGTTTGCGACCTCCATCACCTCCTCCTGTTGTTCATTATACTGACCACGAGGCAGCGTCAGTTGCCGAGAAGCTTAAACTAGATGAAACATTTACAAAGGCAGTTCAGGTAGTTCTTTATTTGAAATAATGTGGAATTATGAAATTATTTTAGATATTGTTAACTTGGCTAGAAAGAGGTGATTGCAGTAAACGTAATTGAATACTTTTTACTCCATGATTCAATCGACAAATTCGCATGTAAGAAGATTGTTAAATGAGAAGACACAATATGAAGAAGAATTGCAAAAGGCAAAAGAAATCATGAAGGGTCGAATGCAAGGTATTCTTTTGCAATGTAAGTATTTTGATTTTTTATTTAATTTTGTGGGTCAGTAAGTCGCTCGGTCAGTAAAACTTGTGCATTATTGAAGTACACTTAATAAAGTGGTAATCAAAAATGCACTAGTGGTATAAAAGGTATTAAATTATAATTTACAGGAGCCATATGGAACGTGGCAGGATTTTATTCATATATTTAAAGATCATTATGCTAGAAAATTTTAGGTGGTTTTAGTAATAATTATATTTACAACAAATTGTTTATAATTTGTTAAAGTGACTAGGAATAGTGCCTTAGATAGAAAAACTTCTATGGAGTAGTTGAATGGTTAACATGTTCCCTGCGATATCAAAAATGTTAGGTTTTACCACTGTATCCCACGTCAAAACTTAAATGTCACAAATATTGGTGTTTGCGCAACTGAAAAATAACCCATGAAAATATTATTAGTTTTTGCAGGTTTAATATTAAAATAATGTCAATATTTTAATCTGAGGCTGTAGCTGATCTTCGGTCTTTGCTTATATTGAGGTAAATTATTGTGCCATATCATCATTAAATGAAACATAAGAGTATATTACAAGCTAAGAAAGTGGTAAACATTGCACAAGCGGGAATTTTCGCATGAGGGCATCAGTCCGAGTGTGAGAATCCCGCAAGTATAGGATATACACTTTCATGCTAGCTTAATGTGTACTATTTTTCGTACGACCATGAAAGAAGACAACCTTATTTATTTTATTGATCACAAATTAAACAATTACAAAATATGCAAATTTAATATTTCAAGTTTTCTTATTAAGATATCATGATCATGGCCTAACAAATAGTGTAGTTCATAATTATCATGAATTTAAAGATGATTACCTGACTATTTCAAAGTCAAATAATAGTAGTAAACGTGGCGACTTTGGCTGTGACCGTACTCTCTGGCAGACTGATGACAACCGGTAGTTGCTTCGGTAACTTATAGAAAAGCAATTCAAAAGTAAAAGGCTTACGTGTAAAAACAGTGAATTACATTCGGTCACATGCACTTCTGAATCGGCAATTTAAGGAGTTTCTGAAAGAATTAGGTTCTGAATACCTATGGTGACATTATATACTTCATTTCAGTCAAGTCAGATGGTTAAGTCGTGGAAGATGTTTACAGCAGTTTTATGACTTACGAGAAGAAATTGATTTTTTAAGCAAAGACCTGTTCCAGAATTAAGAAATGATGAGTGGTTATTGGATTTATGCTGTTTAGTGGATATTGTCGAAAAACTCACTCAATTAAATGTATCATTGCTAAGAAAAGATCACCTTATAATCGATACATTTAATCACACCAAAGCATTTTAGAAGATATTGTTGTTATTTGAATCGCAATTGAAAATTAATAACGCTCCAACTTACACCTTCAATTCATTTTTTCGAAAAATGAAATTGACCAAACACAAAACACACACAAACACTAACCTGCAACACCAATTACGATGTGCAAATACCCAAGTTGAGATCGATTTGCAAAAGCTAAGTGAAAGAGTGGAGAAACAAATATGGTAGTAGTAAAATAAATATTTTTTAATGATTTCATATTTTTTATTTCATTTATATTTATATATTTTTTATATTTCATTTTTAGTGTCATACAGTGCTGCCCGTCTAAAGCCCCCCAAACCTATTATGTGAACCATAAAACGGAAATTTTGGGAAACCGGACTAAGGCACATATACAACGTTTTTGATGGTATTCAGGTACGTAATCATTAAAAATGGCGGACAGCCGCCATTTTAAATGGGATCATATGGCAAGTGATACCTCATTTGAAAGCTCGTTCCAAGATCTTTTCAATGACATCAATATTAAAATAACAATATTAAAATATTACTACTAATTCATGAGTTTCAACCCAAAAACGCCAATTAATGTTTTGAGGTTTTTGGGTTGAGATTCATAAATGAGTAACAATATTTTAATGCTGTGGATGTCGTTGAAAAGGACTTGAAACGAGCTTTCAAATGAGGTATTACTTGCCATATGATCTCATTTAAAATCACAATACAAAATGGCGGCTGTCCTCCATTTTTAATGATTACGTCAATGAATACCGCCAAAAACGTTGTATATGTGTCTTAATTCAGTTTCCCAAATTTTTTTATATTTCTTTACAATGTGCGTTTAGTATCATTATTATTATATTATCTATGTCAACATGTATGAATAATAAACCCATTATGTTTCAATTTTTCACTTCAAAAAAATGTCTATAGTAGGTCTAAATCTAATATGGGGATATATAAATTCATAAGCGGCCCGTGGAGTTAAGATGCATTTCCATACTGGCTTGCAAGATTTGGCTTGGCCACCTCTGATTTAAGTGTTACTTCAAATTTTTCATTATCTGAATAACGATTAATTTTATAAGAAAAAGTGTAGCCGTATTTTTTAAAGAAAATTTAATTTTACATAAATTTTCTTTACAAAGTTTTTTAATGTAAAGCGAAATAAATGAAAAAATTAAACAAATATGATTGAAAATGCGGAAGCTGTATTATCGATATTTTTATAGAAGCGGACGGCTTTTTTTTACGTTAACATGTTTTTATGGCTATTATCCTCGCCAGGAGTGTTTACCGCTACGCACGGTGTATAATAAGTTAGGTGGACCGACTGGCGTTCAGCGAGTGTCTCGAGAATCTCGACTGTGATTTAGACAAGGACAGACAACCCGTTGGGCTCACTCGACGGAAAGTATTGTAACGTCCCCCAAGTACCTACTTGGCTGACAATACTGTTACTATTACTCAAATTAATTAATTGCCTGCATACTTTAACTTTCCTAGCAATAATGAAAACATTAGAATTTATTTACAAGTCTGATATTTAATTACTCGTAAACCTCAAATCTGATCAAACGAAGTGGCCGTCTAGTGCTGGATGAGGTAAGTGTTGCATCATGAGGGCAGGTAAACAATGAAACTAAATAAAAATCAACGAGCTTTGCGCAACGGTGGTTCAGCCCGTTAATATACTATTGTGGGAAAGAACCACCAATAAAACCCACTTTATTCATACATAAGTAATCACACAAGTACATTAATAAATTAAATAACACAAAAAAAAATCACAAAGAAAGGGTTAAATATATAACAAAATACCATTAAATCGGGTTAACGTGCGTAAAAAATTATAACATGAAGAGAAAATGAATGAAAAGCAGTTTAGTTACACGGAAACACAATAAAAAAACTCATGTAGTCACACCCACAATTGGGTCATGTCATAAATAATGAAAATAAAAATCATAATAACAAACATGTGGCCCTTTAAACCTATCGTGCCAGTCTTTCAGTAAATAAGCGAATAAAACAATAAATCAGATTACGGTACATGTAAAATACAACAACAGTAAAAATTGCACGGGTGATAATAAGGTAAAGGCAAGGACAAAAGAAAATAGACAAGGAATTTACACGTACACAATTGTTTAGTGACCACTAAAGCACAAAATACATAAGTCCAGTTACAAGAAATTACATATAAAGAGAAATTAGTTCGCGGGCAAATAATTCTACTTCAATACTGATCCAAAAAAACCTCATTAAAACAAAGCCTTACAAGGGCAAGTTATAAATAGATCACCACATCGTGACCGATATATTATAAATTTGAGGGCGTTAAGAAAATACAGCGCCCGTTTCTCAGGTAACACATTCATCTATACAACATTAAAAACAATAAAAATAAAATTTGAGGTGTTTAATGGTTATCTGATCTCGGCAGTGTGTACCCACTTGGTAATTGTCTCTTACAATTAATAACCAAAGCGGTATCATGTACCCGTTCATCAGCCAAACTCTACACAAATATAAATATAAACAACAATACTAATTCACTCCAATACCAGAGTGAAGGAGTCCTGTACTGTCTTTCATTTTAACAGCTTTCAGCTTAAGGAGCCCGCGTGCGAATAGGATACCTTTGCAAGGCAATGCTCGATGTTTAATAAGTTATATAGGTTTTGTAGAATCAGTTGCGGGCAGCCTTCATTTATATAAAAATACCTACTTACACTTACATATATATTCCCTTAATTGATCACAGACACAAATCGTTAACACACACATTTTAACTTCAAAAAGGGTGACTTATTTATAGATTAATATTTGAAAAACACATTACATGTAACCTCGAAAGAATCGACAAATTAGTGTTGGCTAATTCAAAAGAAAATGTACACGCGCGAAATATTTTAAAGACAAACTGTTTACAATGAAGGTATTTAATTAACGCAAAATCAATCTGGCTCGATTGACACTCTAACTGTAACTAACCTTCCCCCGATTTCAACCCTAACTAACTTTACTCCCGCAATCAACCCCCATTTTTCAAAAGTAAAAACAAGAAACATTAATTTACGTTGGAACAGTTTCATATTAATTATTAGAAGACATCTTAATTTTAAAAATATGCATTCATTCGTCACAAACCCTACTTTTACGTCTCGGGTTTCAACGTACCAAACAAAGATATCTTTTGATCGCGGTTTGTACCGACACAATTACTTATTAAAGTAGTGACATTTTTACATTAAGAATCGGCGCATAAGAAATTCCAATGATGCGTTACGCCTCTTCAGTAAAGCAGTTTTAAGCGTACACCTGTTACTCACACCCCAACATGTGTTTCTCAACTCTAGCCAAGTAGCAGTTACATACATTCTCATAGTTCTTACATAAAAATATGTTTTGAAAACATTAGCAAATTACGACGTAATATCAAGATATTAAAATCCACTAATCATCTTTTCTCTCGTGGTATCAACGGCGATTTGACAAACGTTTATTACAATAATAAAATTTTCGTGGTCCGCTAGCTACAGTATCTGTGTTCAAGTTTGTTTACTTAAACAATGGTATTAATATTTAACGTAGAAGTGAGGTACAAAAATCAGCACTTTAAAAAAATTTATTTTATTTCATTTAGTTTTAAACAATATATGTATACATATTTAATTAACAAGACTGTTAAGAAAAATACTTAATATCAATAATAAAAATAAATGAGCAAAATTTATTTTTGTTTGTAAATCCTTATTGCTATCCTACTAAAATTTAGACGTCGCTAAATTTTATTGCTATGGCAACAACCAACCATATACCAGTATTTTGAATTTTTAAGGCTTTTAAATTTTAAAAAGTTACAGAATAGGCCCCTAAAAGCGGCAAAAATAAGTTTATTTCGGTGTTTACGTTTAACAATAAAAAGCTAAAAACAAGAATGTTAAATAAGCCCGTTAATAGATATTAGGAACGTTTTAACCTGGATTTTTTTTTGTCAGTTGCCCATAGAGCAAAACGAGAGGTAACATAAACAACTTTAACTGGACACTAAAGGGGAAATTGTGTGTTACGTGTTGACCTTAACCTTTGAAATTAGCAAAGCGCCCGTATGTATTTATAAACGCATTACGCATGCTAGGCAGTGTACAAATTACTGAAGCTTTAAAGAGTCATAATAACCTAGCTGTTGCATAATGCGAATGGCTCGCTTTTGCAGTTGAAAAGCTCTTATGGATTCAGCAGAGTGTCCCCAAAGTAACAAACCGTAGGATAATATAGAATGGATAAACGCAAAATAAGTCATTTTATCTCCAAAGATGAATTTTCAAAAAACTTGCGTTGAAGGAACAAACTACCTCCTAATTTTTCGCATACCAAGTCGATCTGCTTATGCCATGCCAGTTTAGGATGCACCTCTATGCGTAAAGATTTCTTGTTTACGTTACTGGTGTTTCTTAATGAGAAAGTTAAGAAAATGTCTTTTCCTGATTCGAACTAAGTCTCTGCCTGTGTTAATGTTACAGAATATAATGCACCTCTATTGACAATAGTTGTATCATCCGCGAAAGGAAAACTTTTTCATGCGTGTTATAGCATTCAAAGTCATTTGTGAAAATAACAAACAGAAGAGGCCCCAGGACAGAGCCTTGGGGCACTCCACTGTATGTTTGCTATTATCCTTGTGTTGTCAAAATCTATCGCGTGTGAGGTCTCCTTTACATGTTGGGCCAGTGAAGACGTTTTCTGGTCTTTTTTACTGCGTTACGATGTTCCTCTCTTCTTACATTAATGCGTCTGTTTGTATCTATCACACCGGATTATCAGAGAAGCTATCGAAATCGAAAAACGACCACATAATTTGAATTCACGAGACGACACTCAGAGATTGCCATCGACCTGGAAGCCTATTCTCAGGAAACACCCAGTCACGAACGAAAGGGAAAGGAGAAATCGGTTAGAGAAAGGAGGAGAAAAGGAGAAAGTGAAAATGAAAGTATCATCACAATGACCAATAACCAGGGCATCGACCAAGAAAGTCAGCATACAAATACCGCCGACCATCAGCGAGGATCTCAGTTCAGTTCGAGTTACCAGGAGCAGAACACGAAGACTTGAAAATGGCAGATGAGATTATGCCGAAACGTCGCCATTTCAACATCGGTTCTTTTAAGAACCATGGAGGACAATCTACGCGAGATCAAGCCCGGAAGAACATCAACTTCATATTCAGCACTCGCGGAAACCTGAAAATTAATATATATATATATATATATATATATATATATATATATATATATATATATGTATATTTAGTAATTAGATAGATTGAGCATCTATCGAATTACACGGGTGCATCTGAAAAGGCGTAAGGTGCTTGCATCTACATTAAAAGCAAAGATAAGGATTATATATGTCATTTGTTATGCGCTAAGTTAGGAGCAGAGCCGTTGAAACAAATACCATTGCCACAGCAACAACTTTGCGCGGCAGTCTTGTTAGTTAATTTAATAAATAAAGGTGCGTCACGCGTCACTCACTTAGAACTATGGTATCGAGAATATATTACTATACTGATAGCTAAATTACTTTAAGTTGGATTAACGGGCCATCAAAAAGGTGGAAAACATTTGTTGCTAATCGCGCAACCGAAATTCTGAGATTATTTTGACGCACTGGGTATATTCAGTCTTGTGTTGTGCGTAGAACGTATTTTGGATGGTAAACGAACTCCGGTTTGAATGAGAAATTTTTTTTGTGTGCACAGAATTTAAATTAGTATTAATGCTACGCCACTGGAATTTTAGTAGAGCGTTGTGTATCATGTAAAAGAGTTTTAAATTTTTAAGTGAAATCATTAAATTTGATTGAGAAATAATGTTTTGGTAAAACCCCTATTGAAACGATAATTGCTACCGGAATTTGCCACTGTGTGCTGTGGAATGCGGTATTAAAATTGTTATAAATGTGTCAATGAGTGAATTTATATGTTAATATTATATTAAAGCGTAGAAAAAAATATGTATGTGTATTTTTGCTTGTATAAATGTCGTAACATTGCGCAATAGAAAAAGTTCAATGCATGCTGAAGGATAAATGGTGTTAGAATTTGCTAAATTATGCGGAATGAAAAATCATGCGTGTGTAAGATTTTCATAAATAGTTGAATATGGATCTGGACAGTATAAGGAATGAATTTGAATGCAAAGGTCTTTTCGAGGAGTTGTGAGGATGTGTGTAAAGAAATTCGGTTAAGTTAGTTCCGTTTCAGACTTTCTACGCGCAGTGGTAAGCTCCTTGCGGATAGGTTGATTGTGATTTTAGCGCAAAAAATATGATGTTGGGTAAAATCAATGATCGCAGGTATATAAGGGAGAGACTGATAGGGTACAAGACGCTCGGTAAAGAGCTATACTTAAGGGGTGATAGGGGTGGATTTTGTGAGATCATAACATAATTAAGTGTCTCAGTGCATATTAGTTTAGTCCATTTTGGGCATAAAGTATTTAAACATTTACAAATGAAAGGATTAATTTGTGAACTGAAAAAAAAATACTAGAGAGTTTTTTTTTTCTCACAATTTAAGAAGTGTTGAATGAGATTTAAACTGAAAGTTGAAAGTATTGTGTGTACAGAACCGCGTGGTCCAAAAAGGAACTTATAGTGATTATGTAACAAAATAAAGTTGTGTTTAAACACTTATGAATTAGGTTAAATAGGATCGGGCATTGGTGGTATTGCGTAGAAACTTTTAAAAATCTTAATGTTCAAGTGTAAATAAATATATTCTATGACTAACATTTGGTTTTCGAAAATGGCATGTAGTAAATCAGATTGTCCCATTTAAGATAGTGAAACCCCGTCGATGGCCGCTTATCGGTGACAAGTGTATTTACAAATTAAGGATTAATTACAACGAATCAACCCAGTGCACACATACCGGATAAAGGACTGCGGAACTAGATTTTTGTATGTAAGGAGTTTGATTATCTTTAGAGGTGTCATTGTTTATATTGTAAGTCTCATTTCATACAATAAGGATACTAAATCTACATTGGTAATACAAATTCATTAACTGATTCCTTAATCTAAAGTTCTAAAAGAGAACCTATATTATAAGGGTTCATTGTTTCTTTGTGTGAAATTACTTAAAGGATTACACCGTTTAAGGGTAATTAATATTTTGATATTTTGGCTTGATGATTAATATGAGAATTGTTTATTTTGAGTCAGATCGATTACAAAATTTACTTTCTTAGCATTCATTAAGTCATTAAATATATACTACTGATAAGATATTTATTAAGCAAACACTTCTAATTTGAATCATTACAATTCATTCATGCTGGTGAATGTTTAAATACAGTTTAATGAGAAAGTGTTCAAATAATTTTTGATAGAAAATATATGATTCATGAACGACGCACTGACTGTTACGTCTTTAAAATATATACCAATTAATGTTTGTTTATGTGGTTAAAAATTAATAGACCGAAGTATTATTTTTCTAAATTGGGTTATATTTATTTATTTTAGAATTTTTATGACAGTTATAAATATTAATCTATGTGTATACGAGGGTAAGTTAGAAAGTATATAAAGTTTTATTACTTTGATTTTATGAATATACGACGACTTGTCCAAACTTTTATTAAGTTTTGGATAAATTGATTTGTAAGAATAATTGAACTTAAACATTCTCAAAATTAAATGGACGTGCGTTAAATTTTCTGAGACGAAATTTAACGTACTCTATTAAAGTGAAAGTGTGATTGAAAAAGAGTTGTGTACGGTTTTATTGAGCAGGCTACAATTCTATCTTCCACAGTCAGGTAGGATTAACTTAACATCTCACCTAGGACTATTTATTTTAGGAAAGTTTAAGATTGCAGTGGCACCTAGAGACAATTTTTCATGGATGTAATGTTGTTTTGTTGATTTATGGTAGTGTAAGTTTGAAACTGAATTTCAATCATTTTAAGTCTTATATCGACCCCGCCCATTTCTACTGAAGTTGGCTTGGCAACCCGCTTACCTCGGTAGGCCTGCACGCCGCCTAGTGCGGTTTGATGGTGCAACAAAATACAAGGTTACTCAGAATTGAATCAGTAGTATCACATATCATCTGGACAAAATTCAGCAGACTATCACGGGCGGTTTTCCCGAAAGATTTAGTTAATTTATCTGTTTGGTGGCTCAGCCCAAATTTTTTTTGCTTGCAGAGGGACAGATTTCAAGGATAATGGACAACTATTCCAATATTTGCTTACCCAAGTGATTAACGAGTTTAGTAGGTGTATTAGATGACGACCGTAATCTCTAGATTCATCACTTTGTAAATTACGAGTTCTAGCATATTGTTTTAGATTGTTTAACAATTCTAGGAAACTATCAGAAAGGTGAATAGCACCTTTAGCAGTAAATGTCTTAGAATTATAATTAAATCAGATAATTTTGATTTGTCAGAAGCAGTATTTTCGCAACGAAGAAAAGCAAGCTACTATCATTAAATCCATTTATCGACGCAAATTGCTTAATAAGAGTGCAGAATGGTAAGCTAAGCTAAACATCCGGTAATTTTGCCAAAAGGTCACGATTTAACCATTTTAATTATGAGAAAGGAACATAAGCAATTAAATCTTTGTGAGGTTCAGGAGATGTTTTTGCTGTAAGACAAAATTATTAGCGAATAAATATTAGCCCTTATAAGGTGGAAATGTGGCAATGTGTATTATGTTATAAACCTGCTCCTACAAAGTACGAAACGATAATGGGTGATTTACCAGAAACATGTATTAAACAATACTGTCCATTTTATAACATCGGAGTGGGCTATGTGGGTCGATTTTTACAAAAGATAACAGAATGAGAGATTGTAGATTAATAAAATGTCTATTTATTTGTCTGTCCACGAAGGTTGTTTACCTCGATATAGTGACTGATCTCTCTGTTGAAACCATTTTAAATTTCTTAAAGAGGTTTATGCAGAGGTAAACCTACCGATAACTGTACAGGGTGGCCAAATTTCAATGTTTTAATAGGGAAACTCGCAAACTATAGTTCGTATGAAAAAATGAACCTCGCATCCTCGATGTCTTTTTGAGAAAAACACAATGGTGCACTTCAAATTTGGCTAACGTCTTTTGTTTTCGAGTTATGGCCAAAAATTCAGGTTTTTGAGTTTTCATTGGCCATATTTCACTTATTTATGAAAATAGAAAAAAATAATTTTTACGTTTTTCAGGCACTTTTTTGATAAGAATGTGGTGGTGTAGTCAAGTCTTAAAAAATATTCTTGAAATTAGAGGTATAAGCATAAAGTTGTATTTTTTATACGGAACGCGTAGTTGGTTACGGCTTCAAACTTTCTGATTCCAACGATATATATATATATATATATATATATATATATATATATATATATATATATATATATATATATATATATATACGTAGTCCTTATCCATGATTTCACTTTGATTTTAATACTTTTTGTTGACGCGTTGATACTTTTCAGTTCATAAGGCAGCTGGTTGTAATATTTCATTGCAGTATACTCACTATTTCTTGTAGACAATGTCTTATTGATTTTTTGGGAAGGATTATACTTTTATTTCTAGTTTTGCTGTTGGATTGTATGAATCTAATTCTTAAGTCGTAGTAATTGTACATAATTCACTTAGTAATGAATGATTCTGTTATGCTTAATGGGACTTCAATGTTTTGGTTATTATCTCTTAGTATAATTTTAAACATTCTCTTCTGTAATAAGATCAAGGGGTTTATCACTTTATTATAAGCGCCTCCCCACGCTATTATACCATATGTAGCAATACTGTGGAATAGTATATTGTTATTAATTGTTTAGTATCCATGAGATATTTTATTTTCTTGAAAATAAGTAGATATCTGATTCTAGACTTGAGATATTGCACATGTTGTTCCCATTTTAATCTACTATCTATTATTACTCCTAAGCATTTGGTTTTCTGAGCTCTTTCGACTGTTTGTTCATTAATACGAACATCAATAACCTCAGGAACACTATTACGGTAGCCTCAAAAGTTATACAAACCGTCTTTTTAACATTTAGAGAAAGCTTATTGGCTGCTAGCCATTTGCTTATTTTTCCTAAATAGTTATTCATTTCAGCTTGAGCTTGTGTCCAAGTTAGGCCAGTGCTTGTCACTACCGTATCATCCGCATAGGATATGATGCTGTTATTTGGAATGATTCCTAGTAAATCATTGATATATACGAGAAAAAGTTCCTTGTGGAACTCCAGTAGTTATTGGTAATTTATCACTTTTATAGTCTATGATTTTAACTATCTGAGTTCTGCTGGATAAATAGTCTTTTAATAGTTTGAAAGCTGTACATCTAATTCCACATAGTTCAAGTTTATCGAGGAGTATTTGATGATTGACCGTATCAAAGGCCTTTGTTATTGCAGATGTATTTAGTTAGACTCGCTAATGCATGACTTGTGCTCTTACCCTTGATAAAGCCATGTTGTCTATCAGATATTATATTATAATTTGCGAAAAATTTCGCTAGTCGGTCATGCATAATTTTTTCGAGAATTTTCGCAATATTCGAGATCAGAGAGATTGGTCTGTAATTTGTAGGTAGGTTTTTATTACCAGACTTGTAAATTGGTATGACTTCTGCACTTTTGAACGCTAGCGGCTATATTGACTGTTCTATTGAAAGCTTGAAGATGTGTACGGGGTGCCCAACTAATAATGCGAGGTACTGTATCTGGGAAACTACATCGTAGATGCTTGTGGAAAAAAAAGTTATTACTAAAACGGCTAATACAAAAACCTGGAAAATATTTTCATGTTTCTGAAATGGCCGCTAGGGGGCGTAATTGCAACCTTGAATCTAAAAAAGTGATGTTTCTGTGAATTCTGCTATATTAACCTAATAAAAAATAACTGATCTTTGAAGTCGAAGATAATCTGAATTTTTGTTTGGCACTTTTTGACGTATCTATAAAAATAAAGTGGTGGGGGGTATTCAAAGGTTTCCTTAAATCACCTCCCGTATCTTCGAAACGGTTAATCCGATTTTAACAAACTTGGGCGCGTTGAAAAGAGCTTTTCTTGGGCTACAAATGTTAAAATAATTGAAGTTTTTTTAGTTTCACATGTCGTCGCTAGAGGGCTTTGTTCGACATTCCGACAGAAACGGTTAATTTTCGCAAAAAAATTAAATGCATTGGTATGACTTTTTTCATGAATGAATAATAAATAATAAATGATGCCTAAACAAGCTCGCGAAAACCGCATCTCGATATCTTGTTCCTAACCTAAAATATCGGTCAAACTTCATACGAAAATCCCTTAAATTTTTATTTTTTTTTAACTGTATTTTTCTGGAATTGTTTCTATGTAAGTTGTGGCCCTAAAAAGGACCGATTTAAAGGAGGAAGGTTTTTAATGCCCCCGTAAATGTTCGAAATGCTGACCATCACGCTCTATGCATTGCTGAAGCCTTTCATGACTAGACAAAACTGCAGCTTCAATTTCGGCTCTCGGTATGTTACGTATTGCGTTACGAATCCGGTTTTTCATATCTTCTCTAGTAGTAGGTTGAGTCCGAAACACGATGTCCTTTAAGAGCTCCCATAAATATAAATCGAGGCAAGTTAAGTATGGCGATCACGGAGGCCATGGAAACAAACTTCCTCTTCCAATCCACCGCTGTTGAAATACTGCATTAATATGCTCTCGCACATTAATAGCAAAATGTGCTGGGCAACAATCCAACTGCAAAAACAATTTTTGCCTTGTTTCCAGAGGCACATCTCCCAACAACAACGGTAATTGATTGGCCAAAAAGTCAAGAAATACATTGCCATTTAGGGGTTGCTCGACAAAAATATTGCCCCATAATTCTGCCTCCCAATATGCCACACTATACATTTAAACTCCAACGTCCTTGGCGCTGAACTTCACGCAACCAATGGGGATTTTCTGCAGACCAATAAAGCATATTGTGCAGATTGGCTCTCCCGTCACTACTGAAGGTGGCTTCATCGGTCCAAAGAATTTGAAATAAAAATTCTCTATTTTCGCGTATCATGACTAACATCCAATGGCAATAGTCTAACCTTCGATCAAAATCTTCCTCTTTCAAGGTCTGATGCAAAACGACATGATATGGGTGCATTCTTAAAGTAATTAAAAAAAGTTGGAACGAATACCTATATATTTTGATGGCCATTAGAACTTACATATGGTCCTTCAAAATATTTTGAACCGTTGTCCGTGATATGCCCAACTCAGTGGATAATGATCTTGTGCTAACATGAGGATTTCCTTCAATGTAGCCCAGTACAAGGTTAATATTTTCTTGTGTTCTTCCAATTCTTTGCCATTTAAACGTAGGCCGAAAACTACCATTGGTTCGTAAGCTCGCCACTGATCGGGGAAAACTCTTACATCGCAAGGACGCCGATTTGGATATCGAGCCGCATAAACTCTTTTAGCTACTGCGGCATTCTGAAGACATTCAAAATAAACCGCAAGCACATCAACAGCTTCATTATTCGTAAAGCGCATTTTGAAGGCACAAAAATTGCTCAAAGTAACGCGAAAGTATTAACAACTATTGACAATTTGAGGATTGTGTATGTTTTGTTTAGGTATTTGTTTCCATTGCCTGCTTCTGTTCACCTCGCATTCTTAGTTGGCCACCCTGTACAATAGATTCACTGGTGTACCTTATCATATGCTTTAAAATTTTGACGCCTGTGCCGTCCACTTCACCTCCTTTTTCTTTCATATTATGACTATGGTAAGTGTTTCATTGGTATTTGTAGGATTTATAAAGATCGAATTATTGTTTCTTTCTATTCTGCTTTGTACACCATTTGATGGCCCATTTAAAATAAGAAAGTTGCTATTAATATCTTGGAAACCGCCATCTTGAATTTTATTTTGACATCATTTTTAAGTGTTCCTCATCGAATTAAGTAACTTTGATCTGAAACTTTTTTCATATCTTTCAAAATTACGGAGATATTTGAGTTTTTAGAAATCGGCGATTTTTGTATTTTTTTGTAATAATTTCGAAACTGTTCGGCAATTGAAATGTTTCTCAACGGAATCGAACTCGGCCCAAAAAATGGCACAATATTGCCCATTTAACCAAATCTCTATCTTTAATAATAAAATAATAAGAACGATACCCATACTATCCTACTCTATTTGGGGACCCATATATATATATATATATATATATATATATATATATATATATACATAATTTTGGGAGATGAAAGGGGAATAAGGGTAAATCATATATAGGGACCGCCATTAAGTTGGACACATATGGGAAAAATTTGTATTATTAAAATTTCTGAAAAACTCTATTGGCGGTTCTCTTCTGCATGTCTGACAACCAAAAAATCCATTGTGACAGTTGTCACGTGACGATAGATTTGGCGGGAATTTTGAAAAATGTTAACTGTGATGCCGAAAAATGGCCGGTGGCCAGCCTTAATGAAACACCCTGTATATACAGGGACCGCCATAAACTTAGACACAAATGGGAACAATTTTTATTATTGAAATTTTTGAAAAACTCTATTGGCGGTTCGCTTCTGCATGTCTGACAACCAAAAAATCCATTGAGACATTTGTCACGTGATCATGGATTTGGCGGGAATTTTGAAAAATGTGTCAAATTGACAAGATATCGATAAATTGTATTAAGAAAATGTATTTAGAATGCAACAAAGACCCTATATACCAATTTTCCACCAAATCAGAAAAAAATAAAAAATACCATTTATTCCCCTCTGCTTTTATTACGAAACATCATAAAATCTTGTTTTGCTTGGAAATAGTTCTAATAATATAAATTACATAATTTTAGTTTAAAATTAATCAAATATTTATAAAATAGACTATTTGTAAGAGGAAAATTTAAAAAATACGATTTAGCCTCGTCGCTGGTTGTGTTCGTGCCCTGTATATTGAAGTGCATGAGCTGATCTAATATTTTTAACCGGTAAATAAAATGTAAACAAACTAATATTTGTAATTAAAACTTAACAACACATTATTTATTCTTATTAAATTTAATATTGGTTAGTTCATGTGAAATTAGCGATTTTTTTAATTTAATAAGTTGGCTTTGAAAAATCAAATATTTCGGCTTATAAGGAAGGCAATTATTGCTCTTTAAAGTGCACCTCATAGTTTAAGATACCTAAAATGATTTAATTTGTGTTATTAAAACTATTTCCAGGTAGAACAAGATTTTATGATGTTTCGTAATAAAAGCAGTGGGGAATAAATGGTATTTTTTATTTTTTTCTGATTTGGTCGAAAATTGGTAGGTGGGATATTTGTTGCATTCTAAATACATTTCCTTAATACAATTTTTCCATATCATGTCAATTTGACCCATTTATCAGCATCACAGTTAACATTTTTCAAAATTCCCGACAAATCCATGATCACGTGACAAATGTCTCAATGGATTTTTTGGTTGTCAGACATGCAGAAATGAACCGCCAATAGAGTTGTTCAGAAATTTCATTTTGTCTTATGTGTTCACCTTTATGGCAGAGTTCCTATAGAGGAAAAAATTCTTTTGTTTTACTCATATTAGTTTTAGAGTAATTTAGAAAAACCGGAAGCTTCCTTGAGCATGTCTTGTATTTCCAAGTATAGCTCGATGTATATTTCTGGTAAATAAATAAATAAATTCTATTTGGAACATGTCAACCTACAACTTCTTTGAAGATGTTACTATTATCAAAGTTTGTTCCAGTATTACTTCTTTAACTTCAATTTTAAAATACAATGATGATCATCCTTTGTCTCTTTAACAGACCATGAATTTATCTTGTTTAACAAAAAAAAAATGAAAATCTTACACGAACAATATTGAGTATTATGAATGGACTTAATTTCAGTATGGCTGCGATTAACATGAAAATTACTTAAATATTGTACTTTGCTTATCTCATTCATTTTTGCTATTGTATAACATAATCACTTTTACAACACTGTAATATTATGGAATGTGCCACATTGGAGTGCTTTTAATGTTTATAATCGTAAACAATTAAAATAATTCATTACTGTTATAATTTTAAATGGTCTAGGACTACATGCAAGTTATAATGTTTATAGGTAGGTGAAATTATTCATTTCAGTAAATAAATTTATTTGCCGATTAACACACAACTAAAAAGGATTTATTGGTACAGGTGAGTTAATAATTCGGAACTTATTTAAAAGCACTCCATTTTTGACACTCTATTTAATGTTGTAATGAAATAGTAGATTGTAAAACTTTTTGAATAGTTCTGTCATTTAATCGTATATTTGCGTGTGCCTATCAGTCAGTCAGATCGAGCGTGTATTCCTCGCTGCCTGCCACAAGAAGGTTTGGGACCATTTCACCAAAGCTCAGCGAAAAAACATCGAATTATGGAAAAAACAATCAATGGTACGTACGTTTCGGATCTTATAAAATAAGATTAATTTATTTGAGATTTAAAACTAGACAATATTTTATAAAGTCCGAAATTTTGCATGTGTAGATATACGTTATTTGTTTAATCATTTATAATCCATGGAGGGTATTGCCAGATAATCTAGTTAAACAATTAGTAAAACTATAAAAATTCTTCTAGAGATGTAGAAAAATTTTCTCTAGGTGTTTGCTACTATTTAACCAGGCAACATTTGATAAGTATTTTCTTCGATTTATATTATTTGTGTACATAGAGCGATTATGGTTTTGAAGGTAAGTTAAAGTGAGTCATTTCCAAAGATTTAACGTTGTGAATATGTGTGATTTATGCTAAGGAATGATGGTAGATCTACTTACTCTTAAAATCTGCCTTCATCCTGCAAACTTCACGGATTGGAGATAACTATTTTTGTGGTAGTGATGATAACATGTTTTGGACACTTCTCGTAATTGTTTCGGTTAATTTCTAAAATTACAATAATTTATAGGAATTAAAGAATGTGCAGTTAGACGATGAACCTCAAAGCGAAAGAGCCGATGATGAAATGGAAGTTTCCGATGGTGAAGAAAATTCACGAAAACGTCCACGTGCAGACTCACATTACGAGGAAAGAAACTCATTACGTGAGGAAAACGATAATCTTCGTTGTCAATTGGAAGCATACAAAAATGAAGTAAGTTGACTCTGATTAATATTGTTAATTGTAATTGTTGTGTTTAAGGTTGAGGTAATTAAAATGGATCTGAAAAAAGAATTAGACGAAAAAGATAAGCAGTTTAAAATGTTACAAAATACATTACAAGGAATGCAGCAGCAACTTATTGATGCAAAACGTAAACAATTGGAAGAAGAATCCAAAGCAAAAGATCTTCAAGTAAAAATTCAGCAGTTAACGGAATCTAGAACAAAAATGGTTTCGGAAAAGGACATTGTTAACTTAGATGATAGTGAATCGGAGCAATGTGAATTGAGCATTATTGAAACAGTTAGTGATGTTACAACACCTTCGTTAAATGAGCGAGATGCTAAATTAATCGGTATTATATCGACATTCTTAAATGTTCACCCTTTTGGTGCTGGTTTAGATTATATCTGGTCTTACGTTAGTAAATTAGAGTCAAATTTAAGACCTTCTGACATTGAGGTGTTAATGACGAGGTTTCCAACTGTTTTTAAACAGGAATTGATGGGAATCGGTGCAAATATAGAGAGACGTTGGTTATGTAATGCCTTTACATCAACTGACTAAGTGATTCTTTACATTGCTATATGATAGTTCCTTTGTTTTACGGTAACGTTAATTTTACCACAACACATATCCAGTGAGCTTTTGTTTGTATTTTTTTCCTAAGTAGTTTATTTTAAATTAAATTATTACTTATTATTGTACATTTGTTAGTAATGTTCGTCTTTTTTAAGACACTTAAAATTACACCAATTAAAAATTAAGAAATTTTAGTAAGTCTTAGTTACACATCCAATTCCTACAAAACATAAAATAAAAATTGAATACTCGGATAAATCATAAATTCGTTGTTACTTCGATTGTGTAAAAATTGGAATGGTTAAATGTTATCAACATAAAGTGCTGAATTTGTGGTTACTTGTTATTCATTAGTCATATGTGTATTACATTTGAAATAATGCAAGATTAATATTATTTTCATTTGTCACATTTAGTAATTATAATGTGTTCAATACATCTTGGTTATTTAAGAGAACAATATTGTAAGATTCAGAAGCAATTTAATTATCTTAAGAATTGGGAAGTTTTGTATTAAAAAAATTTGGTCAAACACCTTTATATGACCAATGACAAATAGATTTTAAATAACCACTTTATTTATTACCAGGTAATGCCAGA